>OX155971.1:17397247-17886802 GCA_944548615.1 Micropterix aruncella
TGTTAAAAGATCTTCAATGTAGAAGTTTGCAAAAATACCAAAATAAAATATCCACACGAGAAGTTCCGGGATGGAGAAGAACATCCTGATTTCGAAAATAAAATAGCTATTACAGAATAACAAAGAGTATTAGTACCAATGCGTACGATAAGTACTGGATAAGTAGCACTAACAGTAGAAAAAATAAATATAAATAATTTACCAATAATATAGAAAATAAAGGAATAATAAAAAATCAAGGAATAATCAAAAATCCGCATATAAATAGGAAATATATATAATTTAAAATGCGTAGGTAATCTTCCTAATCGAATTATTGTAAAAAATGCATGTCCACAATATTGTATTAGTAGAAATATTAATTTAAGGTGTAAAAGCTTTTTTCGACAAGCCATTTCTTCAATGCTGTAGTAAACCCTTTTCTCTTTAATTCTTTAATATTTGCAGGTAGGTGGTTATACATTGTTATTGAGTTGTATAACATTCCTTTTTTTAAATATAGTTAAATTTGGCTTGGGTGCTTGGAACTCATGTTTATTTCTCGTGTTAGGGGCTCCCTGGACGATCAAGCATGCTTGTCAAGCATCGCGTCGCGGGATGGGAGGGGATCGTAACCCGCAGGAAATATTCAAATATTTTTTTTAAATATTTACTAAAAATGTCTAATTTTGTAGTTTTATACCAGGGAGTCACGTCATTCATCAATCAATTACGTCTAATTAACGAGACTCCTTGGTATTAACTACAAAATTAGGCATTTTTGGTAAATATTTTTAAAAAATATGTGTATGTTTCCTGCGGTTTAAGATCCCCTCCTAAGATCCCCTGCGGTTTAAGATTCCTAAGTTTATTTTGAAATACTGATCGTGGTTTCTTAGGGGCTCTCTAAACGATCAAGCATGCTTGTCAAGCATCGAGTCGCGGGCTGGGAGGGGATCGTAAACCGCAGGATATATGCCAATATATTTTTTTTATAGACGTAATTGATTGATGAATGACGCGATTCCCTGGTATAAGCTACAAAATTAGGCATTTTTGGTAAATATTTTTAAAAAATATTGGCATATTTCCTGCGGTTTGCGATCCCTTCCCAGTCCCCGACGCGATGCTTGACAAGCATGCTTGATCGTCTAGAGGGCCCCTTACAAATTTGCAGGTTTCCAAGATGTATATGGATATAAACGCCAGCACAAATCCTTTTTTAAACAGTGGTTTGCAGCTTTCAGTCTTTGGAATTCCACTTAATTCGTAAGCATCGTTTTTGTACGATGAATATTTCCTCTGTGTTACCGAATTACCCCAAAGCGTAATATAACCTCCACGATAACCTAACCATATAATCACAACAAGATATGTAAAAGTCAGACAACGATCCAGCTTGATCGTGATATAGGTACCTCGTTTCATATCTGTACTTATGTATCATTTCGTAGCGTATACCCCCCAAATCATGTCAAGGTTTTCAAGTTCCTCCATATGATCGTTTTTAAAACCAGTCTACGAGCATTTCAAATTAAAACTTGCGATTCTGCGGACTCAAGGTCTGCCTTCCGATAAAACCATGATGCATTACAAAATTATACACTTGTTATAAGTGGATATAGACACAATAAGGAAGTTCTGTTGCTTTGGTAGACGTAAAAGGGAAATGTATGCACTGTGGTCTAAAGTTCACGCCTGAGATATATAATCATATTATCTTTGATATATACCACGACACGACTTCTTGCTTACCAATGATCCATACGGCACTGCAAAAAGTTTATTATATCAGTGCCACAATTGCGGATCAAGCTAACCAGCCGAAAACCATTTATTAATCTTCTAGTAGAAACATTTAGTATTTATGCCATTGATATAAGGAAAAAATCGGTTGTGACACCCGAAGACTGTCCCAGCAAGCAGACAACAGTCCCCGCGTCCCTCTTAACCCCCCCCCCCCCCCCCCACCCAAACCATTTCGTTAATTTATTAGGTAGCCTCAGACGGCTCGACGTTATTATTTGATTAAAATTGCAACATGTGTGTATGTGTTTGTATGGTGATTGTGGTTGTGTATGGTATTGTAACATGTGTGTATGGGTAATTCCTCACGTACATACAACCTTTGCCCAAAGACAGTTGTATTTCATCGCCCCAAAAATTTTTAATACTTTAGAAGAGTCAGTAAAAAATGTTCAAAATGTACACCAATTTAAGATAAAAGTTTAAAAATGGCTCCTTTACGAAGTAGGTCGTACAAAGACTGAAGAAGAATTGCTTCATACAATAATTTGAAATATGTTTGTATGTAGATGTATGTGTGTGTGTTATTATATATGTATGTATGTATGTTTATATGTGTATATTTGTATATTAACCCTTTATCATATATATATATATATATATATATATATATATATATATATATATATATATATATATATATATATATATATATATATATATATATATATATATATATATATATATATATATATATATATATATATATATATATATATATATATATATATATATTGTAATGGTCATGGAAATAAATGATAATATAACATGTCGTAATATGAATTTCGTAGAACAAATAAATAAATAGTGTTAAAATATTAAGTGTAGTGCAATACATGACAATAATAATAATGCAGACCTTTACTTTAAAATATGACTTATTGCCTTTTCCACCTCATTTCTACCAAGTTGAAGTAAATATTGTGTAATTTTAAATTTTGTTGCCGGTAGGTCGTTAGAGAGAGACAAATTTCCAAAATTTCATTGATATTTGCGTAGACGTTTTGGCTTAGCTTCAGCAGTTCTATTATATGAAACAAGACTTTTACATAACTCATTCCAACAGTTACACTCACACCTCATAACTCATTACAACAATTATAACTTATTATAAATAAGTCGTTACAACAACTACAACTCATTATAAAAATATAAAAAACTTAAAAACACTCTAGATACATTAGGGGGATAGGTACCCCTTATTGCCTTTTCTTACAGGCGCCCATAGGGCTAAATCCAGCTATCTAGGTTATAAAGGATGTGAATTCCACATAAAAACCCATATTATATAAAGTCATTCGTTGATGTGGATGCTGATTTTTGACGCAAGTAGGTACACATCCAGGGTCTACTAATCGTATAGGCAATTGCCCACGTAGAATATAATTTTCCGGGACATAGGCCATAGTAAAATACCATCAGTAGGCCATCTCGAGCCCGTTTCCGAAATAAGTACCTACGCTTCACTGAATCACCAGGGTTGCCACAACAAATACACAATTGACAAGTTGTGATCCCATTAAAGCAGAAATGCAATTCTTTATAATTATTATGTACGTGTATGTATTTTTGGTTTATAGATCAAGAGTCGGATCCCAAAATTGTACCGTAACAGAATATATGAGTTAGTTGCTGACTTTGTGTGACAGCATTCATCACTTGTTGCATGTGTTCAAAATACCTACATTTTAGTAAGTTAACCCCTCAAATGTGAGGCGTCCCTTAAGGGATGCCTTGGCAAAATGTATACAAAATGTATATAAATTTATATAAATGTAAATATAAATGTAAATGTGCGCCGCTTTATAGTAATCCGCTCTATAGTAATGCTATAGCTCTATAGTAAACCCCGCTCTATGTAAATGTAAATGTAAATGTAAATATAAATTTATATACATTTTGCCGTAGGCAACCCAAGCTAATCGCCATTCATTTGAGGGGTTAAAGTAGGTACCTACTTAACAAAAACGCATCTACCTACCTACCGTCTATTCGCCTTACTTCAGACAGATGTTGACTTTAAACAAAAAATAAATGTACAATTGATTGAATTATGGCAACAAAAATTCAACCAATGTTCAGGTGAAAGTCTATAAGTTGACTATAACACGGAAATATAATATTAAATTAAATTTTCACACACACAAAAAAAAAACCTACTGTCTCATGTTATCTGCCAAAGTTGCTATACTAGAGACAGGCATGAAAAATACACGAAACAATTATGTTAGATCCTTATGTTTTACCTTGAGGCATGTTAAAACTTATAAAGAATCGTTATGAATAAAATACAAACAAAAAAAGCTTTCGCAATATTTTTATTTTGATAAAAATAAAATCACCGAAATATTGAAATGAAATCTTTTATAAATGTTGATTTCTGGTGCCGAATCGATGGCATGCCTGTTAATCTTCTTAATTCTTACAAAATATACTTCAAAGAACATAGAATCTACCTTGAAACCCTGAAAAAAGTTAATATTACCACTAAAAAAGCCAAAACATTACAAAAAAAATATCTTTTTATTACCTACTGCATTAATGCAAATATTGTTGATATCGCTTTTATTTAGTAGTACACTAACTAAATATGTCTCCTCTTCTACATCACGATATATTTTGAAGTTTATTTCGATAAAAACAAAGCTTACCTTCGTGCCGCAACTTCGTAATCTGATATAACCAAAAATGTCTTTAAAAAAAAATGAGCACAAGCAACAGACGCTTGAAGGTTTCGATGACAGTAACAGTAGGGATGGCAAGTTTTTGAAAAGTGGAAATAAAGTCAATCAAGTTTGGTTTATTCTTCTTCTTCTTGTTACTTTATGGCAATCACCGATAGTCGGTGCTTTTCTGCCAAGTCGTTTTCGGAGGGCATCTACCTAAGTTAGTTTGTTATGAATAAGACGGCAAAATACTGAAACAACGGATACCTACTTATTTATAGAAATGTAGGTACATATAGCATAAAATATGGTTATTGGGGATGATACAAACAAGGAAAGGATGCGAAATATGCTATTACACTATACAGAAATATTATTAAGGGAAATAAATATATCGTAATGTAAATGTAATTTCGTAACGTAAATGTAAAAACTCGTCAATGTAATTTTTGATAGGTTGCATTACAGCCTGTACAGAAAACATTCCACTTTTGTATACTTAGCTTTTGCACGACAGCCCTGACTCGCTAGAGGCGCCCGAGAATCTAGAGAATGCAATGATGTAGGGGTAGCGTACGGACAACGGGAGCTTGCATGAGTGCGAAATCGGTGCGTACTATGGAGATGTTATACTGTTCTTATTTTACTATGCCTGGGCGGTTGTGTCGTTAACGATGTGTTCACCAAGCTTCTTGCCTATCACTTCTCAAAGTTGACTGGTCATTATTTTACTTATATTTCACCTTATAGTCTTCGGTCGGTAGAGAGGTGGCAATTCAAACCATCACAAATGGCATTGCTATTATTTTGCAGTTTTCGAATGGTTCATATCATTATAACCTTGAAATGCCAATTCACACAGCGACCACATTCGTCATTTGTTTGTTCGTTCTATTGCCATATAAGGACTAGACCGCGCGACCAGTCTGAGAATGCGTCAGCCGAATAGAAAGAGACAGCAGCATATAGTTTTCCCTCTATCCTTGTTTAGTCGCGCATGCACGGACACACATACTCAGGGGCGCCGACTACGTGGGTGCTCGGGGGCTTCAGCACCCACGAGAGGCAAATAGCGGGTGCGGAGCACCCATGACCACATAAATTAATAATTAACTTTGGGTTGAGCGATATCTCTACCACCTCCCGCTCTACCATCTCTACTACTTGCGCGGCAGCCGGCGTAAGTGAAACGCGTGCTTTGAGAGAGCATCGTGCGTCGTGCGTGTTTCGTCTTTATTTCGGAAAATTATTTAT
Source organism: Micropterix aruncella (assembly GCA_944548615.1). Lineage (NCBI taxonomy): Eukaryota > Metazoa > Arthropoda > Insecta > Lepidoptera > Micropterigidae > Micropterix > Micropterix aruncella. Next base: position 17,402,953 of record OX155971.1, read on the forward strand.
TCCGATGGATAAATTCATCAATCGAAATCGTAAGGTACCCAAAAATGAAGAACCGTCCACTAGTAGCTCTTCTCAGCTTAGTACAAATCAACAAATTCAACCAGGAAGTGTTATTTCTGCAAATTCAGTTGCGGAGAAGAAAGGATGCAGTTTCCAAAGCAAGTGGCGGTCAATTTTTCCGTGGCTGTTATATTATGATGGAGATATTGGTAAAATGTTTTGCCAAATCTGTAAAGATAGCACTACTAGTGGCGTTTCTTCGCCGAAAAAATCCTCCAGAGATGATGAGTCCATTAGGGCATTCACACAAAGCGGTTTTTCATAATGGAATAAAGCTTTAGAAAGGTTTAAAAAGCACGAAATGTCTGACGTTCACCGATTTTGTGTATTGCATAAAGCCAATTTAGAACGTGGCGGCAATGTGCACTCCATGTTATCAAAAAGTAAACTTGAAGATATGAAAACAGCTAGAACTGCCCTTTTAAAAATTATTTCTACTCATGGTTTTTAATGACCGGAGGCCTAGCCATAAGGGGTCACGAGGACGAACATTTAAATTATATTCGGTTGTTAAAGTTGCGATCACAGGATATTCCCGAGTTAAACTCGTGGCTCCAGCGTAGCAAATATGAGTGGTTGTCACACGATATCACTATCGAACTGTGTACGATTTTGAGTCACGAAACATTATATAAAATAATCAAACTAGTACAAAATGCGGTTTATTACTCAGTTATGGTTGATGAAACTATGATATTTCCAATCATGAACAAGTCACATTTTGCTTTCGTTATGTGGACTCACAGCTTGCTTAATACACATGAAACTTTTTTCGACCTCTATAAAGCGACAATGACAACATCCGAAATTTTGTTTGAAATTTTCAATGACGTGCTAAGAAGATTCGACATAAATATCAAAGCGTGTAGGGGTCTATGCACAGATGGCGCTGCTAATGTTAGTGGAGCACATACTGGCTTAAAGTCACGGGAAAAGCTATCGAACCAAGGGCAATACATGTGCATTGCATCGCTCATTCGTTAAACCTAGTTGTTCAAGACACAATGAAAGAAGTAGCTGCAATAAGAATTTTTATAAGAGAGCTTATCTATTGAATATTATGGTTTTTCGTTGCAAGTCTGGCAACACTAGCACAGAACTGTCACAATAAAATGTTTTGTAACCTCAAACTGAGTCGCTGTGTTTTTTCTCTCATCGCGTCCCGTTTTCATTTTTGCTAGGACTTTAATTCACGCGGAACTTCCTGACTGGAACAATTCAACAGGTTATGGGCCCAGCTCACGACGACTGTGTAAAGAAAAGTGCAAATGCTGAAAACGCGGTTTTCGCGACTGAAATAGTGCAAGCGGAGAAAGTGACTATTCTGGTGAATCGTTTTAAATCGCGTGGAATAATTCAACTGAATTAGTGCGATTTTAGATAAACGGACAAAAACAAAAGTGTCATTTCGTTTTGTGCGGTATTTTTTTAGTGGGTGCAGCGATTACTTTTGAGGTTAGAATCAGCAATTTTTCTGTCTGAAAAACTGTGGTGCGTCGATAGCTGTTTTTTTTTGTGCGTGATTTCATCATCGCGTGGTACAAGGAAAACGTTTTTTCTCAACGCGCAGTTTTCGGGAGCGAGTTTCTTTTGGATTGAAATTGAAAAGTTTTTTTTTGGAAAATTTCAAATCCGGCAATTCGAAAACAGAAGAAATGGAAGGTGATCGAATAAATATCGAAAAATTGGAAGGTGTCGGTGAGTCTTGCAATTGGCTGACATGGAAATTCCAAATGCGTCAAATTCTGGAGGACAATGAATTATTCGATATTGTCGATGGAGCCGAAGAGAAGCCAACGGCTGCAGAGCCGGACTATGCAACAAAAATCGTCGTTTGGAAGAAGAAAGACGCCAAATCGAGACGAATCATTTCGACAGCATGCAGAAGGCAGGCGGTAATGCAAATTATGACCTGTGCGACAGCAAACGAGATGTGGGAAATGCTCAGAGGAACCTATGAGCATACATCGAAGGCAAACACACTACTTTTGCAACAAAAGTATTACAGTTATGCGAAGAAGGCAGGAGATGATATTGCGACGTTCTTATCGAAATTAATGGAAATTGTGCAACAGCTGCGAGATCAAAAGGAGACCATATTCGATTCCATGGTAATTTCGAAAATTTTAATAACGTTACCTGCTGAATTCAATCATTTTCACAGTGCATGGGAATCTGCAAGTTCTGAAAGTCAAACTTTGACAAATCTGCGAGCGCGATTAATGGCAGAAGAGCTTCGCCTGAAATCGCAGGGACAAGTCGAAGAGGTGGAAGCGCTGATAGCTAAGCGAACTTTCCCCAAGAAAACCTACAACATCAAAAAGGGAAATTCGTCGAACAGCAACAACAAATTGACGAATAAAAGCGACAAACCGAAAGGCAAGTGCTTTAAGTGCGGAAAAGGAGGTCATTGGAAGCGGGACTGCCTAGAGAAGAAGCATAGCTCTGACGAGAAACGAGAAGATGGCTCGGTCGACGCGTTCATTTGTCACTCAGCGACGAGTGGAGACAAAGACACTTGGATATTAGATTCAGGGGCAACTGATCACATGAGTCACCGGCGCGATTGGTTCGAGAATTTCACTGAAATATCCGAACAAGTGAAGATAGGTAATGGCGATAGAATTGTGGCTCGAGGCAAAGGCGACATCAGCATTCACGCTTTCAATGGCAATGATTGGATTCGCAAGCGAGTCATGGGAGTTCTATTCGTACCGGATCTTCAGATGAATTTATTTTCATCAGGAAAGGTGACAGATCATGGACATCAGCTGAGCATGGACAACAAACGTTGCGAACTGCTGAAAAACGGAAACGTAGTTGCAGTGGGAGTTCGTAGAAACGGTTTGTTCCAGATGCTGTTCAAGGTGAATCAGATTTCACGAATCGAGGCTACAGCAAACGTAGTAATAAAGAAGAGATCGCTTTGTTCGTGGCACGAGCGACTTGGACATCAAAACGTCATACATATGAAGAAGTTTCTGCAGACTCGAAATATTGAATTCATCAATGAAGATTTCACATGTGAAGCATGCGTACTTGGAAAACACCATCGAGGTAGCTTCAAGAATCGTGAGGAGAAGTCGAAAGCGTGTGGCGAAGTCATTCATACTGACGTGTGCGGACCATTCCAAGAAAATTCGATAGGTGGCGCCAAGTATTTCTTACTATTGAAAGATGATTACTCACATTTTCGTTTTGTCTACTTCATGAAACAAAAGTCAGAAGTAGCAAGCATCATCAAGAAGTGTGTGAAGTTGATTCAGAGGACATATGGACACAAAATTCGCATTCTCAGATCCGACAACGGCACAGAGTTCGTCAACGGAAAATTGAAAGCATTTTTCGAGGAAGTTGGTATTCATCACCAGCGAACTGTGCCATACACGCCTGAGCAAAACGGCTGTGCGGAACGGGAGATGCGAACAATCGTCGAATCAGCGAGAACGATGCTTCAGTCGAAGCAAATAGAAAAGAAGTTTTGGGCCGAGGCAGTAAATTCAGCAGTTCATGTGCTGAATAGAACTGGAACGAGCACAGTCGCGGACAAATCACCGTATGAATTGTGGCACAACAAGGAAGCGAAGGTCGATCATCTGCGAATTTTCGGCTCGGAAGTGTTCATTCACGTTCCAAAGGGAAAACGGCAGAAGTTGGATCCAAAGGCAGAAAAATGTATGTTCGTTGGTTACGACAACCATTCGAAGGGATATCGAGTTTGGAATCCGAAAACAGGCAAAATCGAAATCTCACGAGACGTCGTATTTTTGTTGGAGGAATCCATGGCCACACTGGACATCGGAGCTGAAGAAAAAACTATTGAGAGCACGGGCGATACAAACGCAAATAAAGATGATGTAAATGATGAGGATGTAGAGGAACTCTTTACTCCAGAGGAACGCGAGGAACGTGGTGCGATATGCGACCTTGACAATAGAAATGTCATAAATCGGCGTTTGCGCGATCGAAACACAATTACAGCAGCGAAGCGTTTGACATATTTCGCATCGGGACATCATTCGGCAATGTTAGCAGTCACCGAAGAGCCAAGAACTTTTGAAGAGGCGATTAAATCGAGTGACCACCGACAGTGGAAACAGGCCATGAACGAGGAGTACGATTCACTCATTAAAAATCGTACGTGGACTTTGGTTAAGGCACCAGTTGATCAAAGAGTTATAGATAATCGATGGGTCTATAAAGTCAAGCAGAATCCAGACGGAAGCATTGATCGCTACAAGGCGCGATTGGTAGTGCGGGGATTTACGCAGCAATATGGCATCGATTACCACGAAACTTTCAGCCCGGTGGTAAAGTTCACATCGATCAGAGCAATCCTGGCGTTGGCGACATCGAAGAAAATGAAGTTGAAGCAGTTTGACATCAAGACGGCATTTCTAAATGGAGTTTTAGAGGAAAATGTCTACATGAGCCAGCCGATTGGATATGATGATGAAAGCGGGCGAGTATGTAAGCTATCAAAAAGCTTATATGGTTTGAAACAGGCATCACGCTGTTGGAACAAAAAGTTTACTTTGTTCATCGACAAATTTGGTTTCAAAGCAAGTGAATCGGATCCATGTGTTTTCGTTTGCAACGGAGAAAACGGCATGCTAATTCTGGCAATTTACGTCGACGGCGGATTGATTGCGGCGGAAAAGCAGGAAGCCATTGTTCCAGTCATCGGACATTTGAAAAAGGAATTCGAGATAAAAATATTTGAGCTGAAATGTTTTTTGGGACTCGAAATTGGTCAGCGATCTGACGGATCGATTCACATTCACCAACAGGGATATGCAAGAAAGATACTTGATCGTTTTAACATGACGAATTGCAATGCAGTGTCAACACCATTGGACATTTCTCAGAATCTTGGAGATTTTGAAACAGACGAATAGACCGATTTTCCATATCGTGAAGCAGTTGGAAGTCTGATGTATTTGGCTGTCGCTACCAGGCCAGATATCAGCTTTTCAGTTGGAAGTGTCAGCAGATATTTGGAAAAACCAGCTGCAACCCATGTGAATGCAGTAAAACGCATCTTAAAGTATGTCAAGGGCACGGTGGACATGGGAATTCGCTTCGAGACAGAAAACGATTTACATTTTTGTGGATACAGCGATGCCGATTACGCCGGAGACGTCAGTACGCGAAGATCGACGTCAGGATACGTTTTCATGTTCGGAGGAAGCGTTATCAGTTGGGGATCAGAACGACAAAAATCGGTTGCACTGTCTACAACAGAATCCGAATATATGGCAGCATCACATGCCATAAAGGAATTTGTTTGGCTGAAAAATTTGTTGTGCGAGCTACAGCAATCGAAATTGGACGTGCCAATATTTTTCATGGACAACCAGAGCGCAATTCGACTTGTGAAGAACCCGGAATTTCACAAGAGGACAAAGCACATCGACGTGCGATATCACTTCATCCGAGAGAAATTCGAAGACGGAATATTTGAGCTAAAATACGTTCAGACGGATGAGCAGACAGCTGATATAATGACAAAGGCATTATCAAGGCCAAAACATCAACATTTTTGTACTTTGATGAATGTCATGCCAAATAATTAACGTAGAGTATTCAAGGAATTAATCTTAATTTTGAATTTGTTGGTTAATTGTATTCTCAATTTTATTTTGATTTTGGCATTGACTTGTAACAAAAAGTGGGAGTATTGAATATTATGGTTTTTCGTTGCAAGTCTGGCAACACTAGCACAGAACTGTCACAATAAAATGTTTTGTAACCTCAAACTGAGTCGCTGTGTTTTTTCTCTCATCGCGTCCCGTTTTCATTTTTGCTAGGACTTTAATTCACGCGGAACTTCCTGACTGGAACAATTCAACATTATCGTATTTGTACGTGGCTCGCCAAAACGTCAAGCTTGTTTCGAATCACTTCAGGCAGCTAATGATGCTCAATACCTTTCTCTGCGGCCATTTTGCCCAAAAAGATGGTTTGCCATATAAGATAAATAATTATAGTGTACTGCTATGTTTTTCGAACGGCACGAAAAGTCAGAAAGATGATGCCAGCGCAAAAACAAAAGGGTTTTTAAAAAGTCTTCAGTCTTTCGAATCTCTTTTTATTATCAAATTTCTGATAGAAATTCTTGACCGTATCGTGGCTCTAAATGCTACTTTACAGAAGAAATCTTTACATCTGCAAAAATCTATCGATAATATTAATACTGCCACGTATATTATATCGTCTCAAAGAACTGATGAAAAGTTTCAAATAGTTTGGAAATCTACTCTCGACTTAGCGTAGGTATATCTTGGAATTGGATGAACCTAAAACTCCAAAAATAAGAAGGAGACCTAAAAAGATAGACGACTCTTCAAATGAACAGCATCAATTTTCCTCGCCAGCTGACTTTTATCGAACAATATATTTTGAAGTGTTATATAAAGTCATAGGCTGCATTGAACAGCGCTTTACTAAAAATGCTATGACGCACTTAAGTAACATGGAACTATTTTTTACTGAGCAAAACGATACAATCAGCAGTTAATTAAAAGAGTTTTACGGAGATGACTTTGATATGGATCGTTTGGTTCTTAATCGTAACATGCTATTAGATATTGCACGAACAAAAAATGTCAGACCGAATAACGTGGAAGATGTTGTTTATTTTATAATTTCTCATTGCGAATCTACCAAAGATATGATACCTTAGGTACGTCATCAAATTGTTAAAAATCGTTTTAGCTATTCCAGTATCGACATGTACTGCCGAACGGTCGTTTTCAGCATTAAGGCGAATAAAAACTTATTTAAGAAGTACGATGACCGAGCAAAGACTGAATGATCACATGGTAAGTAGTGCATGTAAACCGAGAAATAGCAGATGATTTGGACCTTGAAGAAATCGCTGATGTATTTATAAATAGAGCTGTAGTTCTTCAAAATACGTTCCCATCGCATTAGGAAAAAAAATATGTCAAAATATGTCAAACTTACATTTTAAAACACTTCATCTAACAAAGCTTTATTAATGTTGATTATACATTTCATGTTGCAGTAAACATCAAGTTGTGTACATTAAGTAGATACTAATATTTATATTTTCTGCTAATAAAAATTATGTATATCACTGATAAAATAATTATTGTTCCATTTTTATATTTTAGTATAAATGGGTACAACGATGCAAAGGTACTTCAGACATAATACACTTTAAAAAAGCTATAAACGGATTAACATTATTTATTATTAGATCTATCATTTTTACTTATCTTCTTTTCTTCTCTTCCGTTTTTCTTCTTTATAAAATAAATGCAACATCTTTCTATCATACTGCCTGTCTGTTCGCTTATAACTCGGGTTCTACTGTACAAATTTACGAAGAATTGACGGATTATGTAGGTAGAATATTTATTTGTCGGTCAGTGTGCATTTCTCCTCACGCACTTCGCCAGTTTTTTTTAAAGGAGCCACCTGAGTCGACTGCATGAGCACCCACGAGGTTTTCAAAAAGTCGGCGCCGCTGCACATACTTATATCACTATGGCAACGGTTTTATATAATCATGGCAACGATTCGACGCCATAAGTCTACTATGCTATGGATAAATGCGCATGCGCAAATAGGCAAGGATAGAGGGAGTCTCATTATTATTATTATTAGTTTCAAATAGTATTCAAGGGCATTACAGATGAATCCAATTCGCCCTTGAATATTAAAGCTGGAGTGTAAGTCTAAAAATAAATGACTACATAACTAAATTAATGCTAACATTGAACAAGAAAAAAACATAAAAATATAAATATGCAGCTATCTCTTTCTATTCCGCGAACACATTCACTCACAGTCACTCATAATTCGGTTCGTTCCCTAAGCCACCTTAAGGAATATCTCACAGATGAGTCGTTTTTCTTACTGGAGTAATATTACTCGTGTGTTGATTAAATAATGAGTTTAAATATCCCTTTGTATTTTCTTACGTTTACTTTTTATTCTTTGTGCATTCTAATATTTTCTTGCGTTCTCATATTAGCTATATTTACGTTTAAAAAATCGTTGCCTAACTTTAATTACTAACACTTTCAATCAATATTTTATTTCAATAAACTTGCATAAGTAAAACCGTTGTTCACATACAACCCATGCAATAAAGATTTTCTTGCAGATTCCGTGTGTAGGTACACCAGTTGTATAAAGCAGCTGGCGCGGGGGCGCCATGTGGGGAGCCGTCCTGGTGCCGTCCACGCTGCCGGGTCCTCGCCCAGGACATCGTCAGCAGCATCAGCATGTGGTGCGGCGCTCCAGCTTCAACAAGCTCACGGCGATGTTGAACACCGCCATGGCCAACTCCAGAAACAAGTCGAGTGGGTGATTATAACAATCTTATCCATACATTTAGGCTTTTAGGCGAATATATTACTTTATATAGGTACGTACTTGCGTACCTACATTGAAAGTTACCTAAGATATTGAAATATAGGACAACTGCAGATAATCATAATGTGATGTAGGAGTACAAAAAAAGATAATCATGCGTAAAATTAACGCGTGATTATATCATTAACTTAATTGTAAGTGTTTACGTATTATTAATATAAATAATCAAATAACCATTTTTTTATATATAAATGAAACAACGTAATTATGTAGAATTTATGTACATATTTTTATTAATTATATCTATAAAAAAGGAACAAAAACTATAAACTTCTTCAAAGTCGAATTAAATATACCTACTTAACTTGTGCTTTTATTGCAAATCAAATGTTTCATTTATAATTTGCTTTTTTAATCATTTGTTTAAAGTAAATAAGACTGTTTGTTATATAAATGCGAATCAGTTGAATTCTTTTAAGTTGGTCTAAAACAGCTTTGGCATATTATGTCCATATTATGCTCTCGACATAAAAACGTTTTCGCATTTACAACAATATTTCAAAATTGGTGGCACTTACAAAACCTTAGCGACACGTAGACCTATCTGTAGGTCTGATTGACGAGTGAGATATCTGATATGATATTTGAAAAGAGAGAGCAATACTCCGCTCACGATTGTGTCAATTTTACACCGACTATTTTAAACTAGACTTATAGATTTTCTAGGGTTAAATGGACATTTTAAGTATTATATAGAATTTCCAACCTGCTATATATGCCAGAAACATGTGCTTATTCCCGCTCCACACGTTGGCTAATATTGCTAAGGTGGAAGCGAGTCAGCATCACTGACGTGTGAAAAATGTGAGAAAGAGCAAGAGAGGCATAGGCGATACGGCATAGCCTCCTGTATCTCCCAGAGAATGCAATGGATACGGCCAATGTTTGCAAACGTGTGGGCGCCATTACAAGCATTGGTATTCGTAAATGGACATAGATTATCATTTGAAATAGTTATAGGTATTAACAGGAAGTTGCATTAAAATGTCATGGGTTATTCGAGTCCTGCTTGCGAGACTTCAAACGAAGATGCTTGATGCTTTAATTTTAATATGCTTGAGAGACTTCAAACTTTAACGAAGTCAGTGCAAAAGAAAATCATGAAGACCCGCAACGTGAGCATTTTGGACCCATAACGCGAATGAAACGAAAGTTATGCCTATTCTGCTAAAAAAAACCCGAGGTAGAAGGCCACAGGACGAAGCGGCATGTCGTCAAGACGGAACCGTTTTGTAAATTTGGGTGAATGATATGTAAGTACCTCCTCAGAGTAGTTCGTCCGAGCAGCAGATAGTCGCTAACCTTCACAGCGGGAGAACAAGACGGATTTTAGGTTGACGAAGTTTTTGATATAGAAAAAATAGAATATAGAAAAAATGAGAATTCTTATACAAAAATTGCTGAAGTCATTGATTTTTTTGTTGATCCTAGGTAGGTACCCTAGATATTCAATGTCGCTGTCATTTTCATTCATCAGAATTTTTTCTCAGTCCATAAGGAATTTTCTTAGTCGGTAACCCATGTTATCGACTGTGGCTAATTTTATTTTTCTGGTATATATGGCTAATTTCATTTTTCCAATTTGAAGAATAGTTTTTTGTGTTGTTATTTTTTTTGCGTCAGGTATTTCTTGAGACATGCAATAAAAGTTGTCGGGCGGAGCGTCCGCGACCGCAGGCACCGATATTGCTGTAACGTGATGACCACTGATCATGTAACTGTGATGCGCAGACTTGATAGGGACTTCTGTGATGACCACTAGTTCACAACTTACAAGTCATGTTATGACCGCCTTTTTAGTATTCGATTGGTAATTAATTATTCGCGTGTTAAAATATCATTTGCTATATTAGACTAAATTTACTTTGAGAGTGCCACGAAATGACGATTCTGGCCTCTGGGTCACCTTACCTTGAATCCTGCCAATTTTTGTGTAACCTACATCTTCTTCTTTCTTTTCCTTGTGGCAATTCCACGCAGCTAGGGTGCTGGTGATTTTGTGCCAGTTTGTATGTATTGTTGACGGGAGGATGACTACTGTTAATGTTAGTACCTACAAAAAAAAAACAAAAATGAAGGGACATCACAATTGCATACACAGAAGACAACATAGAGACTAAAAACATAACAGAATATTAGGGGAATATTTTGGAGGAAGAAAAAGGAGAAGGGTCAGGGTAATAGAGAAGTGCCTCTGGGGGCAGCGCCGCTCCCCACCGCCCCCCGAGAGCAGCCCCCCCCCCCCCCCCGGCATCGGCCGCACCGAGAATGTGTCGTCCATTGACCGCAAGTTACTGCCAAAAACTCGGCCTATTCAGCGACTTTTTCCACAGCCAACCTCGACAACGGGGCCACATTACCATCGGCCTGACGTCACAAGGCGGGTCCGATCCCGGAGCAGCGAACGGAAGCGGCCACCCCCAGAAGGCATTTCGGAATATGGGTTAAATGGCTAAATGATTTAGGTTAATGAATTTAGCGATGACTCGATAAATTTTAATGGAATTGGACGCCAGAAGGATATCGATTTTGGTAGGGAGTTCGATTTTCAATTGAATGAGATTAGGAATGAACGAAGGAAAGTTGTTAAGGAGAGGGCAATTAAAGAAAAGGTGATCCACGGTGCAGATATCAAATCCACAATCACACTGTGGGGACGGAATTACGTTTATACGATATAGGTGTGCGGGCGTTGAGCAGTGGCCTATGCGCATTCTGCAAATTGTGGAGATCTCTTTCCGCCTGAAAGGTTTTTTATAATACCAAGGTTTGTTGTGAAGGTGGGGATTTATAAGAAAATAATGTTGACCTTTAGACTTGCAAGAAGAAAGATAACTCTTCTTCCAGCAGTCCTTCGTTTCTTCTTCTATTTGGGGGAGGATGTCCGACGCAGGGATTTTGATACGGAGGAGGGCTCCCCTGGAGCGGGCCTCATTAGCCAACATATCCGCCGATTCGTTACCGGCTATTCCTGAGTGGCCTGGAATCCACGTGAGTACTACTTCATCCCCTCTCTCTCTGACAGTGCTGAACAGGGATCGGATCTGGTTTTCCAGATGAGAAGGGCGATGTGAGATGGCCGGATTGTTTAATTTCTCTACCAGACTTAGGGAGTCGCTAAAAATGGCACATGGGGAAATTTGGTTAGTCAGGATGTACTCGAGGGCTTTCAGGAGGGCAACACTTTCAGCGGTGTAGATTGATGCTTTGCTGTGTAATTTATAAGCGATGGGAACTCTGCGGTTGTGGTGGAAAATTCCCACCCCCACGTACCCCCCAGCTTCTGTCTTGGAGCCGTCTGTAAATATGAGGTCCCAGCCAGGGAACCTGGATGCTACGAGGTCCATAAATACGGCATTGTTTAGAGGTGATGGGGGCTGCCCTACTGGACATTTCGACAAGACGGTTTGAGAGAAGATGTCCGGGGTGGTAAGTCTGTCTCCGAAGGGGAGATGGAAGTCTGGGAGGAGAGCATTCCTGTGAATGATGTCCTTGAGGCGGTATAGTTTCCTATGACTAACGCAGAGGGCGGGGGCTTTGTTATTTGGAGTGTTTCTCAGCAATTCGGAGAGAAGGGTGATTTTAGGAATAAGAGGGTGATTGACGAGCTGAAGGCGTTTAATATAAAATCTATCTGCTAGTAGTTGACATCGGAGGTTGACTGGAGGTTCACAAGACTCGGCTAGTAGGCCATTAGTGGGAGAGCTTCCCATGGCGTCAATGGTGCATCGGAGGCCTTTAAATTGAAGGGTGCTTAGTTTCCTTTGCATTTTCAAGCTCATAGGGTAGCAGATAAAGGCAGCATAGTCGATGTGAGAACGAATGAGACAGTTGTGGAGGAGCTTAACTGTGAAGGGATGTGACCCCCACCACACTCCACTGACTGCTCGAAGAACATTCAGTGACTTTTCACCGCTGGAAACTACATGCTCGATGTATCCCCTCCATTGTAGTTTGGTGTCTAGGATAACCCCAAGGAATTTGGCTTGCGCCTTGATGGGAATTAGGGAATTATTGCATGTTATATTCACTACTGGGGGAATATTTCTCCGAGTGAAGATAACGGCGCTACTCTTGGAAGGGGAGATAGCTAGTCCTGAGTTGTGAAGGTATATGTTTAGTGCCTCAAGCGCTTCTGATATCCTCTGCAAGGAGGCCGAGAGGTTGGGTGAGGAGTGGTATAATACAACGTCATCTGCGTACTGCAATATCCTGCAGTGATCCAGAACAGCATTCTCCAACCCCCTTGTATAAAGATTATATAGGATGGGGGACAGCACGCTACCCTGGGGCAGACCCTTAAAGACTGACCTTGAAATGCAATCAGACAGGGAGGGAATGTTTATAGTACGGTCCGATAGGAGACGGCAGATGAAGGAGCAGAGTTTTTGAGGAACCCCTAGACTGACAAGTCTCCTCCCGAGGATCAAGACATTGTCATACGCCGCCTGGACATCCAGGAATGCTGCGACAAGAAATTCCCTCCTATGGAAGGAGAGCCGTATGTCCGTTGTGAGGATGGAGATGTTGTCGAGGGTACCAAGGCCCCTACGGAAACCGAACTGAGTCTTGGACAGCTGGAATCTTGATTCGAAGAACCATTCTAGCCTGTTTTTTATTAAATGTTCCGCAATTTTACAAAGGGATGAGGATAACGCAATGGGGCGAAAATTTTTAGGGTTATCATTGTCTCGACCGGATTTTGGGATCGGTATGACAATCTGCGATCTCCAAGCGGTGGGGGGAGTTCCTGTCTCAAAGAACCCGTTTAGTAAATTTAGGAAGTAGGATTGGATCGGGGGAGGAGAAGAACTGATAAAGGAGTAAGGGATAAAGTCCTCCCCTGGTGAGGAATCCTTCAAGCGGTGGAGAACCGCTAATAGTTCTGCCGAGCTGAATGGTGAGATTAGCCACTGGTGGGCACTTGGGGAACGAAGCTGATCGAACTGCGTGATATTGATTTCATCACGGTTGGGACAGGTGGAAGGTGCCAAGTTGTCAGCGAATTGTTCTAGTACCGCCTCCTTAAGTGTGGTAGAAATAGGCGGATTCAATCCGCGACGGAACCTTTTCACCATGGTCCAAACTGTGGAACTGGGTGTATCCGGGGAGAGGTTAGCGCAGAACTGTTTCCAGCCATTTCTTTTTTTAGACTTGAGGAGCTTCTTGCAGTCTTTTGCGACTTTGTGGTAAATATCCCAGTTCTTGGTGGACATTTCCCTGAGGTAGGACGAGAGGGCTGATTTAAGCTTTGAAACGATCAGGGTACAGTCATCGTCTCACCATGGAGGCGAGGAGCGCACCAAGGAGTTTTCTGCCTGTCTTCTGAAACACTTATCGGCGGCGGTAGTCAGACAAGATACTAAGGCGGAGTAGCACTCTTCCAAAGAGGAGGGGGTTATTGGGGGAAGTTCTGATGCCGCAGTGTCTAGGGCCGAAGTATATTTGGCCCGACTGCCCGGAGAACGATCAGGCTTGAACAGGGGACGACGCTTATCAGTGGCCCTATCCAGCTGGGTGCCACAAACCTCGATCAGGATGGGAAGGTGGTCGCTGCCCATTGAGTCCTCAAGGACACACCAGGTGCTGTCAAGTAGAAGAGAAGGAGAGCATAGGGATACATCCGGGGCTGATGGGCGATCTGAAGGGAGGGAGACTAGAGTGGGGGAGCCATTGTTCATGATGCCAAGAGACATTCTGTCCGCGCAGTCAAGAAGTGCTTCTCCCTGGCGATCAGAGTAGGCACAGCCCCATACGGGCGAATGCGCATTAAAATCACCTAGGAGAAAGACTTTTCCTGACAGTCTACCAAGAGAATGTGACCATTGGACATCTGAGATGACGGTTCTAGGAGGGATATAGGTGGAGATGAAAACGAGATCTTTAATCTGGCCACCCACGATCTGAGAGTTGTCGGAAGGGGGAAGGAGGGGGAGGGGAGAAATACTCAGCGACCTGCTGACTAGGAGGAGAGCTCCTCCTTTGCCGTCTGCGCGATCGTCGCGAAGACATGAGTAACCTGGAATACGGAATGAACTATGTGGAAAGAGCCAGGATTCTGAGATCGCTGCAACGTCAATACTGTGATGTTGCAGCAGATGGGTCAGTTCCGCTTTTTTAGGAATGATACTCCTACAGTTCCACTGCAATATATTGAGCATGTTGTTGTTTAGGTTTTTTTTAATTAATGTGTATATGTATATATATATATATATATATATATATATATATATATATATATATATATATATATATATATATATATATATATATATATATATATATATATATATATATATATATATATATATATATATATATATATATATATATATATATATATATATATATATATATATATATATATATATATATATATATATATATATATATGTATATATGTATGTATAACAAAGGAAGGCAAATGAGAAAAGAGGGGAAGAATAGCTTGAAAAGAAGTGACTGTTGCGTTTAATGAGGAAAAGCGCCGGATGAATTTCCGCCAAGGAGGGAGTTCACCGACTGCAAATCTGTCACCGTCTTCAATGACGTTGTGTCACTGCAGGATGAGGCTGCAGAATTGGTATTGACCTTCTGTTTTCCAAAGAGTTGACGTAAGAGCCTAACGATTTCCTCGAGGGTAGAGTCGTTCGGTTGCCTATTGGCATTGAGGCTGGTACCATTTACCTTCGTATGGGGAAAATAATCCCATCTGAGATCCCGCGTTGGATCATGATCGGGCTGCGAAAAGAGGGCAGAAGGAGAAGAAATTTTCCTTTTTTGGTAATTTTACCCTTTGATTTTCCCGAGCGAGGTGGGTCGTTGACCACTACCACTCTGGGGCGGCGGGTTGGCGTATCCATGACTGGATAGAGTGACTTCGGGGGGTCGGTTGCCGTGGCGGTCGCGTAGGAGCTACGTTTGATGATGGGGAATTTGGAGGATGCATCGTGAAAGGAGATTCCGTCCTTGGCCATTATCTGTTTAATGGCCTTCTGTCTCATGTACTCGGGACAGGAGAAATCACTGGCCCTATGGTCGCCTCGGCAGTTAATGCAAGAAATAATTTGGCTTTTGCAGCTATTTTCCGTGTGGTCTTCACCGCAACGGAAACATCGTGGGGATTTAGCTCTGCAGGTTTTGCTCGAGTGTCCAAATCGACAACACGTGCGGCACTGCATGACCGGAAGCGAGTATACCTCGACTGGTAAGGAATTATAAAAGATAAGCACTCGTTCAGGAAGTTTCTGGCCCTCGAAGGTTATTACAACGGTTCTGGATGGCTTCCATACTACCGTGCCATTGGGATCCGTCGAGCGGAAATTCAATCTGCGGCAACCTTCACCCCCAGTACAGTTTTTAAGTTTTTCTGTTAGGTTAGGTTAGGTTAGGGTTTTCTTTCCCTAAAATCGAAGTGACATTAATTACCGGCATCCTTGTAGTGGATGACTTTTATACATCAAACTAAACATTAAAAAAAATGTTTTAAGTTTCTATGTTAGGTTAGGTTAGGTCATTTTGACATTTGCAAAACTGCCTTCTGCAAGATTGCCTTCTGCAAAACTGCCGCCTGCAAGAATGCCGTCTGCAAGATTGCCGTCTGCAAATTTGCCTTCTGCAAGTTTGATGGGACCAGTGTTAATTAAATCTCGGGAAATAATTTAATGCTACCAATGGCAACACTTAACAAAATAAAAATCGCTAGCTGTCACTTTTGTCAGTTATGAAAATCACGAGTTCGAAAAATCCACCTGTTCATTTATTTTTTGTAATGTATACGCCATTATTTGAATTATAGTGACTTTCACGCGACATTTGTTTCCGTGCACAAGACAATATCGGCTGATATGCTAGAAATAAAAGTGAAATACACAATAATGAACGACATTGTCCTCGAACGTTACCCAAGAAGGCGTACAAGAAAAGGTATAATTCCGCTATTACAGCTCTTACAAACAGTAGAAATAAACGATACCCACACTAATGAAAAGTAAATACAATTGAAAAGCATCGTGTAGTTGATTTGTGTGCAAAAAAGTAAACATTGCTGTTTTGCAGATATTCTGAAAATGAACTTAACTTAGCGGAAAGTAAATGATGCATTATTATTATTAAATTATTCAGATAGATTTCATGTGTGATGTTTTTGCTAATACAGTATTTTTCGTTATGTAGAATCCGTGAACATTTTTGTATTTTTTTTTGCGAAACGAGGATTTCGTAGTAGTTCGACGCAAACGGACAGATGGCGCTGTTTCAGCTCGAAGTTTCTGTAGTGCTGTGCAAATTATTCGGTTGAATACTCTTACGAGTATATTAGTATTTATTTGTGTGATTATGTATTTTAGGTATTATTAGGTATTGCTACCAGTTCTACATAATATTTTAACTTCATTCGACTATATTCACCACGCTGATTACAAAACTGCATCTTTTATCAGTCTCAATAAATATTGCGTGACCGACGCTATTGTCTATCAGATTTAGCATTAAAATGACGAAAGTAGAGTAAAATGAGAAAGTTTTTTTTTTATTTTGATAAATGAAAAAGGTAGCAATATCTAATAAATTACATGTTTTGTTTTGAAATTTATTGAGAAATCAATGCGACTGTTTCCTAAATTATCTTTTTTTGTATTTGTGGATTCATTGTTATTTACGTATTTTGCAATTTTATGTGAAATGATAATTCTTCCCGGGCGGTTTCCCTGCTGTTGTAGGCGACAGAGTAGGAAGAAGAAAAAGTATTCACTTGATGTCGGTTGGCCTAGCTCTATCGGCAGTCAGCCGCGCGCGATGTACGCGTCTGCGGCGCCATTTGCTTTCGCCGATTTTCCGTTGAGAAATGTTTTGAAATCCGCGTGAATCGAGCCGATCGTGCTGCCAAACGTTTCTGTGACGCGTTCAACGTGTGCCCGCACGTCCGGACTGTGTTTATTCGCTTAGATCGTGTGTTGTCATGGCCGGTAAGTGGTGACTTTTCGCAGCCGTTTGTCAAGAAGGAGGTTGACCTCGGTCGCGGTTTTTGGATTTGTGGGATTCGCGATGTTCTACCGTTCAAGCGCTGATGGTAAATGTTAAGTTAAACGTTGTCCGTGTGAAATTGCCCGTTCGTTTGTCCTTTTCCGTGTGCTGTTTTGCTTGTTTGTGGGTTTGTGCTGTTTTTGTTACCGTAGGTTTCGTTTATCATTTCTATAAAAGTACGTGGAGTTGCTTATTTTTTCGCATAATTTCGTTTGTATGTGTCGAGTTTCGTCCAGATGACGCCTTTTATTACGGTCGCAAAATATAATTTTTATTGAAGGTCAAACAAACATCTATTTTGCATGGCGTTCTAGCGCGTCCTTGCTTCGCACAATATTACGCGTCCGATAACGAACGATGATATAATTTGAGGATATTTACCAAACCATCTGAAGATACTTTATTTATGCTGGCTTTACAGCAGAAATGAAGATCCTACAGCAAGCAAAATCACAAATATCAAGGACAATAAAAATCCGCAAATCCGGTATTTATGCGGTTTAGGCAAACTTCTACATTGAATATGTTTTAATTAATGTCGCCCCACTATATCGTCGCTCTATCTCTATAAATAAGCGAGATATAGGTTTTAAGACGCGTCACCTATATTGTAGGTTATGTTAGTTTTTTTAAACTCACCTATATAGCGGTAGGTTAAATTAGTTCCTTTTTTTAATATTGGCATTATTACTTAAACTGTATCAAACCTACAAATTCTAATAGTACTTGTACATTGCTCCGGAACAAGAGTTCCGTGGCAAAAAAGAATATTATAACTGGAGTCTTCGAGAATGGTTCCAGAAATCCACCACATCTATATTTCAATCTGTAACCAATAACAGCTAATATGTTAGCAAAAGTTATGTAGCAGCACCAGGACATGACACTAAACGAATAAGAAGTTGTGAATCAACTTTGTAAGCAGTATTAGTACTGTTGAGTAGAGCCCTATTCCACCAATTGAAGGACAAAATATAAACATTGGACGCAGTCGCCCATCTCCATAACGACAGCAGGTTAAAACTTTCAATCCGGTTATGGCGTAATCATTGTTCATAAAACGTAGGGTATTAATGTACAATTGGGACCTATTCTACATCATTCACGTTTTAACGTCACCCGATTATATTCCCTCGCTGATTCCGAAACTGCAATAATCTACTCGGCCTCAACAAATAAAGCGAGATATGGGCATTTAAAGAAGAGTCAAATACCCACAATTCAGTATGTTAGGTTAGTTCTTTTTTTTTTTAAAGAATTCACAAACACCTATATGCAGTGCAGGATTTTCGTTTAAGCTACACAAGCTATACGGCCTCCATCGTCGTCAGAATGTTTGACAGGCCAAAGGGGCCCCGAAAAGTGCAAAGGGGACCTCTGAGGTTTCGATTGCTTAAGGGTTTTGGCCTACATTGGTCTCGACACTGCCTAAATGTCTCCAATGTATCATACAAAATTTCAGACAAACCAGAGAAAAAAGTCAATTCCAAAACTTTAAAGTTGAATATCTCAAGACTCAATACATTTTTTAAATATCTATGTAGAAATTGATAATGGGTAATGGATTAATACTTACGTCAAATATTTAGTCGATCTGACACTTCGCACGCACCAAAAAATCGAATTTGCTTTTTTTATTGCAAACGAGAATCCACAACACTCTGAAAATCCCTACAATCAAAGAGGAAGTTATGAAAGTTAGCAGAAAATCGAAAATGGGACTGAGAAGCACCTAAGTATTCTTGCATCATCATTTGGTGGACACAAATTATGTTACTAAAAAGTAGAATACATCAAGATTTGGTAGTAAAATCATCAGCGCGCGTCACTGATTCACATGGTGCAATACCCGCAACACATAGCCTCTAAAATGACTGACTGTCCATGAATGTGACTGATATATCAATAAATAAATACAAACGGAGCTGCCATGAAATTCACCGACCGGAGTCGGGCCCATCATAATACTATTTTTTTTTTTTTTTTAACACTTCTGAGGGGTGAGCAGTGGATTCCGGACTTACGAACCGGCTGTGGTAGGTTTAGGACAGCTGTCTTGCCACATGTGAGCGTTCACCTTACCACCCATTCACTCCCCCTTCGAAGCCATAGAATTTGAGATGCGCAAATCGTAGTTTTAGATAATTTTTCTAAGAAAGAGTTGATTATTTTTCTGGAAAGGCCAAGATCTTTAAAGAGGTGGAATAGATATTTAGCTGGCAGGCCACGAGCGCCAACTTCCACCGCGTGAAGGTGAACAGTGAAGCCGTTCCGGGTTACGGCATTTGCAAGATCATGGTATTTATTTAATTTGTACTCGTGGTCTTTTGGGATATTTGATTCCCATGGAACAGTTAATTCTACAATAAGAGCCACCTTCCGAGATAGAGAGTAAAGAGTTATATCTGGACGGAGGGCTGTGCATCCGACACTTTCAGGGAATTTATACTGCTTAGAGACCCAATCAACCTCCAGAATCCAATCTGTAGCTTTCTCGATTATTGAGAAAGGTTTTGTAGTTAAATGTTTTTTGCCTTTAGAGCCATCCCGCACAAACTGTATTGGGGGTTTGGAGGATACTGTCAAACCCTTGTTGGCACGAGCCACTGAGAGACTAATTACCTCACGAATAACAGCGAGAACTTTGTCATGGCGGTAAGTGTACCGTCCTTGATCTAAGGCCACCTTGCAGCCAGCTAGAATGTGTCTAGCTGTGCAAGGGGTATTGCTACAGAGGGGACAAGAACTATCCTCGGCAAAGCTCCAACGAGCGAGGTTACTGGGGTCTGGAAGTACTTATTACAAGTACTTATTACAATGGTTACGACTAATTAGTGTGAAAGGCATTCAAATAAAATTTCAGCATCTCTGGCGTCCAGTCATAGAGCATTACCTTGCAGTGCATTGGAGGCGGAATGCAAAAGTCCCCAATTGTTGTCCAATCATTCTGGCATTGAAGGCCAATAGCATGAGCCATACTCTTGCTGTCGTAATCTCCCCGCAAAAGAGACTTCTTAAGTCCACGTCGCTCGTGGTTGTATTGCCATACCCCAGACCAGTGCCATTCTGGCTGATTCCAGTAAGGAACTTTTTGTGGAAGTCTACGCGGGCTTGTAGATCATTTGAATCACTACGGCCACTTATTACGTGCTTCGATATTGCTGGATCTTTGGAATTGCACAGAATCGAATTTTTGGTTATTCTGTAGTTGGCGTAGAGCAGAGAGGGCAGTTTAAGCGCTAGCCCAAAATTTTGTTTGGACCTGAAGAGAGTCGAGGGGTCAGGTGGTTTGGCTAAGGACAGCCAGGATTTTAAACTAGCTGTCACCAGCGCATCTAGACGGGACAGTTGGGTTTTGGTAAAATCGTAAATAAGAAAGGGCCATGACAAATGTGACGTTAGATAATTGTCATAGATCCAGGCCTTACGAGGGCCAGAAATTAGCAAGGCATCTATTTTCGCCAGGCAACTTTTGAAATGCTCTATAACATGATCGCCCGAGACTACTTTTCCCTGATGGGTGATTTTTCTGCCGAGGAATTTGAAATGATTGTTTGGGTCTATAAGGGAGATATTAGAGCCCTTATAGACCAATTTGGGGTCATAGGATGTAAATTTTGTGCCCATGCGGGCGAGTCCAAGGCAAAAACATTTGGAGGGCTTCACTTTTATACAGCCTGACCAGTCGCAGAAAAGCTCCACTTTCTGTAATAGCAGGGAAAGCTGCTTGGGGCTTCTGGTGATGAAAGTTAAGTCGTCGGCAAAAGCGAGGCACGACGAGGTGTATTGGCCGTCTGTTTTAAAACGGTAGCCCCACTACCTGTCAAACTGGGTCAGGCTTTCCAGCAGTATATTAAAAACTATATTAAAAATCGTCGGGGAGAGGCAACAGCCCTGAAATAGTCCAATTGAATATGGTATAGAGCGGGTAGTCCATTCTTACGTTTTAACATGGAAAGTCAGACAGTTGTAGTAGGAGGCTACAATGTCACCCACGACTGGTGGGAAGTTGTACCAGCGGAGTGCAAAGTGGAGGAGACTGTGTCGGACTGACCCAAAGGCATTCTCTAGGTCGAGCCAGCATACATTGATTTGGCGTTCAGCAGCCCGAGACGGCAGCAGCCAGGAGAGAATTGTGCTCGAGGCAGCCCGAGACGCCACGCATGAAGCCTTTTTGAACTGATACTCCAAGGTACTCATTCCGGTGCATGAATTCGCTCATCCTCGTGTGGACTATGCTAAAAAAGATTTTGGCCACAGTGTCTGTGAGAGCAATGGGCCGAGCGTCCTTTGGTCCGGTGCAAACTGGGACCTTCGGAATTAAGATGACTGTCGCTCGGCCAAAATTCTGTGGGACTACACCGCTATTCCATATATTTCGGAAGATGGATCCTAAATATTGCAGAAGGCAGGGGCATTTTTTGTATACTAAATAGGGAATACCATCGGGACCCGGAGTAGAGCCCGACGGCTTCCTCTTTACTTGATTAAGAATCTCATCTAGAGATGGAGGTTGAGAAGCAAAAGCTACCGTAGGCAGGGGCGGAGGTGTAATGCCCGGCGGAGGGCTGTAATTATGGAGCCGCATTGGGTCCTCATACGTAGTCGAAAAGTATTCCGTGGCCATTTCTTCCGGGATTTGGATTTTTCCCTTGGCGGCAGACAAAACCGTTTTGCTGTAGTTAAAACGGTTTTTGTCGAACCGGGCTTCCTCTTTGGATTTGAGAAAATGCTGCCTTGTGCTTGTCGTTTTGCGTTGCTACGCTCTGTATGAGTTTTAGTATAGAGCGGTACGCGCGCGAGAAGTTGTGGCAGAGGGCTTTATCCCCGGCTTTCTTGGCTTCACGTAACTGGCGACGAAGTAGCCGCTTTTGCCTACGGAGCTTTGCCTTAAATGCGTTTTCTCTGTGAACCGGGTCGACATCGGTAGATTTTGGGTAAACACAATTGGTAAAACAATAAAATACACAGTTAACGTAACTCATTTGGGAAACACTGTTATAGAGATGAAGGCATTAGGAACACAATAGTATCATATTCCCCATTGTCATCCTTGTAACAGATACTGCAAAGAGGAGGGGGTGTATTGTGTTGGGTCAGCTTACTTGTCCTTACCAGTTTGTTAGTTTGTTACGCCTCTCCATTTGGCAGTGACGCTTCAGAAATGTAGTTTTGAGCATATCGGTAGTGAACATTATTAAAAAATAGTAATGCTGAGGAAACACGATGTTTACTACACTTACAACCGGGTTAGAATACACGATGATCTCGCTTACTGGAGGCGGTTCCGCATTGGATGTGATCTGCATTGGAGGACACGGTGCAATTGTCTGGGTCTGTTTCTGTTTGAATTCATCTTCTAATATACAGATTACCTACCTGGTAGTACTGTTGGGGGCCAAAGGGCCCTGTTGCAGTTTGGCCACTAAGACCCATGTGTTTGGTTGGCCAAATGCACGGGTCAACATCCATTCGGCGGCCACACAGAAGTGCGAGCCCGGGTAGGACTCTGGCCTGCAGGCCAGTCTCCCCTAGGAGTCAACCTTCAGGCGCTCCTGGACGGTTTGCGCACCGTGTTAGCCTATCAATTGTGCATTCCGACCGACAGCCAGGGAAATCGGAAACAGTATTGTTTCCTATAGAGCGGGTGGTAGTTGTTAACCTTGCGGAGACTGCTCTTGAAACAACTAATCGGCTACCTGATACCGAGTGAACAGCCGGGCAAAGGATACCGTGGGCCGTGATAGATTCGGTTGACCGCTATCGTAAGGGAGAGGATCGAGCAAGCAACCTGTAACCAGTCGGGAGACCGGAGTAATCTGGTTGCAACTGAAAGCAAGGGTGCGAGTGTCGGCCTGCTGGGGGATTAACCTGGTTATCTAGCAGTAAGGCATTGGTCTCATATGGGCGAGTGGCCTAAGAAAGTCTTCTACGCTCACCTCATGGGAGATAGAACAATCTAATATCGTTAAAACTTCCTGAAGTGACGGGTTCGCTCGTTGTAGTTGACATCTCTCCTTGGTAGTATTGTTGGGCCCATCATTCATTTTGGTACTGATTTAAATTTTCCATAACAATGTCCAGTTAATATAAGTGTAGAGTTACATTGAGTCGGTTATAGGCATCAGTGCAGGTGCCGAGAACTGACTCACACTGTTTACACGCAGTCATTCAGCTGTAAGTATTTCTTTAGTCGGAAAAAATGCATCATTTTCGCTAGTTAAAATTTTCCATATGACGCAATGTCCCCCTACATCGCGGTGCCAGCGACTGAGCAACTACTGACTTAGGTGTTTACATGTGGTCAGTACCGCTGGCGCGTGTGGTTGAAGGAAATTAAGTCATCACCGACGCTACAGTGCTGTACTGACTTAAAATTTATTTTGAGTTTGAAGTCAGTAACTGACTAAATGTAAATCAGCCTTTAACCGTCCTACCTATACGAACGTATTTGATACGTCCGCTATATAAAAACCGCTTGTATTAAACGCTGTATATTTTGTCTCTGGTATATTTTAAAGTGTTGTTAGTGAGAACTATAATGAAAAAAAACCAAGGATGTACCTATTTTTTGTTTAACAAGGTAGGGCGATTTAACCGAATATCCAATTAAGATGAATAGTTCGTTTATTTGAAGTAATTACTATTCAAAACCGCAGAAAGAGGCAACTCAGCAAGGAAACAATAGGGGGCAGAGAAATTAGTAAGAGGAAAATATAATTTTGGATGATGCATTATTTCGCATCTTCCGAGACCAAATTACTGCATTTTTTGCTGTCTACAATATGCACAGTTTTTGAGGAAGCAATTAAAATTTGCATTTGGGTAGAAGCAAAAAATTAATTGTTTCAATAAGTTTGAGCTAATGCCAAGGTTGTGCGACCTTGTAAATACAGATTATAATAAAAAGGGGGTTTTAAAACTGTTTAAAAACACTTGGCAAATACTACTAAATCTGCATTTTATTTGTTTTTATCACAATAATGTCATTATTTATAATCCGGATGTTGATTGAAGGAAAGCGGTCTATTTATGTCGTGATCATCGCGATCAATATATTCAATTCGATTTGGCACGACGACAAGACGCCTTGCATATGTAAATAGTTTAAATTTTCAAGTGCTGTCTGCAAACTTCCTTCCTAAAAATATATTTCATTATCACAAGGCAGTTAGCGCATTGGTTAATTAAAGAGTTGGACTTTTATGCCAGAGGTCTTGGGTTTAAATCCTGCTGGAGATATTTACTTCAGATTTGTCCGGATAAAACTGGAACTGTGAAGGCCACTGAGGTTACTAACTAAACACCTGTTTAGTAAGTCCGGTGACTGGAATACATCACTCCATGTGGCGTGTAAATATGCCCTGTGATATCGGTTAGGTTGCCTGATCTTACATTGTAAGATTCCGCATTCCATTCCCGGCCGGGTTACCATTTTTCATTAAAATAAAATTACCAGAATTGCATTTCAATTCTGTCGATAGAATGCAATAACAAGACACGTGTTACACGTACACATACATATAAACACTTCATAGTGGTTGGTTGTAAGAGATTGTCATATGGAAATGAACCTGCCCATTTTGAAATTTCACAATAAAGAGTAGAAACAAAGAAATGTGTGCACGGAGTAGATTTTTTGAGCTGAAATAGGGGTCTTAAAGTGCAATAAATAACCACAAAGCATTTACTTCTAACTTTATTTCTTTATCAACTACATTGTCTAGATGTAATTTATTATATTAGGGATCACAAAACCAATTTTCTTTCATAATAGATATTTGCAAACTTTGGTGGCTATTTTCAAAATAATTCGTTTTGGCTTTTTACACCACATACAGGGGCTTGTTAAATGTTCCACTATACCAGGGGTCTTCAACCTTTTTGAGGTTAAGGGCCGACAATACTTTGATTTTGGTTCGGCGGGCCGCAACACAAACAAAATATTCCAATATAAACTTAAGTAATTGAAGAACAATAATCGTTGAAGTTATTTATTATACAATTTTACCAACAAAAATATATTTTAATAAAATTCAATCAATGATATGTTTGACATTGTTAAGTCTTAACTATTTTATCAATATCTGCCCCTATAGTGGTCGTTGCAATTTTCAAAATGGTCTCAAGGTTGCAAGTTGCAACGTGTTTTCTATTCAACTCTCATTAACGCACTGAGCGAGCGAACGAAACGAGTGTGTCCGTCGCACCCGCCGTAGTAGCGGGCGGGCGCAAGCGGGCCGCCAAGAACGCCACCACGGGCTGCATGCGGCCCGCGGGTTGAAAACCCATGCACTATACTATTGATTGACGTGTCAGCACATTGATGTATGCATATATTTTGAATATGACATTTTGTTGTATCGACCTTTTGCCTTGCTTGCTTTTTGCCCTTTAAAATATGAAATGCATGATGTTAGTTGATGAGATGTTAAAGCAAGCATGACAGGAGCCTTGCTTTAATCCCTCGGTGGCCACGCCCGCTGATCGGCGTTTTTCATATTATCTGTATTATATCCGTATTTATTCAATTATCACCTCTATTTCTCCATCCACTGCGGTAAAAGCCTGTCATTAAAGCCTGATAATGAATAAGCCACCATTATATATTAGTATGCTTGCACACACCTTCTACAAAAAAAATTCGCTGGCTTCGAAAATTTTGCGTGGAATGACTGGCTTCCGATAGGTTAATAGAGAATAAGCAGTATGTCTTATATGTTTATCTGAAGACTTTTGAACGTATTCAGAGCTCAAATTTGGTAGCCAATTTCGTTGAAACTTTTTATGCACGTTTTTATGCACGTTTTTATCCCTCGAAAAGGGACACTCCAAAAAAGTACTTGTAAATGGGCTATAAAAATTGCATCTTGCTGACTATCTTGCCGGTGATTAGCCTGGCAAAATTTGCAGCGAAACTTTTGTTGCAATTAATTTTGCAATACATTGCACATGCTGAGAATATCCCAGCAACGTTGCAACAACTGTATTGCCGAGCAATTAAGTTCATAGATGTGTGCCTCACTGCTAGAGTTCTGAACAGTGAGATAAAATGACCGGCCGACAGTCCGTTGCTGCAGGTGAGTCTGTCATCTCAGGATGTTATGATAATTGTTGTCATCTTATCTAATCCAGCTCCGCTACAAGCTTGGAAGAGGCCAAACCTCAAACTGGGAGGCACTGGGAAAGGATTTGTCCGCCCTCTAAGTCTGATTGCAGTTTATGTGGACCTCTATATGTTGAGAACAAGTTTTGTCATGAACCCGTGGCGCCCTTTGCCTGTAGTTATACCACCAAGATCCGGTAGTCAGTGGGTTATTTTCTAATGGTGGGTGGAAACAGTCTGCTTTGCTTCTTAGGAAACATTCATTTTCAGATTACCTGTTAATTTGCCAATTACGGAGACTTAGCAATGCTTGGCACACGCAGACTTAGCAATGCCTGGGACATAGCCGCCTGAGCCAATTTCCTAGGCGCATGGCTGATTCCAACTGCCTACAAACTGCAGAATACAACTGTAGACAATATTCACCAGGGCCGTCTCGGATACTTCCCTCTTCGGCGAGGCTACCCGACGGGGGCTAAGCTATGAGTTAGGCCGACCGACAATATAGTCGGCCGAGCCGCACGGAATTATTCGATTCCGACTGACAAAATGGCTGACATTGAGGTTACTCTCGTTGCTGCGGCATTTATAACGATGGTATAATCATTTAAAAGGTTTTTTATTCTACGTACGTCGTTGAAGCGATTCAAAACTAACTTCGTGCGTTATCTTTCTTTGTTTCATGTTCATCATCCTTCTCTACTCGTCGGAATGTCCCTTCCTCGAATCCCTCCTTTGCGACTGCGACGGGGCCGCCGATGGGTCCGCTTCCGGCGGGGACTATGGCTCGATCGACGGTACGTGTCGGAAATTGCCCCATCGAGAAATGGTCGGTCGCGGGTGACGCGGTGCGGTGCCGGGCTCGCCATGGTGCAAACGGGGGACTCGGACGAGGAGCGCTGCCCCAAACTGGTGCGCAACAAAGGCAGCGGCAACGAGACCAGCTGGTGCTTCAGCCAGGTCAAGGGCACCCTGGACGAGGACGTGACGGAGGCGGACCTCATCTCCTGCGTGGAGTTCGACCAGCGCGGCGACCTGCTGGCCACCGGCGACAAGGGCGGGCGCGTCGTCATCTTCCAAGTCAGTAGCCTGTTGCATCTTTAATGGTATTCCCAAAACCTACCTCTTCCCAAAACTATTACCCACTCATAAATGGATATTCGATAAATCTACAGTTACATTGCAAAATGACTTCACTTGTATAGCGAATGTATACATTGAATATATGACACGTGGCCATTTATTATTATTATTATTATTATTTGTTGATGAACTAGCAGCTTAACACTGATGTGTTCATATCTATGAAATTCACTGGTGTTGCTGTTTCCTTTTATTTTCTTTTCTTTTATATATCATTTTTTAAGTAGATTCCTTTTTAAGTAGATCCCTTTTTATATATCATTTTTTAAGTAGATCCCTTTTTATATATCATTTTTTAAGTAGATTTATCATTTTTTAAACGCATTCAAGCCTATTTTTGAATGCGTTTATGGTTGGTGCTTCGATAACTTCCTCGGGCAGTTTATTCCAGCTGTTCACGATTCTGTTTGTCAGGATGTGCTTTCTTGCTTCGGTTGAAAAGCTTGTAAGGTTGAGTTTCAGGCTGTGACCTCTTAAGTGATGGTTTGAATTGAACACAAACATGCTTTCCAACTCTGGGCAGTCGTAGTGTTGCCTCAGTATTTTGTATGTCTCTATGAGATCTCCTCTGTGTCTCCTTTGCTCCAGAGTTGTCAGTTTGAGGATTTTTAATCTATGTTCATAGGGTGTTTTTCTTAGGGTTTTTGGCAGTTTTGTCGCTCTACGTTGTACACTTTCAAGCAGGTTGATGTCCTTGGCAAAATAAGGATTCCAGATTTGAAAACCATACTCGATCAGAGGACGAATGTAGGTTTTGTAAATTTTTTGAAATGTCGGTATCGTCAATACTTGAAAAGCTTTCTTTACCAAATATAGAAGTGAGTTTGCCTGTTTTACGATGTTTTCAATATGATTTGCCCATTTTAAGTTGTCCGTTATCATTATACCAAGGTCTTTCTGTGCATTTGTGGTGGTTAAGCTGATCGATCCAAGTTGATAGTCATTTTTAGGGTTGTTTTTACCAAGGTGTAGAACTGTGCATTTCTTAGGGTTGGTTTTAATAACCCAGTCTTGAGTCCATTTTGTGATTTCATCTAAAGCTTCTCTTAAATTTCCACAACTCAAGACAGCGTCTGCAGTAAGCTTAACATCATCAGCGAAGAGGCTCGTTGATATTCCGGCGAGTTGGGGAAGATCAGAGATGAAGATCCCGAACAGGGTCGGAGCCAGTACGGAACCTTGAGGTACGCCGCTGACCGCTTCACGGACATCCGATAATAGGACCCCACTCTCACTTGGTATGTACGTCCAGTTAGGTAATTTTCCAGCCATATCAGCAGTCTACCACGTATTCCGAGTTGCTCTAGTTTTGAGAGGAGCCGACGGTGTGGCACCGTATCAAATGCTTTCTCGAAGTCCAGATAAATAACATCAACGGGAGTCTTAGAGTCGAAATGTTTTGTCCAATAGTCAAGGCAAAGCAAGAGGTTAGAGATAGTTGAGCGATTAGACACAAATCCGTGTTGTTGGTATGGTATAATGTTTTCCGATCTTAGGAAGCCTTGCAGTTCCTTAGCGATAATTCTTTCCATACATTTGCACACTATACTAGTCAGGCTTATGGGTCGGTAGTTAGTTGCCACCATCTTGTCACCTTTCTTGTATATCGGGGTTACGATTGAGTGCTTCCAATCCATCGGTACAATGCCAGATTCAAATGAAGACGTCATGATGTCATGTATGGCTGGTAGAATAATATCCGAGCACTGCTTTAATGTAGCGCCTGGTAGACCATCAGGACCACAGGATGATTCTGGATTTATGTTATTGAGAACCCTATGTACAGAGTCCCGAGAGAAGATAATGTCAGAGAAGGAGTTGGTCACTCTACGTTGTGGGTGAAGCGCGACTGATGCAGTAATAGCAGGTTCACGCGAATAAGCGTTATAGAATTCTTCGGCAAAGCAATTGGCGATGGTTTTGGGGTCTACTGTCATGTTGCCTTGTGAGTCACGCATTGCTGGTGGTATAGTCACTTTGGATGAAATCTGGCTGCGCATATGTGCATAAAAAGTTTTTTGTCCTGAGAGAACTATTTTTGATTCAAACTCGCTTCTTCGCCTTCTAATAAGACTAACACATTTATTGTTCGCTAGCCTGTATTTTTGGTAATTAGCACCGGTTTTATTTCTGGTATAAGCTTTCCACAACTTAGATTTTGTTTTAATCAAAGCTATTGATTCTGCATCAATCCAGGGTTTGTTGCGCGGTTTCTTATGCTGCATTAAAGGAGCGTGCTTCTCTATGTTTACCTGCACGATTTTCTCAAATGTTGACCATTTAGTTTGTGCGTCTGCATCATGAAGATTAATGTTGAGAGCTGAATTCAAGTCTGTTTGAAATTTCTCATAATCAATTTTGTGCAGGGCTCTCCTTGGTTCCGGGTTAAGTGTCTCGCTGGCACAATTTTGAAACTGAATCTGGAAATACAGGCATACATGATCACTCTTTCCTATGGGTGAGTCTATGCAAAGATTGGTTATCAGGCATTCATCGTTGCATAGGATTAGATGAAGCAGCGATGGTGTGTTGTTTTCCCTGAATCTTGTCGGTTGGGTCACAAGCTGCGTTAGACTACTATCCAAGAACATGTCTTGGAATAACTGAGCGGATGCTGTGATGCTGATCTCTGTGATGCTGTCAGGGGCCAGGTTATGTTTCGACAATTGAAATCCCCAGCAATAATAACCACAGTGTTGTTTTCTGCAGCTAGTTTAAGGTTGTTATAAAGTGAGAGGTCGTGTTGTTGCCAGTCTGGATCGTCTGGTCGGTATACACCGACTAGTAAAAAATGATGGTGGCTCACCCGGATGTCCATGTAGAGTGCTTCCACTGAGTCTAGACTGTACCTGGTGTTGACGCTGGCTGCTATAGGAATGCCGTTGATGTGGTTACTTTGTACATCGCAATGCCTCCGCCCCGCTTCTTGCAGTGATGCTTCCGGTCGTGCTGATACAGGGTATATCCAGGTATGTGGTATGTTCCGCTGCGATCTGCGGTTTTGAGCCAGGTTTCGACTAGGATTACAATTGTTGGTTTTTTCGTATTTATTTCTAATATTAGTAAATCAAATTTAGGCGGTAACGAGTCCAGGTTTGTGTAAAGCAGGGTCATCGTGATGAAGGGCCAGGATACTGGTAACGCTACTGGTTTTTTGGAATTTTAACGATTGTCGGATTACCTCTAACATATTTTATTGTGAAGTCCGCCTCGCCGGCTTCCATCCGAGCAGCTAGCTCTTTGCGCAGTTCCAACAATTGGTTGCGCTGCATAGCAGTAAGATCGGATGAGACAGAGATGTGGCCTGTTATTTTCTTTTTATTTTTCAAAACATTACGTGCATCTTGTCTAGATTTGAATACTATTTTTACGGGTCTGGGCTTTTCCCCAGGTTTACCGAGACGAATGATTTTCAAAATCTTGCTTTTTGGATCGTTTATGGCAGCTGTGAATGACTCATTGACTTTTTCCTCATCTGATTTGACCCTGTCTATCGCAGTGCCAGTGGAACATTCGGGGATGTTGTAAGCGATCACATTTTGGGTCCTATAATCCCTTTCCTTGATTTCTTTTATGATTTCTTCGCTCGGCAAGGTGGCAACTGAGTTGTTTATCTTGTTGTTGGTGAGTGCTGCGACTTCCAATCTCAGTTGTTCTATGCATTTGACAAGTTGTGGAACTTGGAAAAGTCCTACCTTGCATCCAGAGCAGAGGAACATTAACACTCTTGCAGTCTTCAATGTCATGCACCGGGCTTCCGTGGCGCTCATTCCGTTGCATTTGATGCATAACTCGCTTACAACCATCACACACAACTACATCACTTCCGAGCACTTTTTCACAGGTGAAACACTTTGCCATCTTGTTGCCCACACTACCACACACTAATCAGATCTCAGGCTATCTATTTATATTTAATTTGTATAATTTTATCAAATTATTTTATGTTTAATCAGTATTTAAAGTTGGAGCTCAACACCAGTAAATTTTTTCACTTTGAGGGTAGACCTGTCCTTTAATCCTTTGTTCTCGAGCAATCGGCGCCGCTCGAGTAGACACGATAAACTGCCCAGGCTATATTTCCAACACCGCTCGAGTGGATGCAATAAACTACCCGGGTGCCATGATGGCGCCGCTCCAGTAGACGCAATAAACTACTTGGGCGCCATGGCGCTGCTCGAGTGGATGCAATAAACTGCCCGGGCGCCATGACGGCGCCGCTCGAGTGGACGCAATAAACTACCCGGGCGCCATGGCGCTGCTCGAGTGGATGCAATAAACTGCCCGGGCGCCATGACGGCGCCGCTCGAGTGGACGCAATAAACTACCCGGGCGCCATGGCGCTGCTCGAGTGGATGCAATAAACTGCCCGGGCGCCATGACGGCGCCGCTCGAGTGGACGCAATAAACTACCCGGGCGCCATGGCGCTGCTCGAGTGGATGCAATAAACTGCCCGGGTGCCATGATGGCGCCGCTCCAGTAGACGCAATAAACTACTTGGGCGCCATGGCGCTGCTCGAGTGGATGCAATAAACTGCCCGGGCGCCATGACGGCGCCGCTCGAGTGGACGCAATAAACTACCCGGGCGCCATGGCGCTGCTCGAGTGGATGCAATAAACTGCCCGGGCGCCATGACGGCGCCGCTCGAGTGGACGCAATAAACTACCCGGGCGCCATGGCGCTGCTCGAGTGGATGCAATAAACTGCCCGGGCGCCATGACGGCGCCGCTCGAGTGGACGCAATAAACTACCCGGGCGCCATGGCGCTGCTCGAGTGGATGCAATAAACTGCCCGGGCGCCATGACGGCGCCGCTCGAGTGGACGCAATAAACTACCCGGGCGCCATGGCGCTGCTCGAGTGGATGCAATAAACTGCCCGGGTGCCATGATGGCGCCGCTCCAGTAGACGCAATAAACTACTTGGGCGCCATGGCGCTGCTCGAGTGGATGCAATAAACTGCCCGGGCGCCATGACGGCGCCGCTCGAGTGGACGCAATAAACTACCCGGGCGCCATGGCGCTGCTCGAGTGGATGCAATAAACTGCCCGGGCGCCATGACGGCGCCGCTCGAGTGGACGCAATAAACTACCCGGGCGCCATGGCGCTGCTCGAGTGGATGCAATAAACTGCCCGGGCGCCATGACGGCGCCGCTCGAGTGGACGCAATAAACTACCCGGGCGCCATGGCGCTGCTCGAGTGGATGCAATAAACTGCCCGGGCGCCATGACGGCGCCGCTCGAGTGGACGCAATAAACTACCCGGGCGCCATGGCGCTGCTCGAGTGGATGCAATAAACTGCCCGGGCGCCATGACGGCGCCGCTCGAGTGGACGCAATAAACTACCCGGGCGCCATGGCGCTGCTCGAGTGGATGCAATAAACTGCCCGGGCGCCATGACGGCGCCGCTCGAGTGGACGCAATAAACTACCCGGGCGCCATGGCGCTGCTCGAGTGGATGCAATAAACTGCCCGGGTGCCATGATGGCGCCGCTCCAGTAGACGCAATAAACTACTTGGGCGCCATGGCGCTGCTCGAGTGGATGCAATAAACTGCCCGGGCGCCATGACGGCGCCACTCGAGTGGACGCAATAAACTACCCGGGCGCCATGGCGCTGCTCGAGTGGATGCAATAAACTGCCCGGGCGCCATGACGGCGCCGCTCGAGTGGACGCAATAAACTACCCGGGCGCCATGGCGCTGCTCGAGTGGATGCAATAAACTGCCCGGGCGCCATGACGGCGCCGCTCGAGTGGACGCAATAAACTACCCGGGCGCCATGGCGCTGCTCGAGTGGATGCAATAAACTGCCCGGGCGCCATGACGGCGCCGCTCGAGTGGACGCAATAAACTACCCGGGCGCCATGGCGCTGCTCGAGTGGATGCAATAAACTGCCCGGGTGCCATGATGGCGCCGCTCCAGTAGACGCAATAAACTACTTGGGCGCCATGGCGCTGCTCGAGTGGATGCAATAAACTGCCCGGGCGCCATGACGGCGCCGCTCGAGTGGACGCAATAAACTACCCGGGCGCCATGGCGCTGCTCGAGTGGATGCAATAAACTGCCCGGGCGCCATGACGGCGCCGCTCGAGTGGACGCAATAAACTACCCGGGCGCCATGGCGCTGCTCGAGTGGATGCAATAAACTGCCCGGGCGCCATGACGGCGCCGCTCGAGTGGACGCAATAAACTACCCGGGCGCCATGGCGCTGCTCGAGTGGATGCAATAAACTGCCCGGGCGCCATGACGGCGCCGCTCGAGTGGACGCAATAAACTACCCGGGCGCCATGGCGCTGCTCGAGTGGATGCAATAAACTGCCCGGGCGCCATGACGGCGCCGCTCGAGTGGACGCAATAAACTACCCGGGCGCCATGGCGCTGCTCGAGTGGATGCAATAAACTGCCCGGGCGCCATGACGGCGCCGCTCGAGTGGACGCAATAAACTACCCGGGCGCCATGGCGCTGCTCGAGTGGATGCAATAAACTGCCCGGGTGCCATGATGGCGCCGCTCCAGTAGACGCAATAAACTACTTGGGCGCCATGGCGCTGCTCGAGTGGATGCAATAAACTGCCCGGGCGCCATGACGGCGCCGCTCGAGTGGACGCAATAAACTACCCGGGCGCCATGGCGCTGCTCGAGTGGATGCAATAAACTGCCCGGGCGCCATGACGGCGCCGCTCGAGTGGACGCAATAAACTACCCGGGCGCCATGGCGCTGCTCGAGTGGATGCAATAAACTGCCCGGGCGCCATGACGGCGCCGCTCGAGTGGACGCAATAAACTACCCGGGCGCCATGGCGCTGCTCGAGTGGATGCAATAAACTGCCCAGACGTCGAAGCAGCGTTGCTCGTACAAAGGGCTAAAATTGTTTGAGTATAAAATGAATAAACCTGTAGCACCTGTAAAATGCTTCCCTAATATAGACGAAATCGTCTCAATTTGCTAGTTCGCCCGTGCGAAAAAGGCCTCTTAGTGCAAAGGCTTAACGGATAGTAAAAAAAAAATGCCAGCACAAAATAATAACTGGAAAGAACATTGTGTTTTAAATATTTTATTTCTTTCAATTAATTGTGAGGGTGGGTACTGTACTGTAATAGGTTGGCAACCACTGTCCTAAGACTATTCAGGAGCCCCATAAATCCAACGCAACAGGTGCTAATCTAGCCAATGACTAGTATCTGTATCAAAACGTGTGGGGCAAATTAAAAGGCCAAACTAAAAACTTACTTCTGGAACTACACTATTTCCTTATGAGTAAACCTGGGTTTGGTAACAAACGCCTTACAAAGGCATTAAACATTAATTTCTACACAATGCATTTAGCTTACAAATATTTTATGTCGGGATGCTGAACAGTTGATTTGATAATCAGCGTAAGAAAGATGAATAGTTATTAATTGTTACAATCTTTTTCGTTGCAGAGGGATCCAGTTAGTAAAGTATGCGTACCTCCGAAAGGCGAGTACAAAGTGTACTCGACATTCCAATCCCACGAGCCTGAGTTTGATTACCTGAAATCACTTGAAATAGAAGAGAAAATAAACAAAATTCGATGGCTGAAGCGGAAAAACCAATCACACTTCCTGCTGTCGACAAATGATAAGACTATTAAATTATGGAAGGTAAGCCTGCTAATTCTTTTCTAGTTCATGAGCCAGATTTTTGAGTCACGTTTGTATAGCCATTATCGTATGATCAGCGCGCGAATTTATTGACTTTATGCGATTTAGGTAAAATTAGAACAAAAAGGTAGAACAAGAACATTAGAGAACAAAAATGCATTTACTTTAGGGTTAGGTTCATTCAACACGGATGAAAGAGCGGAGCTCAATGGAATAAGCTGATTTTGTAAAGATGAATGGAATCCAATGCCCAGTGGTGTAGATAGCTTGTTGTTATGGCGGTGTCAGTTGATTATAACATTTAAAAATTGCCATTTTGTTTTTATTATTTTATTTTTAATGTATTTTTTCATGGCAATTTTCCACTGAGTTTTTTAAGTAGAATAACCTCCTGTAAAAGAAAACCTGTCATCAAAAAACTTTTTTGCAGGAAAATTTCAGTCAAAACAGTTATTTCTCCAGTTTTATAGGTAGTCACTTCTTCCTTCACTAGTCAATAGTTCGTTCAGAACAGTGTTGGGCAAAATTTAGTCGACTAACGATTGACGATTGAATATTGACTTCGCCGGAAAGTGACTTCATCAACGTAGAGATGGGAGTGGAAGAGAGATGGTATAGATAGGTGAACTCTAACCTTGTATGTGTGCGGTGATGAGACTGGAGGTTGATCTATTCTGCTGATGTGATGATATCGATGCACCCCAATAATTGTTCTTTTGCACTATGACACGATCTGCGCGAATTGGGCGAGCACTTGAGCACGAACCGGCGGACGCGCGCAGTCACGTTACTTTGTCGTGTCGAATACGTACTGCCCGAAACACTTGCCGCGGTACCGTCCGTTTTGCATTGCGAATGTGTCCGAAATTTCCCGAACTATTCCGATTGTCTCGCTTCGGAGCGGGAACATCCTGGGGAACGGGGGCGGTTTGAGCCGCCTTCTTGAGCTGGGAGGAGACCTGTACTGGGAACCTGGATATCCCGAGTACAGGTCTCCTCAAGCTTCCGTTGGCTGTGTCTAGGTCGACAACACGAACCACTCCATCCTTTCCCGGCAATGTGCGGGTGATTCGTCCCAGTCTCCATTGCAGCGGAGGCAGATTGTCTTCTTTGATCAAGACTAGTTCACCTATTTGAGGAGGGGCGGAAGGAGTGAGCCATTTGGAGCGGATTTGTAGAATTGTGAGGTAGGACTTGGTCCACAAAGCCAAAAAGCGCTGAGAGAGAGCTTGTATGAGTTAAAAGGCGTTCATCTATTATTCACTAAATATTCAATCTATTGACCCAACCCTGGTTCAGAAGGTTATTCTTTTTAGGTACTTGCGAGGATATGAAAAAAAAAAATGAACGCAATGTGTTAAGCGTTTGGCAATGCCCATTGGATTGTAAAGAGCCGCTGTGCTAAAGACATAATAGAGATAGCAAAATCACTGCTATTTGAAGTCGTCTGATATTCTACTTGACAAGTGGAATCTCCGAAAAGGTATTTTTCGAGGGATATTTACGAATCCGCTCCTATTTTTAGTGATTAAGGCAGTTTTCACTTTCTCTCAAGGTAATGATGATATTGAACATGGATTCTTCACACCATCTTAAGTTCTAACAGATGATAGAGCCTCTATGTCTGCTCATTTGACAGTTAACCCCTCACGTTGCGAGGTAAAAACTCACCTGTCACTTTTGCGCGCGACATATTCGCGCAAAAAATCGACGCGAGTCAACGGCCTTGAGAAAAACGATCATAACTTATAAACCACTAAACGGAATAAAAAAAGATAAAGAGAAAAATGATCGCATTGAAATTTGACATATAAAACATTATAACCTTATCTCGTAAAACAATTAAGATAATAATGAATAAATATTACAAAATTGGCAAACTGAAAAAAACTCGCCTATAAAATCATTTCGATTTTTTTGTAAATACAGTTTTTTTAAATATCAAAAATTGTAAATACAGTTATGTTCTTTATTAAATGCTTTACCAAAACGATATTTTTTTTTTACTTATTTGCATACAAAAATACGGAAAAAATATTTATTTATTCAGCCAAGAAAAATTTTATTTATTCTCGTAAAAAAAAATTTTTTTAATTTTTAATTTGTGACTACTTATGGTATTTTTTTATATGAAATTCTTTCAAAATAACTTTATTACTACATCACTTCTTCTTAGAAATCACACCAGAACTTTGACCTTTGTCTGATATTATAGAAAAATCTAAAGTTTTGAGAGTTTCCGGGTCCGAACCTAATAATAAACTTTGAATGCCCATAATATAAAATTCGTTAGATTTTTTCAATTATATTGTCTTATCATAGACTTATTATATGTCTAATAACTAATTACTATACTCCAAAGTCACATTTCATCGAAAAACTATGGAAAATCGCACTTTTTTCTCTCATAGTAATTATCAAAACAAGTTTCATTTTCGCGAGCCATATTAGAAAAACAACATATAATGTTCAAAATACGCCTAATTATGTGATAACTTAGGATGTAAATGAAGCAATACCTATTTTATTAGTAAATTAAAGCGACATTACGTCATGTTTCGCGATATATAGGGATATTTCACAAACATTACAAAATAAAAACGGCCATTTTTTCACATTGTTGGCCATTGTTGACAAAGTGTTTTCTTCGAAAATTCGTGAAAAACAGCAAATTGATTGTCTAAATTGAATAATCCTAATGGCTAAACTACTTAAAAAGGGAAATTACTTACTTTTATCCGGTATACACTGCACTTATATCCACAAAACAATTCACAAAACAAACACTTCGCGGAACCTATACGCCGCCGCGGGGGGGCCGATCGACACTGCTGTTTTGACGTCTAATGCTGAGTTTTTAATTCGGCGGTCGATGTTATCGTCGTTGGCCGGCGAATGAAAGATTATTTGGCCATGTCGTCCCGCGGTCAGAAAGCATTAAAGTACGACGATTCGAATCGTAAATTGCATTTTTCGCAGCGGCGAGCGCGATATCCCGTATGGGATGTTTCGGATTTGAGGCGGCCGCCATACATATCCCGCAAGGGATGTTAAGTGCCTAGCGGGTTAAAGTACTCTTAAATTAAACCGTTTTTTGTACCTATCTTGAGGAATCGATTTCTTCCATGGAAGTTTCTTTTTGACTTTTTGTTCAACTTTACTTTCGGCAGAGGCAAAGTACTGTGAATGCGCATTTTTTTTTCCAGGACGGACAGATATATGCATTTTGGTCCCCCTCCCCCGAGATGACTAAGACCATTTCCAGACTAAAGTCTGTCTGCGTGCGTGCGTGTGTGTGTGTGTGTATATTCCCCGATCCCGATCGGCTTCATCCTAGTCATACTTCAATCTCGAAATACCGGACCTAAAGATTTCAAATTCGATACACAGATGCCCGTATTGGACTGAAACCACATTGTAAAATTTTGGTTGGAATGTCAAATACAAGCGACACAAATCATTTTTAAACTACGCCATATTTAAGAAAATACTACATTATATTGGAAAAATACCATTTTAATACCTTAGAAAATACTACAAATATAGAACGAAAATGGGGGGGGGGGGGGAGGTCGTCTACTTGCTGGGAAAGTCTTGGAGTGACCCGAACGTTTTTAAATATAAATTTTGATCACTAAAGTAACTTTTTAATTACCTGGACTGCTACTGAATTTGCTTTTGTCCCATAGTCCCTTTTTTTAGATTTTTCCTTGCTAAAAGCCCTGTGTTAGAATTAGAGAAAGTGGCAATAATTTCATTTTAGCTATCCCCATGAATCCAACGCAACAGTCGCTAGTCTTGTAATCGATGAGCGACTGTATAAAAAAACATGGGGAACATTGAAAGGCCAAACTAAAAACTTACTCCTGGAACTAACATTTCCTGAGGGTAAACCTGGGTTTGGGAACATTTATGCAGTAAATGCCAAAAGAATAGAAAAAGTTACAACTTTTAAACAGTTACGTTACGTCATGTCCTTCCTTTATTTCCAGTTTATTTTGTGGCAACTTAAACCAGTTATAATATTGTTAACCCCTCAAATGTGAGGCGTCCCTTAAGGGATGCCTTGGCAAAATGTATACAAAATGAATATAAATTTATATAAATATAAATATAAATGTAAATGTGCGCCGCTTTATGGTAATCCGCTCTATAGTAATGATATAGCTCTATAGTAAACCCCGCTCTATGTAAATGTAAATGTAAATGTAAATATAAATTTATATACATTTTGCCGTAGGCAACCCGAGCTAATCGCCATTCATTTGAGGGGTTAAGAAGGGGGACATTGTAAGTCAATTGTAGTAACAGGTTCCAGTGTGATTTTCCGGTTTCACGATTGGTATTGTATTATATTGTTGTATCACAATTGACACTGGATCATCTCATCACTTGATTCAAAGCGCTGAAACTGTCGGAAACAACGATTTACATCACAAGTATTAACCTTTCAGAAGCCAGCCTACATGTGCAAAAACGGCGCATCACCTTTGTTGATCAATTTCGTATATAAATACTAACAATATTGTTTTTTTTAATGAGTTCTATCTTGATAACTAATAATTAATCTTATTAGTCATGTATTTAACCCGTTGAGTATGAGTCAACCAAATCTGGTCGCGAAACAATTATCCGTTGAGTACGAGTCGACCAAATCTGGTCGCGCGTTTTTTTCACTTTGACGTTCTCATAATTATCTAATTGTTTTACAAAATGATATTTCAATATTCTATATTCGAAATTTCAATGCAATCATTGTGCAGTTCTTTTTATGATTGGTGTAGTAGTTTCGTAGTTATAGTACTTTAAGTCGATGTCGCCGAAAATCCTGCAAAAGAGACAGATACATCCATGAAAATACCCATTTACTCCAAGGGTTAATATATTTATATAATATACAGACCAACCTTAATATAACGAACCTCAAACGTATTCCTCAATGTTACGATTTTTTTTAAATCTCCTTGAACTTATCATAAGATCAAATACTAAATATACCTCTATATTACGAATATAATGGATATAGCAAATTTGTGATCCTCTCGGAAAAAAAAAATACAAAATCCTCAGTATAAATCTCACTAAAAATAAAAAATTAAACACCTCTATGTAATGAATACCATAGTGTAATACGTCAGTGTCATTGGGCCCGATTGCGTTTTATTGTAAACTAAAACTAAAATTAATCCAAGCGAACGAGACAGAGTAATACGTTACAGCAGAATATAAAACGTGCGATCGTCGATAAATACCACCTGTCGATCTTATACTCGTCTGAATAAATTCAAGCATATTTCGTGCGGTGTAGGATTCAGATGCTTTGACTTTGGCGGGCAGTTTTGATGCATGACAACCAGTCATCTCAAATTCCGCTCTAGCAGAATGTGAGATGGCTGTCTCGCTAGCCCTGTCTCGTTCACACGGACTAATTTTTGATTTTAGTTCACGAAGAAATGCAATCGAGCCCATTGTGTATGTTGTGTCAGTACTGAAATAGTATATTCAGTCCAATACGGTATGTATACATACAATATTACAGAGTAAACTTCTGCATTTTATATTAGTGTGTTTTTATGTTGTAGGTCTATAAGACCCGATTTAGCAAACCTCTATGTTTTGAATGGCTCGATAAAATGAATTTCTTAATATCCCCTTCAAGTTCGTTATATCGAGGTTGTACTGTACAAGGTTGTTCACCTTAACGCCACAGTATATTTGACAGTATACTAGACAGCTTTTCTCAAAACAAAATTGAAATAAAAGCGAATACATCACGAGTCGTAAGGGCTCGGATTTGGTCGCCAGATGTCTCGCTACTTGGCCTACACAGATATCCGAACGCTCAAAAAGGTCGCCATCCGTCGCTCGTAATGCTAACCGTTTGCGTTCGTCGGGACGAACCCTTCTGCCCACATTCCTCGCACCCTCTTCCCGCATTGCCCTGTAGCTCGAGAGTAAAGCTACTGGTTGGTATACTGTGTTCATGCGATGGAAGTTGGCGCTCGTGGCCTGCCAGCCAAATCTCTGTTTAACCTCTTTAAAGATCTTGGTCTCTTTAGGAAAATAATCAACTCCTCCCTAGAAAAACTATCCAAAACTGTGATCTGCATCTCAAGTTCTATGACTTCGAGGGGGGGGGGGGGTGAATGGGTGGTGAGATGAACGCTCACATGTGGCAAGACTACTGTCCTAAACCTACCACAGTCGGTCATTAGTCTGGAGTCCACCGCTCACCCCTCCAGAATTGTAATAATAGTATTATGATGGACCTGACTGGTCGGTGAATTTCATGGCAGCTCCGTTTGTATTGTATTTATTATGGAGGTTGGTCAAAATGGTTACGCAAGAATTTCTCAACCACCGCAAAAGGGCAATCCGCCTTTTTGACATCACAGCGGTTAATGATATTCTCTGCCTGTTGCAAAAAATCCTCTTATTCTGCAGTATCGTAAATTTCTGAGAGTTATCTTTCCATGAACTGCCCTTAACCACTGGAATGCCATTACTGCCGGTCGGTGGTTTACCTGTTGTGGCAATTTGCAGGCGGTCGATCTCCGTATTTATGCAATTATATGCAGTAAAAGTAGCCTTTGTTGAATAAGCCACCGTTATAAATTAGTATGCGTGCACTAACACCCCCTACAAACAAATTTTCGAGGATCGAAAACATCCCGTCATGAGTTTCATTCCCATGGCTGGCTCTCTAAGGGTTAAGGCTCTTAAGAAGACATTTAAAAAAATATATATTTTACCATTTTTAATTTCTCAAAAATCTATCTCGTGACTCTTTTCACCATTTTTCTCTTTCTACAGTGGTTTCCGACTTCTCTGTATGGTTTAAAAAACACACTCACACATTCTCAAATGTAAACTTCAAAATAATAAATTATTCTTTTTCTTATTTCCTAGGTATCTGAAAGGGACAAATGTGTTTCGGGTTACAACATAAGGGAGGAGGGAGGTCGAGTAAATGAAGCAACTCGGATTACCTCCTTACGGGTGCCAACAGTCAGGCCTTCCGAGCTTATGGTTGAGGCATCTCCTAGGTATGCATCATTTTGATTATTTAACATTGACAAGCAGAACGGCATATCACTTCTTCTTTCAATATGCATGTTGCGCCGTTACACGTTAGATCACGTCATACTGATTTTCCGGTTTTACAGCAGATGATCATAATATATTATGATCATGTCGCCTCATGTCGTATAATTGCCAAGCAGTCTGTATAACATGCTGCCAAATAAAGGCTGGCTTGTGCATTCTAGCTTGTGCACTCACTTGTGCAGTTGGGCCACTAAGATCTATTATTCAAATCGGCTCAACTCGCGGTTCAGCTCCTATCCAGTAACCTCGTAAATGATCTATCTCGGACTGTTTGGTACAGCATCCTATGACGTCGATGCTTGCATGCAAACTAGTATAGTCCTGCCGGCTGTGCGGCATTGAGCGGTTGAGTGGGTTTTTTTTGTGTTCCTTCTTTAAAATATTACGCTTGCGGTAGTATTGTGAAGTAAAATCAACCCGTAGTTTAATAGATTTGTTGTCAATTGAATTTGTTACAGTTTATGCTGACAGTTTGATCGCATTGTGAAACAATAGACTATTATAACGGTGTTTCCATTAATATTGGCGGTTTTTTTTAAATTTGATTTTATTTTATTTCCATAACAAAATGAATGATCTTAATAATACCTATGAATTTATCCCATTTTTCTGGCAATTCATGAATTCTGTCTTAGTACCGCTTGTCATTTTTTGTGGCTAACTATCCATCAAACTAATTTTTCACTTTGTAAGAATGGAAGTGCTTTTCTAAAAGTCCGCACTGCATCGATCGAAACAAGTAACAGTGAGAAG
Organism: Micropterix aruncella; assembly: GCA_944548615.1. NCBI lineage: Eukaryota > Metazoa > Arthropoda > Insecta > Lepidoptera > Micropterigidae > Micropterix > Micropterix aruncella. The sequence goes on from OX155971.1 coordinate 17,446,186, forward strand.
GAGCAAGGTCTTGTGAATATGGTGCGTGAGATAGCACGTCCCATTTGTTTTCCAAATATGTTTTTACTTAATTTTGCAACATGCAGTCGAGCATTGCCATGGAGGAAAATTACTTGTTCTTGCACCCAGGCACTTGATAAGGCCCTAAGCTATTTGGGATATGCGAGGGATATGGGGCCCTTTATAAGTCCAGATATTTTTATGGAGTCCCCCAAGAAAGTGGGGCCCTAAGCTATAGCTTGTGTAGTTTATATGTAAATCCTGCACTGCTTTCAGACCATTCTAGTAATTTTTTCATCAATGCTCTGTTCAGTTTGATTAATTGTTGATGGTAGCAATCACTAGTAACCGTTTCACCTGGTTTAAGCAGTTCATAAGACACGATTCTCTGATCCCACCAAATACACAGCAGTCGTTTCCATAGATATTGCATACTGGTTGGGATCTGCTAACAACAGCAGATTTATTAATGGAAACAACTACAGTATCGTGCGAATTACTTGGAACAAAGAGTATTTTTCTTCAAAACTGCTTTATTGGATATAAACATACAAAACAGTACTGGTAGTTAACGATTGTTAGTTTTAATATAGAATGTGTCCTCCTTTTGCGTTGATAACACCTCTCAACTCTTGTAGACATACAATTTACCAGGTTTTGACAGCTTCCTTTCAGTTGACCAGACTTGAATTACTGCATGGATCATCTTGGTTTTTACATCTGCACGGATCATCTTGGCAATCCATCTTCGAGAGCCTTTTTTTTTTGCAAATGGCCTAGAGGTTTTCGATCGGGTTGAGATCGGGGTAGTTTCCGGGCCATTGAATTTGGTTCTGTGTGAAAAACTGTTTCACTTTTTTTTAAGAATGGCATAGGGCGAGATCCTGTTTCAAAATTCCCTTGCTGGAAGGATAGACCCTTGTGGAGCTCCCGTATCATATGGATTGATTAAATGTCAATATGTTGTTCATCATGATGACTTAGGATAAATTTATTGGCATCTTATCAAACCATATGATACCTGATCTATATTAAAACTAACAATCTATAACTACCAGTACTGTTTTTGTATGTTTATGTCCAATAAAGCACTTTCGAAGAGAAATACTCTGGTACAATTAATTCACATATTATCTAGTATAAGAAAAAAAAAAACATTCAAACAAACTGTCAAACTCTTGTTGACTGTTGACACAGCTCCAACTGCAGCCCCTGAAGCATTGATTGGCCTAACACCGTATCCATATATTTATAGAGAGAGGCCAGAGGAAGGAAATACGCATAGCGATGCTTTAGAATCAAGATTTGCAAAAGTTGTAGAGCACCTGAGCTCGGAAGCCTAAACTCCCAAGACATTGGAAGGGAGAGAGAGAAGAGGGTAGAGCAGGCGGTTGTCGGGTTCAGCCAGTCCGGCAGTAGCGCTCATGATGACGGAGCAATAGGATGGAATGAGGAGGTTATCGGTTGTGTCGTAAGTTTAACCGACCAATAACACAAACTTGCCATCAGGCTCAAGTTCCATGGAACCATTCGGCTCCAAACTAACTCTTTTTCAGTGAGGTCTACCCCTTCAACGATGACGATATGTCGAAGCACCGAAAACCGTTGGGGAAGGAAGGTGGTCCAATGGAGACCCTACACCGTAAGACGCAGCGCATAGGACGGGAGGAAAATGGCAGGATGTGCCTGGATGAGGAAGACGAAGGACGAGTAATCTCGTTTTAAAGAGGAAGGAGATTTTGCTCAATGTTAATCTTTTGTTTTTGTTTGCAGGCGCATATTTGCCAACGCCCACACGTATCACATAAACTCAATATCGGTGAATTCGGACCAGGAGACTTACCTGTCTGCAGATGACCTGCGCGTCAACCTGTGGCACTTAGAAATTACTGATCAAAGCTTTAATATAGTAGACATTAAACCCGCAAACATGGAGGAACTGACTGAGGTGAGAATACTCCACTTATTGCTTTATTGCCCTAAGGGACTATTTTGGCAAATTTGTCTTGAGATATGCCATCATAATGACACAGAAAATACTCCAGTTTTGAGATCAGGCACCACCTACAAACAAAATGCGCCTATTTTGAAATCCCCATTAATCCAACGCAACAGATGCTAGTTCTTTAACTAGTGTCTGTATTACATCGTGTGGGGAAAATTAACAGGCCAAACTAAAAACTTACTTCTGGAATAAACTCATTTCCTTGCGGTAAACCTGGGTTTGGGAACATTCACTAAAACGCATAAAAATTATTGAATCGCTTTGTTACGTGGCAACTTACTTGACCTATCAGCCTATGTCTGTTGACTGCTGGATTAGGCCTCTACCAAGACAAGCCACTCTATACGACTGCCCAACAAAAAAGGAGTCAAATGGGTTTTCATCTATGTATGTCATCCGTTTCTTTATCCCACCGTAACTTCTAAACGCTTAAACCGATTTAAAAGCGTGTGGTATTGTTAAAATCGTTATGTCATAGGGTACCTTAACTGTCCAAATATCAAGTAAGTACAGTAGGCGCTCGGTAATTTGGCGCTCGCCAATCCAGCACGCCCAGTAGTCTGGCATTTGGCGATTCAGCTAACCCGCACTATAATCCGGCAGTTTACACCTTGACTGCCGGACTGCAGATCGGATGACGTCTTTTACTGTGAGAATCTATGGAATAATTTATTTCCAATATACTTAAATGCTTTATTTCTCATACAAATCCAATAATCCGGCAATTCCAACAACGGATTACCGAGCGCCCACTGTAGTTGTCTAAATCCAAATGTCCAAATGTCAATAAATTAACAGAAATATATCGGTTCTAGTGTCAAATGAAAGGTCTGATTGAGTACATCCCAGAAATTACAGAAATTATATGGATAAATACATAAACCACAAATAGCACAATAAACTTTTACCTTATATAACTACATAATTGCATAAATACGGAGATCGGCCGCCTGAAAATTATTGCAACAGAAAATCACCGATTGGCAGTATTGGTTAAAAGCACACGAATTTTTTTTGTCGCGTACAGTCAGCAAAACCCACATTTGGTAATATCAGCTTGAGCTACATGCCCAATAGCTAATAATAGTCATAATAATCATATGCAAATATACCAGATGCAATTGTATAATATTGGTAGCTAATGCAAATACTGTTAAAAATATAGCAGGTTTTGCAAGAAATTATTGGGATATTTTTTCTGTTTCAGGTGATAACGGCGGCAGAATTCCATCCGTCAGAATGTAATCTTTTTGTATATTCTAGTAGTAAAGGTAAGCATTTTTTTTATTAATTCTTTTAGTATTATTTCCTTTGCAAAGGGACCACCTAGTTTTTTTTGTGCATATTTTGAAATCCCCATTAATCCAACGCAACAGCTGCTAGTTCTGTAACTAATGTCTGTATTAAAACATGTGGGGAAAATTAAAAGGCCAAACTAAAAACTTACTTCTGGAATTAACACATTTCCTTGCGGTAAACCTGGGTTTGGGAACATTCATTAACCCGTTGAGTATGAGTCAACCAAATCTGGTTGCGAAACAATTATCCGTTGAGTACGAGTCGACCAAATCTGGTCGCGCATTTTTTTCACTTCTTTGACGTTCTCATATTAATTCATAATTATCTAATTGTTTTACAAAATGATATTTCAATATTCTATATTCGAAATTTCAATGCAATCATTGTGCAGTTGTTCTTTTTATGATTGGTGTAGTAGTTTCGTAGTTATAGTACTTTAAGTCGATGTCGCCGAAAATCCTGCAAAAGAGACAGATGCATCCATGAAAATACCCATTTACTCCAAGGGTTAAATCATGTAGAAAGTGTTATTCAAGACTTTTTTTACCTACTAGGCTAGTGCCTTTTCGTTGTTGCCTAGTGGCAACATCTAGGCGGGCACTTGTACCATCACCCAGTCAAATGCTCGTGCAATCGCCCATCCAGGTACTGACTGGGTTTTCAGTAAAATTCAGCAAAATGTAATTTTCTATTTATTTTCCATTTTAATATTCTTGCAGAATTTTGCTGAAAAACTAATTAAATCTGAAATCTAAATCTTACTGATTTAAAAGTTGAAACAGCATTGATATGTCTAAAATAATAGGCATTTTGGCTATTTTTCATCTTTTATTTATATTTTCATCTCGTACTTTTCATGATATGTGTTGTTTGGCGTTTCCGCATGTATCTCCGCCCCTGTCTGCCCCCCTCCCCCCCCCCCCCCCCGAATCACTGGTCAGTCAGAGTAGGTAAGCAGCTCATCCTATACTGGGGTGCAGAATAGCAACACAATGTCATAGGTATAATGAAGGTTAGCATTCCTCTTGTCGCCAATAGTGAAACCTCCCTTCTATTTCTTCATACTTTTGCTTATGATGTACTCCCCGTAGATATTGGAGAGGGTAGGTGAGAGTACCTTGTCATTTATTTTTTTATCGAAAACTTTTCAACTGCTTCATCTCTTGGTCTCTGTAGTAAAAAAATCTAGAACTGCAAATCCCTACCACAGCTGGTCGTTTAGACAGGAGTCCAAAGCTCACCCCATTAAAATAGGCCAACTCCGGTAGGTGAACTCTATGGCAGCTCTGAATGTGTTTATTATTATTTATTTATTATATGAAACAGCATTTGTGATGAACTGATGGACTTTGATCTTCACAAATCTGGCCTATTTAGGGGTTTAATGATAGAGGCACTTTCCAGTCGCTGATTTAACATTTTCTCGTGCAGAGGTACAAAAATCAATTCAGTCTAATACTCTAGCAACTGGCCTCCTCCAAATCAAAATGATATCAGCAATATTTTGGTTTTTTGAGCACCAAGGATCTTTATCAACTCTGCATGAACTCCACCTTTTCTTCGGGATTTGCCCTCTGAGAATATTATTGCTGCAGTTGGATCGGCTAAATCCTAGTTTTGTTTTTAGGTACAATTAGGCTATGCGATATGCGATCGGCGGCGTTATGCGACAGTCACGCTAAGCTCTTCGAAGAACCCGAGGATCCAACGGCACGCTCGTTTTTCTCCGAGATCATATCCTCAATATCGGACGTCAAAATTAGTAATTCCGGACGGTAAGTCAGCAATTTTAAAAATTCAAAAGTAAGTGTAGTTTTTCATTGAGTCAGTTACAGGTGTCAGTGCTGGCGCCGAGAACTGACTCATACTGCTTACATGCAGTCATCCACTCGTAGGTATATCTCCAGGGTGTCCGCACGATATTGAAGTCAGCCGGGAAAAGTGTGTCACTTTCGCTAGTTTTAACCCCTTGAGTATGATACGACCAAATCTGGTTCTGAAACAATTATCCGTTGAGTATGATACGACCAGATCTGGTTCCGCGTTTTTTTCACTTCTTTGACGTTCTCACATTTATTCATAATTATCTAATTGTTTTACAAAATGATATTTCAATATTCTATATTCGAAATTTCAATGCAATCATTGTGCAGTTGTTCTTTTTATGATTGGTGTAGTAGTTTCGTAGTTATAGTACTTTAAGGTCGATGTCGCCGAAAATCCTGCAAAAGAGACAGATGCATCCATGAAAATACCCATTTACTCCAAGGGTTAAAATTTTCCATACAACACGACATCCGACACGACTCCCGGTACTGACCAACTACTGATTTCGGTATTTATTCGTCAGTGCCGCTGGTGCGAGTGGTGGGGGAAATTGAAGTAAGCACTGATGCGACAGCGCTGTACTGACCTGAAATCAACTTACATGATGGCAGTACCGGGTCAGTGCTGACTCGTTTTGAGTTTGGATTCAGTAACTGAGAATGTAAATCGGCCTTAATATCCAATCTGCCCTCAAACTTAGTGGCTAAGGGGGGTTTTAGGTGTGCGCTAATGCTGCATAAATGTGGGTGTGCGCATGTGTATATGCGTGCGTATGTGTGTCTGTCTGTTATCTGTCAAATTAAGTAGCTCAAGACTGCTAAATTCAGCATTTGAGTGAATTGAACTGGCCGACTTACTAATCATAAGTAAGCTCAAACCCACATAACATTCTTTTGGTAAGCTATTATTGATTGTCATGAAGTCAAATCTTCCACATACGCTTACATTTAAATTATTCGGGTAATGTGTCTCAGTTTGTATGATTAGGGTGTCAAGCTATAGACTGTCTAACCATAAATAGCCCAAAAAACTGTGAGGATGGCAGTGTATGTATATTATCTACTACATTACTATATAGTATATACAATACAATATATGTATATTATCTACTACAATACGAGATGTGAATCCGAGGGAGTAAGAGCACCTCAAATAGTGCAGGGGGCAGGGAGTGACCTTTCTGCACAAGTACTCATTATTATACTGGGCCTGTACTAAAAGGCTGGTTTTAATCCCCATAAATCCAACGCAACAGTCGCTAGTTTTGTAACTAGTGTCTGTATAAAAAAGTGTGGGGAAAATTGAAATGCCAAACTAAAAACTTATTCCTGGAATTGACTCATTTCCTTGCAGTAAACCTGGGTTTGGGAACATTTTCTAACATATCTAAAAAGTCTCAATTTTCAACCTTCTATTAAAGGCTATTCTTATATATTTTTTTTTATTTTTTCAGATATATGGTGTCGAGAGACTACTTAGGGCTCAAAGTATGGGATTTAAGAATGGAGACGAAACCGGTGGAGACATATCCTGTGAGTACATTACCATGACTGGTACTTCTATAGTACTCTCATTTCCCATTAGAAAACGCAATCATTTGTCATTTGTCCAAACTATACTTTGGACAAATGATTTTTACTTTTGGAGTAATACATATCGAAGAAATATATTTCTTCATATGTTCTTGATGCAGCGAGAGGCTGTCAAGAGTTTAAAATTTTGTGTAACATACCGCAGTGATTACAAAAAAGTTATAATATTATATTATCATTCTTATACAATACGTTTAACATAAATTAACAAAATTCGGTTTCATTCTCTATCTTGAATGGAAGTATCCAGGAAAATAATCAGGACTTCCTAGGAAAATTATCTTAAGCTGCAATTTCTGCATCTCCAATTCTATGGCTTCGAAGGGGAAATGAATGAAGTGGTTATGTGACGCTCACATGTGGCAAGACAGCTGTCCTAAACCTACCACAGCCGGTAGTCAGTCCGGAGTCCGCCGCTCACTCGACAAAAGTGTAATAATAGTATTATGATAAGCCCAACTCAAGTCGGTGAATTCCATGGCAATTCCGTTTATATTTTATTTTATTTTATAATGTCAAACAACCCCTAGGGACTATTTTGATAAGTTTGTTTTGAGTGCTATGATATTGTAATGACATAGAAAATACTCTAACAGCCTTACCAATAAACGAGTTGTAAAATTTATACCTCTGTTATTACTAGGTATAAGAAAATCTGTGACCAATAAACGCGGTATAGCTTACACCACTGATCATCTCGGGTATAAGCATGGAATAGTGGTACTGGATTTCCATCCGCACTATAACTCCGCTATACCACCCCTAGGCCAGGTATAACAGCGGTTTAACGGAGTATTAACTTAAAAATGGCCGACCGGCGTAACAGCTGTTTCAAACTGACAGCCACCTGACAGCCGCGGACGTGGAGCTTCTCGTTCGCGAATCGTGCGCTTTCGTTGTTACGACGAGGATACGCCTTTTATACTGCTGTGAAATCCTGCGTTTTAGCCGAATAATGGATTTTGTCGACTTGGATGATATGATCGATTTGGATTTATTGGAAGAAATCAAAATGCGTCGTGATAGGCGACCAAAAATTTACAAATTGCGATACGACCCGTTCGATTTGGATTATTACAATTTTAAAACTAAATATCGTTTCACTAAGCCATACGCCGCAAGAATCATCGATATCCTGAGAGCTGACCTGCAAAATACCACTATAAATTCGATCAGCATTCGCGTAACAAAACAATGGGCAAGGGCTTTCTGACAACAAAAAGTGACATTTCATGTGCATTTCATGCCGCTTCAGTTGGCCACACTGCTTCCAAGCGGGCGTTGCCATGCTAGAAATATGACTTGTCTTTGGTTTCAGGGAGTAGTTATAACCGCGTTATAACTGATTTATTGGTCACGATTTTACAACTTCGTTATAACTCGGCTATACCGGGTATAACAATAACAAGGGTTTAACGCGGTTATAAGATAATTTAATTGGTAAGACAGTTAAAGATTTCTAAATTTCAGATCTGGCACCACCTACAATAAATTTTGTGCCTATTTTGAATGTATGTTTATATGAATGTGTGCTTGTACCATGCGTATAAGTGTGTGTCTTGTTATTGCATTCAATCGACAGAATTCAAATGCAATCCAGTTAATATTATACCATTATCCCAATGAAAACAGGTAACCCAGCCGGTAATCGAACCCGGAACCTTACTGTTTTAGCCGGAACCTTACTGTTATAGCTGCGATGAAGCGGCAACGTCGAGCGCGTGCCGTCGCTTCGCGCGGATTCGATATCGGTTGTACATAATCGGCGATGCCGATTATATCGACTGATATATCGGAATTGTTACATCCCCTATAATTTTCTATTTAATTTCCATTTTAATATTGCAGAATTTTACTGAAAAACTAATTAACTCTGAAAGTGTTAGTACTCTTTTAGAGGGGTTATCAACTTACTGGTATAGAAATTGACACAGGGTTTTTTATTTTTTATAGTCAGCTAGATTTTTTTGTGCATATTTTGAAATCCCCACTAATCCAACACAACAGCTGCTAGTTCTGTAACTAGTGTCTGTATTAAAACGTGTGGGGAAAATTAAAAGGCCAAACTAAAAACTTACTTCTGGAATTGACACATTTCCTTGCGGTAAACCTGGGTTTGGGAACATTAACAAATTATTGAATCGCTTTGTTACGTGGCAAGTAATTTGACTTTTCAGCCTGTGTGTTAACTGCTGGATTAGGCCTCTTAGTAACTGCTCATTTTCCTCCCGTCCTAGGCGCTGCGTCTTACGGTGTGCGGTCTGCATTGGACCACCTTCCTTCTCCTATGGTTGTCGGTTCTTCGGCATATCAAATAAGTTTGTGTCGCTTGATATGTTGCCGTCTTTGTCATCCTCCATCAGCCGTTCTAGAATTCGTCTTTCGTTGGTTGTTGCTGCCATAATTTGCTGTAAACATCGAAATACATACAAATTTGCACATAAATAATGAAAATATTTAACGTAACATACTATAGAATGAACTATAGATGTATAAGTTATGAGAATACTTACATATTTACCGATAAACCCATTGAGACCAATTCAAAACATTTCTTAAACGCGAGCTCGGGCTATATGCGTAGCCCAGCCACTTTACTACTAGCGATTTGCGCAGAGGTCCTTGTGCCGCGGGGTTCGGCACGCCACTGATGAGTGTGTAAATACTTACTAAAAGAATACATGGAAGGGACAGCACTGTAGCGCAAAATGAACACATTTTTGATTTCTCTTGCAGGTGCATGAATACCTCCGGTCGAAGCTGTGCTCCTTGTATGAAAATGACTGCATATTTGATAAGTTTGAGTGCTGTTGGAGTGGCGACGATCGAAGGCTAATGACCGGTTCCTATAATGGATTCTTCAGGCTCTTCGACAGGGGACCCAACTCGCAAGGTGTTAGCACTCCCGGTGAGCATTCCACTTATTCCCGTTTTTTACACAACCAAGAAACTAAAAGCTGTCTTGTAACCGCATGCCTAGCAAAAAAACACTATCATTATTATTTATTCTGGACAGGCAGCTTTGTATGTGGCTATGTCCAGATGAGATTTTGTCAAGCTAGTCATAAACGATAGTCATTAACACATTTTTAGGTATAAATCGTCTTGTATTTTATTTGATTGATAGAGCTTGCACTGATAAATTTAAATGGTGGTTGATTCCACATGTCTACCGTTAGACTTTCAATGCAAGACTTCACCGGAGCCACATTATGGGCCATTTTGCGGCCACTTACCATAGGCATGCATACCTACAAGAATGGTATGAGCAACTATTGGTAGATACAATTGGCAAGTCTGCTTGTTCGTGAGCAGCAGTTTTATTTTGCCAAATTTGAAAGATGAAGGGACCATGTAGCAGAGGTTTTGTTTTTGCGACAATGATCTGTTTATGACGTTAAAGACTTGCGGTTGTTTGACATTAAAAATAAGATAAAAACGAATTTACCGCTTGAAGTTTCAATTAGCGGTTGCAACATCGCCGAAACATCGAGTGTTTCGAGCTTCGAGCGGTAAATTCGTTTTTATCTTGAAATGATTTGTTTACCATATGAATGCATTAAAAATCCCCACGAATCCAACGCAACCGTTGCTAGTTTTGTGAATGGCTAGCGCCGGTAACAAACTGTGTGGGGAAAATTGAAAGGCCAAACTAAAAACTTACTTCTGGAATTGACTCATTTCCTTGTGGTAAACCTGGGTTTGGGAACATTCACTAAAACGTCTATAACTGTTATGTGAGACTGACATTAGAAACAGCCTTAATATTGTGTTATTATTTGATGTGATTGTAGTTTCGGGCAGCAGAAGGGGTTCTCTGACTCTGGAGGCTTCGCGGGAAGCGGCTGCGGCGAGACCGCGCCAACCCCTGCGAGCCAGACGAGTCGCCACCACGGGAAAACGCAAAAAGGTAACAAATATTCAGCCTGTTCTCTTGGGGATTTGTAGATAGATGTTCACACTTTCCCCCCCCCCCCCCTAAAATTGCCTTTTATCTTTCTTGGATCACACTTTTTTCTACAAGCAAGATTTTTTTCTTTCTTTAGAACTATCTAAAAATAGATATTTCTTTTGGCATTTTAGAACATTTTGACAAAATATATTTGGCACTACAACGGTTAAATTTACATGTGCGAATTTCTGACCCTGCAATAACCACTCTTTTGTCCATTTACGCTTTGATTTAGTTTTTAATTATAATACAAGCAGCAGCTGATATTAGCAAACATTTCTCTTCACTATCCACATCTTCCGGCGCTCCTGGACGGTCTGCGCACCGTGCGGCGTAAGCCAATCGATTGTGCATTCTGACTAACAGTCTGGAAGCAGTTCTGTTTCCTATAGAACGGGGGTGGTTGCTGACCTTACGGCGACTGCTTTTGAAACGACCATCTGCTACCAGATCCCCGGCGAACAGCCGGGCAAAGGATGCCATGGTCCGCAATAGATTCGGTTTACACCGTTTCACCGCTTCGTAAGGGAGAGGACCGCGCAAGCGACCTCGAACTCGTAACCAATGGAGAGACCGGAGCAATCTGATCGCAATTGGAAGTAAGGGCGTGAGTGTAAGCCCGCTGGGTAACATACGCTGGTTATCTCGCGGATAAGGCAATAGCCTCTTACGGGCATGTTTGACGGTGGACTGTTTTGTCCGAGTCTTCTGCGTTCCCTTTAGGCAGATAGAACGACCAATCGTTAAAACTTCCTGAGGTGACGGGTTCGCCCGTTGTAGTTGACAGCTCTATTTATCCACATCTATTATCGCTCGAACAAAAGCAGTGATCGTGAGTGCGACAAGAATTTGGAGTTCATCCACCGTGCTGCCAAATGGAGTGCCCATGAATGCGGACCTAAAGGGTTTGCCGCACCTATTCTAAACAATCTGTTTTGTTTCAGGATGAGATCGGCGTTGACTGCCTAGACTTCAATAAGAAAATTCTGCACACAGCGTGGCATCCTAACGAGAATATAATCGCGGTGGCCGCCACCAACAATCTATTCCTCTTCCAGGACAGCTCCAAGTTTTAACGGGGCCACGATTGGCCACAACGGTGTTCTGATCCGCTTAAAAAAATTAATAATAAAACCCTCCCCCTCAGCCGGCTGAAAAGAAAGATTAGTCCGAGAAGCGACTTCGGTTTTAAAAGAAAACAGTCCTGGAGAAAGTAACTTGTTATCTCGCTCGTTTTAGATACCACGGACTGCGTATCAGTATGTCAAAACTTGTAAGATCATACCGCTCTGCTTCCGGAATAGTATGTCTAGTCGCAATGTAAATAAAACTACTAGTGTGACAATGCCTTTGATTTATTGGATATGCTGCGTCAAGTCAGGCTTGTTCCCTTTCTGTGGGCAGTACTGTACCCACTATTTAACCGCTGGTATGCTAATATCACCGATTGGTGGTTTTCTGTTGTGACTTGTGGCAGGCGGCCTATTTCCGTATTTATGCGATTATATGCGGTAAAAGTAGTTTTCATTGAATAAGCCACCGTTATACATTAGTATGTGTGCACTAACACCCCCTACAAACAAATTTTCGAGGGTTGAAAACATGCCATCTTGAGTTCATTCCCATTGCTTGCTCTCTAAGGGTAAATAAGGGTTTTGTAAAAAATCATGCGTTTTGTGACACTTTCAATTCGCAATAATGCGTAAATGAGCCCGCATGAAAGAACAGTTACAAGAACACTACTATTTGTAAACAGGTTCAATAGCATACATGTCACCTGATTTGGCAATCAAAACGCAATGCACTTGAAATCGCTGAGCCCTTACTGGGTGCCTATTCTTGAAAAAATAGCAAGCTAAATTTGTCTATGGTCCATGTAAATCAAATGGACCATAGACACATTTGGTGTGTCAAATTTTTCAAGAATTGCCCCCCTGGGAGCACATTCCCCCACCGTCGCTCCATTTAAGTGGTGACGTTCCACACTGTTAGTTTAATTTATACTGTGCCGATATTGAGCCAAGATCTGAGAAAAGTACTCGATACTAGCCTATCAAAAGAGTTGGTGATGGTCTGCTCTAACATATTGCAAGTATAGAGATGGCTGTGCTAGTCTCTACCTAAATGACGTGCAGTAACTAAATACATTATACATATTGACACAAAGAATAAAAAGATCACCCGAACATCGATCAGAGGCAAAGAAGGTAATTAAATATTATGTACATAGAAATTGTGGACCAAAATTGAGCTACATTTGACCTAAACTGACAAATATGTAATAAACTGACAACAGAAATGGAGGTTTCAAGAAGAATTGACATAATCTGTCGAAGAGAAGGGGAGAAATATACGCTATTGTTGATAACCTTCACTTAATTTTTACTTCATTGGTCCGAGCATGTCTGCTTTGACATTTGTTGACAGTTGTATTTTGAATGTTTTGTTTTTACCCAGATGTCTCGGTGCGTCGAAAAGGTGTTCAAACAACTCTCAAACCGTCACTAGCTCTTTTGCCTAGCGTAAAAAACCGCAGTCGCTCTCAAGACTACTATAAAATACTATTTATTACGAGACAATTGCGGAAAAATCCTTTTTTTACTCGCACTATTGAATAAGTATTCAGAATGTGAATCGCTTTACGAATTAATAATAAATGCGATGCTGTAATTGCTTGATTGTTTACGAGACCGGCGTTTCTTCCCTCGTATCTCCATTATCTTCACTGAGACGTCTTCCATCTTTCTCAGTTTCGAGCGATGGAAAATACAGTCACACTAAGAAAGAGCCATCTTTATCTCGCTTTAGTTTTAATAATGATTGAGTTCTTACAGCATTAGCCGTGTATAGCTTTGGCACTTGGAAAAAGGTTGGGTTTTACGCGGATTGCAATCACGAGATCTCTTGCAATTTTCTTCCCGAGAGCCGAGCCGACTTAAATGAACAATATGTATATGTACAATATTTCAAATGCCTCAATTCGTTCGCCGCAGATTCGTGTACGTATATTTTTTGTATAAGCGAATAGTTAATAGTGAATTTACTTTCAATTTTTGGCGTAAACCGGACAAAACGCAATTGTATATTTTTTTACCAATTCCTCTGAGGCTTTGCTAAAGTAGTCTAACTTAACTTTTTTTTTATATGTACTGGCGCAAATTTTGTATTATTTAACTTTTTCCAATATATGACGCCTTTCATCTTTTAGACCTCGGTCGCACCTACAATGCTTGTATGGGAAACCATAGCCATACTAGAATAGACCACGCAGCTTGAGAAATCAATAGAGGAATAGAAAGAGAAAGCTGCATATGCCCCCCCCCCCCCCCCCTCTATCCTTGTTTAGTTGCGAATGCGCGGGACTCTTAAATATATACTGAGTGCAAAATGATACATGCGAATGCGCGACTATACAGGGATAGGAGGCAGCCTTCACTCACAGTCCACCTTGGTACTCCCGCGGTCTATACTAGTATGTATGTGGGAAACATGATCATCCAGCTGACGAGTCCCGACAATTCTTAAACTTGTCGATGGTTTCAGACCAAAGACATCAATTGTCTCATCAGCTTTATGTAGATGGGACAGTGGCCTGGATTTTTGCACCATTTTTTAATTTATTGACTGATATCTTCCGTTGGAATTTGTGATATTGTTAGCGAAACGTAATAAGCGTAATTTTTAAAAGTATTTAAAAATGCTGGAGTACGATATCAGGTCGGGTGGCCCCATTCCTTTGAACTCGCTCTTAATAATTTATTTTGGAAGCATTACGTTTAATTTCCTAAAAGTAGTAGCTGATTAAAATTAAGTCGTGTCCTAGATATTTACCATGTGAACGATTTTTCTTTGTTAATTTTTTTTTGAAGACGACGCTACGCATTATTGTCTCCTGTATTTTTAAGTTTTAATTTTTTTCTCTTTCGGCCATATTAAAAGTATGTGTGATATGTGATACGAAATGCATCCGATCCCATTTTTATTATGAAAGGTACATTTCTGTATTATCATGAAATTAAAGGCGATATTTCTTATTTTTTACTTCGGTCTTTTATTTTACTGTCTACGCTCAAATGATCCCTTTTCCAAAATAAAAAAAATCGGCAGTCGCACCGCAAGACTCCTGGCAAGTAGCTAAGGACTGATTTCATCTGAATATTAATTTCTTAAATAAATCCTCTCAGCCGGCAGTCGAACCCGGTTGGATTTCATTGCAATGCCTCAGGTGGTACGGTTTGTTTCTCGGCTAGCCTCGGTGTTAGTATTTGATTAAAATCTATGGTGGTCTGAAGTTTCCAGCCTCGGCAATTCTCGAAAAATTTATCATTCTGAGATTGTCTATGGTCCATTTGATTTACATGGGCCATAAACAAATTTAGCATGCTAAATTTTTCAAGAATAGGCCCCTGAACATGAAGATAGCTGTTGGTTGTGAGAACATAGCTGAGGTGCGTGTTTGCGCATCTTTTAAAAGGTACCCGCAAACATACAGCAATTTTAGACATGCAGTTTTTGTTTGGCAATTGTTTTGAGTGAGTCGAAGTGAGTGTTTTTGTAAAAATTAAAAAAATGAGTCATCATTAAATATTTATTTTTGAGAGATGATACACATACGCAAATCAGACGATTTGGACGCTGTGAATAGGGACTGCACCATCATTTACCGCCGTGAAATTTTGGGCGAGTGAATTTAAACCTGGCCATACCAACTTGAGAGACGAATGTTTGGGACGTCCAGAAACTGCAACCACTGATGACATCGCTCAAGTTCACCAAATGGTACTAGACGACCGTTGTATTAAAGAGAGAGATAGCAGAGACTATAAGTATGTCCAAAGAACTTGTTTCTGTCTGCGCGTTGGGTGCCGTGTTAGCTAACGTTAGGCCAAAAACGTGTACGAATGAACATTTCCAACGTAGATAAAACGTGGATACCATTATTACCCCAGAAACAAAAATATAGTCAAAACAGTGGGATTGTAAAAAGGGAATCGGCTCCAAAAAAAAAGCAAAAACTTTTTCGGCTGGGAAAGTGATGGCGACTGTTTTTTTGGGATAGTCAGTTATTTTAACCGATTATGTTCAAAAAGGAAAAACCGTTACAGGAGCATACTACGCATCGTTATTTGATAAGCTAAAGGCTGAAATTGCGAAAAAATGGTTGTCGCCAAGACTCAGCGGCAGCCATGGTGAAAATCGACGACTTACGGTTTGAACTGCTTGACCACCCGTACTAATCAGATCTAACCCCAAGCGACTTTTCTGTTCCCAAAGCTGAGTTCAGAGGACAGATTTTCATCAAATGTAATCACCTTGTAACCAATAATTTTGTAGAGAAAGGCGCCGAGTACTACTTGGACGGGTTAAAGAGATGGGGAGCATTGCTTGGAGAACTGTGTAGACTAACAAGGAGACTAGAAAAATAAAAATAAATTTGAAGAACACATCGCACCTCCGATCAAATACAGTAATAACTTGAAAAATTCCAACTATGGTGTTTCTTTATAAAAATTATCGCTATTTCTCATTTTACACTCCCAAAAAGTCATAACTGTTACTTCACTAGTTCCATTGACGAATTAGTGAACTAACAGTTATAACTCTTTTTGGGGTGTAATTTTTTTATAAAGAAACACCATAAGTGGAATTTTTCAAGTTATAGTATTCGATCGGAGGTGCGATATGTACCGTATCTTTGTTGGGTTGGAAACTTTTCAGACCACCCTCACAAGACCACCACCACCACGACAGATATTTTTGCCAAAATTTCACAATGTGATTTTCGCCCAACGATGATTCTGATTCTTTCCGATTAATCTGAAAGTCAGTATGATGCCTGCATACTGACTTTCAGATTAATCGGATTAAGCGCTTGGGCACTATCGAGGAGGAATACATAGGCAGACTTCAAACTGGAAACTGTCTTAATCGTCTCAGGTATATATCTCAGGGTAAGCTCAAAATGTATATTTTCATGATCTCGAAAAAAATGTTTAGCGCGTTTACAGAACTTTCCTCCTGGTCGGGGTTGATGGGCCAGGAAAGTAAAAAACAATACATTTCAGAAGTATTCTAATAAAATTTTATTTTACAATAAATACAGAATCGGAAACATACGTCTGAGAATAATATTAGTTACAAACAATTTGCTCCGGATCGCCAACATATTTCGGATAGTGTGAGGGTAGTGATGAGTCATTCCGGCTCCTAGTTGAAGCCCATTCCATTACCAAAGAGCAAATCCGGAGGAGCTGTTATTACTTGAACCCCACATATGCCATATGCGAACCCGACATATGCCACCGACTAGCCATTCCATTCCGAGGATCCGACTACTGCTTTGGCTCCATCGAACCGATGAGTCATTCCATTTCGAAGAGCTGGCTCCCTTCTTTGGCTTCACCGCTCCACCGCACCGATGCGTCATTCCACTCCGAGAACTCGGGTGCTTCCGGAATGGCCATTGCTCACCGCTCTGAACCGAGCCATTTATTTCGGTGATGCGAACAGTTCTTTTGTGAGTCCGCTTCTTTAGAAATTGGTCATTCCGATTATTTTCAATTTATTCTGCACCCGGACAGCCGCGGACTCTATGGATAGTCCCGATTGATAAAACCAGATAAGACTTTAATTAATTAGCAAAATAAGATTAAAAACATCTTGCAAATACGGGGTTTCACCCACTTCAAGATGTCACTAATTAAAAACTCAGCCTGTACCTGTATATTGGTTTATTATTTTAATTTAAAAAACTGGAGTGATCAGAAAAATAATGTGGGAGGACATGGATTTCTCCTGGGTAGGGGAGTGGGGTTCAGAATCCAGGTGCACCCAGAATGACCCATCACTGTCATTCGGTAAAGGGTAAAGAGTTGTCTCGCACTTAAAAACTAAATTTAAATATGTATTTACATTTTTCCAAGAAATCAGTCGGGGGTCAGGTTTCTATGACACATTTATGCACTTACAAACAAAACTTAAAGTTAAATATTGCCTATTACGTTATGAGAGAATTGCAAAGTTCATTTTATGGATGTAAAATGATTTTTCTACATACTATGTCACTATTTACAAGCAAGTGGTATTTCGATAGCTTTGGTAAATATTTAAACCACAAATCTAACATCACAGAATTGTCTTACAAGCTACAAACTTAACAAAACGATCACACTATGTTACAAGAAAGTATGCACTGAAACACAGGTTCCTTGAGACGAGTTTGCGGGGTATCCGTCAACCGATTTATACAAGAAGTGCCGATTGGTAGGTACGAGTGTCTTCTTATTTTCATATCATGGGCAAGAGATACTGCGATGTGTCCAACGTCCATGAAATAGTCAATCCAGGTCTATGAGCTGATCGTTGCTGTACTTTGCAGGTGGCCTTCTCTGTTGTCGCGGGTCGAATAGAGTATGAGAATTTACGCTGTCGTCTAGATGGGTTCTGTGTGCAAAGCAGTCCTTGTTTACCCCTCTACCAGTGGCAAAGTGGGGGGGGGGGATCTAGTTCGATTGGTGGATGCAATGATTTCTATAATCACATCGCTTTGGCATTGCCTCTCACTTCACTCTGTCCCTCTATCCTGGGAGCAAATGGGCCCAGCGCAACGCAATTGGCCCATCATGACCCATGTGTTAAGGTCGGCCCAACTCACAGGTCAGCAGCCATCTGGTAGCCTCATCGCAGAAGTGCAAGGGTATCATCCTTCAGGCATTTTGACATAACCGGGGGAGTCTGGAAACGGCTTTGTTTCCTATAGAGCGGGGGTGGTTGTTAACCTTATGGCAACTGCTCTTGAAACGACCAATCGGCTACCCAATACCGGGTGAACAGCTGGGCCGGGCAAAGGACGCCGTGGTCCGCAATAGATTTGGTAGACACCGAATCACCGCTACACAAGGGAGAGGGCCGCACAAGCGACCGACCTCAAACCCGTAACCAGTCGGGAGATTGGAGAAATTTGGCCGAAACTGGAAGTAAAACGCGAGGTAGGCCTGCTGGTTGCATCCCGGTGTCTCGCGGTAAGGCGTTGGCTTCTTGCGGGCGGTGGTGTAACTAGACAGTGGACCGTTTTTGACCCAAGTCTTCTATGTCGACTCATGTCAAAAACCAAAAACCAAAATGTCTGTGGTAGATGAAATTGTTTTGGAGAATGTATGTGCAGCCAATGCCCTCCAACCTAACTAACTTTTCGCCCCCCCACCCCCCACCATATGCGACAAATTATTGTCTATATGGGACTCTAAGACTCCAGTCCTAAATACGGGACATGTTAAGGGCCTTTTCGAGGGCTCGTCGTACATTTACTAGTTTGGATGTTTTCCTGTGACTGGAGTGCTAAAAGCAACTATCTGTAAAAACGTGTATGCCTTCAACTTTCTAAGGTTTCTCATTAATCTCTTCCGCAGCCATAATTATATTCGAGGCTTACGCATCGATCTTCAATCGCGAAGGAACGACTACGGAGAAAGAAAATGTCTTCACCGAGGAACGCAGGTAATAGTTCCGACGCTCGCATTTTTTTGCCTGCGAGGAAGGATTCGATTTCGGCGCATACTTAAAATCATCCGTTCGCTCACTGCGGCTGACTCTCGACTATGAGCATGATAGATTGGTGCGTCTGATGGTCGGTGACTCCCCGCACGCATTCCATCTGGTGCGAACCCCAGTCTTTCTTTTGACAAAAAGTGGAGCAATAGGGAGTCCGGCGGCACAGAGAGCATTCGGCGGAAGCGGCGCGATTGCAATTGGCGCATTTCTTGCCGCTGTCTCCCTCCAAGCTCTGCAGGCCGCTCCGATCGGCGAGTTCCACCTGCGCGGCCAGAACGGCCGCGTCGCGATCGCACTGCAGTCGCACCACTTTGCCGTTGATCATCTTCACTTCCTCGATGCACTTCTTGAACTCGTTGGCCATTTTGCACATCCGCTGACTGAGCTTTTCCAATCGTTTGAGCGTAGACGCGTACGGCGAGGAGCCCCCGTCCGCGGCGGAACCGTCCAACAGCCGGTCGTAGTCCGCGTCGGCCTCGATCTCCTCGGTCAGGGCCGTCCAGGTGTCGTCCTTGAGCGAGTCGTCGCTGGTGCCGCTGTGCAGATGGTCGTCTGGGTCGTCGCGGGGCAGCTTGCGGTGGGGGTCGGCGGTGTCGGGCGGCCCGCGGCGCTTGCGGCGGTAGGGGGTGAAGAGGCGCACGGGGCCGGTGGCCGCGGCGTCCTCGCAGCAGACGCCGCACGTGCAGCTGGTCGCGTGCGGCGCCAGCACTCCTTCGTCGATCAGGGTTTGTATACTTCGGCCGCCGAACTTGATCGATCTAACCGAACAAAACATAATGCAAATTAATGGCCGGACGCACCGAGAGTTTTCTTTAGTGAAAGTACAATTACCTAATGGAATTTGAATTAAAAGTGAAATCAATTAAGGGCGGGATTAGTGTGCAAAAGCGTCAAAACACCGCTTAGCATATTCAACGTGTTTGAGGATGGTCGAGTAGGTATTTTTTTCAAAAGGTGATTCTGTAAAACTGGAGAACAAAGGTGGTTTGTTATTAATTAAGAGATTTTTATGAGGAGATTATTGTAAACGAAAAACTTGAAAATCATCTACATTTTTTATTGATTTGGACCTTTGTTACTGAAAAAAAATTAAATTGCATTTCGCCGTAGAAGGGTTACTAAAACACACTATGGAGCTGAGCAATTTAATATCCCATATGCTATTGCCTAAATCGAAAAAAGTTATAGATGGCTTTCAACTTAATTTTTTGTAATAATCTTCTGAATTAAAAACTCCTAAATCGAAAAATAATATTTAAAAAAAAACATATTTCTGTTAACGTTGATTTAAAGTTGACCCTTGAAAAATTCCCGACAATCCCATATACTCTATATAAATAAATAAAAAAAGTATAATAACAAATGATTAAACAATAAATTATAAACAGATAAGCAGTCATGTAGTCTAAAGTTCATGTGGTTAAAATTTCATTTTCTACCATAATATTCTAGCTCTTTGAGCCAAAATGGCTTGATGATTTTTTTCAGATTCTGATTTTCAAAATAACCCTGTGGAAATTTCTAAGGCAAAAATAAATGAACCCTCTAGAAAAATGGTTAAAATGTTTTAGAAAGTTTACGTTTTCAGTAAAATTTGACAAAAAAAATATTGGTTATAAAATAATTCTTTTTTTTTTTGATGAATAATAAACTTCCAAAGTTTTCACTTATTTTACAGCGTTATTAATCCCGTGGAGTGGGCACCGGCGGTGTCTAGTATGCAAAATCCGAAAGACACAGTTTGACTTTGAGAAATAGAAACAAAAAATAACCTTTTCCAGTCCTTGCTGGAAGCGCGGCCGCACAGCGCCTCGAATTCGCTGGGGGTGTACCATTTGGAGTTGAGCTTGATGCATCTGCCTCGGCCGCCGGAGCCCAGGCGGCTCTTGTGCAGCTCTGCGGAGGTGTTCTTGCAGCGGATGGGCAAAACCGGCATCCCGGCCGTCTCCGACCAGGAGTTGCCGGGACCCAGCGCCTGCGAGCCATCCAGCACTGCTTCCTCCCCTGAGTGGTTCTGTTCAATATAAATACAACCTCATTAATCTGGAATAATTCAGGCTCTAGGTGCTTTTTTCTCAGGGTTTAAAATATATGTATATATATACAAATGTAATGTAAAATTATTCCGCCCTACCTATACGAACGTAGTGATAAGTCCGCTATATTCTCGCCCCAACGCAACAAGCCATAAATATCACGTATGTTCGAGTACAAAAACAAAAATACAAAAAAATTACCCAAAACCCACAAAGTGTCGAATTGATACGTCAAACTGTTCCTATGATTCTAAATACAAAAAAGGGTAATGCATGAGTCTATTGTCTGGTATATTGTAAACAAGTATTGTTATTAAAAAATGTAATGAAATAAACCCAACGATTTTTTACCCATTTTTGAATAATTACCCAAAGGGTTAAAACAGCAGTTAGATCCGAGACTTTTATTAAACTATTAAGATGGTCTAACCGGGCCTATCCTCACTCACTGTTTGAAAAACTATAATCAACCATGTAAGAAACTCAGTATTATTGCCTGCTTTAGGTATTTATTGACCATTGTCAGTTTGTGGAAAACCATTCCATTGCGCTGTTTTCTAAAATGTAAACCAAGGTTGGTTTACTTAATTGATGGTGCATTGATTTTGTTGATAAAAGATTTTTTCCATAAAATGTTATCGATAGGATTTTGGTAATAAATTATGAAATTTAACCCCTCAGGCCCCATCGGCCACAAAACGATTCAGTGTGATGACCCCGTTTTAATTTAATTTTAATTTAATTTGTGTTATTTTAATATGTTTTATTATGTTAATATGTTTTATTTTAATTATGGGTACAGTGGTTTGGCAGTAATTAATGTTTTGGTGAGACAGTGTCATAATTCAATTTTTTTACTAAATTTTTTTTGTGACATCAACTTGTCAATCGGCTGAGGGGCCGAGGCCTGAAGGGTTAATCTAAAGAAAAAGTGACAAATGTATTTCCCTACTAAATTCTAATTTTATCTAATAAAATCAAAACTCAGAAGCGCAGATCAATCAATTAATAGACAACGGATGATATTTTACAAGTTCCGGCAGTTGTGTCGAATTTGTGTAATAAAAGAGAATGGCACTTTGCCACATAAACCAAACGGAAGCTTATTAAGTGTAGGTATCATGTCATTCTACAGCAGCTATGCTGAAATATGTGGCTGAAAAAAGTTAGTGCTGGAATTGCATAATATTTTATTTAGTAATTAATTAGACATGTTTTAGGAAAATATCTTATTTACTTCGTTTTATTTAAACAATACAGTCGTTTATATTATTTATGTCCTAAGTATTTAAATAAAATATATTTAAAATATCCCAAATTACAAAACTATATCAATATCGACTATTACCCGCTTTTAACAATATATCAATATCGACATTATATCAATATCTACCGCACTATATCAATATCGACCATTATCCTTTGGATTATTATTCAAAAAGTAGGTAAAAAATCGTTGGGTTTTTTCAGTAATTTCTTCATAACAATACTTGTTTACAATATACCAGTTTTTTTTTACACAATGGACCCACTTATGACCCTTTTTTGTATTTAGAATTATAGGAACAATGATGTATCAAGAACGCTTTGTGGGTTTCTAGATTTTTTTTGTTTTTTTTTTTGTTTTTTTTTTTTACCGGTTACGTTTTGTTGCTCTCGGGCGATAATATAGCGGACGTATCATGTACGTTCGTATAGGTAGGGCGGTTAATAGTAAAAATAACTGCATAGTACTGAATGAGTACTTTTATCTTATCACGAAAGTGGTAAATAAGCTTATGGATGAAAGATAGAGATAGATGATCAGTATGTGGGTGTCAGGTAAGATTTTGCACTTGGGTCATCGGCATTATTTTGGGTTCGTCTAAACAAGTTTATGGATGAGAGAGACACCAGTAAATAAGCGAGACAGAGAGAAATACTCAAATACTGAGTATCTCTCTCCGCTACGCTTATGAATGGCAGGTAAGATTTTGCGCCCGGGCCGTTTTCATTCCTTCGTTTTATGTTGTGTTGTTCTGCTGCAGTGAGTAATTGGCATTGAAGCGGTTATGATGTCAGTTTGTGCATAAACAAACAGACTAATACTAGAAACATTTACTCTATAGTTTACAAGCGAAACAGTTCATAATTTTCTTCCGCTGTCGTTATCTAAGGTTCCGTGACAACAAACTTGATGGCATTAGCAAGACGAAGAGTATTCGATGAGACGAATCCAATACTACAAATCCGAAGTCTCGATCCAGTTCGGACTTAATTGACATATATTTCTTTTGTCTCACTGCACAAAAATGTTTTTGTTATACGCAACAGTGTAAACGTTAAATACCTGAATGACAATATGGGTAGCTTTGAGCTCAGAGTTTCCAGAAATGAAGCCATTGTCGACGCAAATGACCGGTTTGAAATGGCTGGGCAACTGGTCTTGAGTAATGACATTGTAGGTGGTTCCGGCGATCAGCGAGCCCACGGGGAGAGATACAGGGACGGTGACGACGCCCCCGCCCGTTTTTCCCGATCTCAAACTGCCCGCCAAGAGGTAGCCATTGTTGTCAGCGTCGCTGTCGTGTCCCGTCGTGGCGAGCTGCTCGTCTTCGGTTATTTCCGGCAAAACGACCTCGTCCGACGGCTCGGCCTTCTCCATTTGCCCGCCCGCGCGGAAAACGCACGGGGAAAATGCTCAAATCAAGCGAAAAGCACTCATCCTTTCGCGAAAAAGCGATTAAACGCCGAAATTCCAGCCATAACAGCAGCGTCGTCTTTCAAAAATCGAACATCGCCTCGGTCGATAAAAACAAAACGTCAAACGCAGCGATCAAATCGGGTTTAACGCAGAATCGATTTGGAAAAAGACTTTTAATCATTGTCGAAGACGCTGACCCTAACCTACGTCAAACAACACGAAAATATAAAATTTTTATTTATTTATTTATTTATGTTTTTCAGATGTTTCTCATCGCCTTTCATATTATTAAAAGTAATAAAACAAAACGTCACTTTTATTACGTGAAGGTTTATGGTACGGTAATATTATAACTTAATGTGTAATAAAGTTGCATTTATTATTTTATAATAGTCGAAGGAGAGCTAGTGATTTTTTTCTGTACTGATTTTCCCAGTCATCAAACGTCGATAGGATTACTCAACGACTAATTCTAAGTAGCGGACACGTATTTTGAAGGGGGGGGGGGTTCACGTTGGGTTGACCTGGAAAATGCTTTTGAAAATACATATTATGTGTTGCCCTTTTTTTGCACGAATAAAAATCCTTTTACCGTCAAGTCGAATGCAACATTGATTAGAAAAAAATAATCTGGCTGATTTATAGGTATGGCAAACGTGCCTGGAACTTGAAAAACCGAACAAAATGGTAGCCCTTTTTTCGCAGACCTGAAAATTGGTCATATGTGACAACATGATAAAGATAGGATAACATCTGGTTGTGCTGTGCGATCGCCAAAGCCTTTTCAGACACGATTAATGCGCGACAGATGAACCAAGTCTGGCGCACATTAAACGAGTTACGCGCATAAAACAATGCGTACTGCCACAAACTTCTGTAGAGTTTGTCGAGACTTTAATTATTATGAACATCAGCCAGGTGTAGTTTTTCGTGGAACTATAGGATCAAGTACAAAAATATCAAATGAAAATGAAAGCAATGGCTTTGTATTCCTGTCTAGTTTCTAGATCCCGCCAGACGCTTTCCGCGAATTCCTAAAGTAGTCAGACTTCTTTCAATTATTTCAAACATTTAATATCAATTTGTATTAAATGTTTTAAATGTGTACAAATAAGGCCGACGTAGCTGTAAATCACAACGATATTTTCGTTTTTTTTTAACTTGAAATATTCCCGCCAGACTAGACTAGCTTCGTTCAACTGTAAATAAGCCATTTAATGATCGGCTCTAGTGAATGGAAAAGATGTATAAATGTAGAAATAACTATAATTCGATTACACCTGACGCCCACCCACCCATCGTATAATTCTTGCCAGACTCTGAATTTCTTGATTAGAATCAATAATTAACCAGATTTAATTACTTTCACAAACTGCGAAAATAGGTCCTCAAAATATTTACAACCTTCCCGTATATAATGCATACCAACTATTTTAAAGAATTAGTTCGTTATATTTTAGCATTGATTATATAGTGTAATTAATTGTACGCTGTGTAATCAATGATTTTACTGACGATTTCAAATTTGTTCAGATAATTCAAATCATCAAAGTTTTACAGTACGATATGAATCATATGACAATATTGCCTCACTAACTGTCACAAAACTACGGCGGGAAATTTTTGCGAGGAAATCAAAACATCGGGATAACAATATTCGTAATTAGTAAATGAAGACGATGAAACGCGCTAAAGGCTGTAAAGTTGCATCTCCGGAGCCCGCAGATGAATCGCCGCGTGGCAACGCACAAAAACACGCCAGAATATCCGATTTAAACAAAAGTAAATATTTATCGCCGTGTCGCAGCGTCGGCCTCACGCGCAAACGCAAGATATTCAGCAGCAGCAACGGAATTAATAGCAATGAGCATAAGAAAATCACCAATGATAATAAGAAAAGCAGTACTGAGAATAAGAAAATCGAGGAGAAAGAACGCAACCAAGACAAGGAGAATGTCACAAGCGAGATTAAGGATGTACCAGAGGAAGACGCCACACAAAATAGCGGAGAAGTGCTCTCGGAAGCATTTGGCGTTGTCACCGTGCAAAGTGATCAGCCTATTGTGAAACTCACACACGATTCTAGCGTAACGCGCATTGAGAATAGTTTAAAAAAGACGAAAAGTGTGACCCGGATCAAAAGAACAGATTCCGAAGAAGACATACCACTGAGCAAAGTAGCGAAAATCGAAAGGTCAAAGACGAGAGTTAGTATCAAGTCGAAGTCGGTTAAGAGTGCGTCGAAACGGACGCGGAGTTTAGTCACGCTGCCGGTTTGCACCGTTGCCGCTAACGGCGACGACGACGATGACGATTTCATCAACACCAAAACGATCGTCGACCGCAAAACTTACAACAAATCGAAACCCGGAGAAGAGGAGCTGGAAGTGTTGATTAAAAGATGGAGGAAAGGCTGCCAGGCGGCGCTCGACGAATTATTAAACATCACTAGGGAGAAAATCGCCGGAAATGAAAATGTCGACATGGAAGCTCTGTTACTTAAGTTAAACATACCAGTAGAGCTGGTGAAATATAATTTGGAAACATCCTCATTCGAGTAATTTAATATTTCTGTAATAAAAAAATATTTTAACGTTTTTTTACTTTTTATTGTTAAACAGAATACCTACAGAGCTATACATTTGAAACATATGCAGTTTAGCTAACTCTGCCATTTATAAAAAAAAAACTACCAGTCTACCATCGTATAGGAGTTTTGAATCGTTTTTAAAAAAAGAAACTAACCTTACCTACTGCCATAGGTATTATTCTAGTACCTTTCCTTTATTGCTGTTGTGTAGTCACCCAACTATATATTACCATGCTGATTTCTAAACTGCAATAATCTTTTATTGGTCTTAATAAATAAGCAAGTTATAAGCAATTAAAGATGCGTCAAACACTTACATTTCAGTAGGTATTTCTTTTAAAAACAATTCATTAAAACCTATATGGGAGTAGATTAGGTTAGTATTTTCGTATCATAAAACGCATATCATACTCATATCAAGTTTTTTCAGTCATAAAAACTAATTAAAAAAAATATACTTAACAAAAGTGTTAGATGCTATTTTCTATCTGATTTGGCATTAAAATGATTGAATTTAGTAGTTTTTTTTAAAATAGCTGTATTAATACCTTAATAATTCCCCACCATATAGGTGTTTGACGCTTCTTTAAACGCCTATATCTTGCTTATTTATTTATTTATAGAGCAAAGATTTTTAGATTCGGGATCAGCGTGATGACAATAAAACATCTTAAATGTAGAAGAGTTTGCTAAACTGCATGAATACCATACATTTCAACGTTTAAGCTAGAATTTGTGCCGGCGCAGCGGCTGGTCTGGATTGAAGATCTTTGGATCCTTGTGGTACTTCAACGTTTTGTGGTAGAATGGCATGTACCCCGCCATCCGCGCCTTCAAGATCTCCTTTTCCAGCAGGTCCTGCTTTTTTCTGCAGAGACCGGTTATGTGTCTTCCGTAAAGGCGGCCGGTGTACTGACTCTGGAACTGCGAAAGCAGCTGCACATTCTTGTAGTCTGGAGTTAGGTTCATGCGGCACAGAATGCACTTCCGCTGTTCCTTTTTGAATGGA
Organism: Micropterix aruncella; assembly: GCA_944548615.1. Lineage (NCBI taxonomy): Eukaryota > Metazoa > Arthropoda > Insecta > Lepidoptera > Micropterigidae > Micropterix > Micropterix aruncella. The sequence goes on from OX155971.1 coordinate 17,473,729, forward strand.
TTCTTCATATCGACGACAGGGGCATCTCCATCGACGTTTATTAATGTCGATTGCAGCCTAAAATATTGCGTTACGCACAGAGCACGCACCCCCGCTGAAAACAAAACGAAAAATCAGATTTTTCGAAGAAATTACCGAGAAAACCGCGCGAAATAGCCAAATAATAACCGTGCAGCTTTGTTAAGAGCGATTTCGTGTGCCACAACGATATAGACATCGTTTATTCCGATGTGATTCTGATAAAATAACCTAAAAACCGGATAAAACAACAGTATGACAGTTATGAAATGCCGTATTTTTCGGCCCAACAAAGCGTGATCTACTTGGGCCCTTAACATTTTTTATCTTTGTTATTTATACTACATTACCGTAAAACGGGGTGATTTTATCCCCGATTATAAAATATCCAAATTTACGCGTTGGTATGTGTTACTGCAGTGTTATTAAACCGAAAGTAAAACAGATTGTTATTCGCTGGTATCATTGATACAGTTAGATGCATTAAATTTGCAATTATAACACGCTACACATCATCCTTATAAGTAGAGTAACGCTTTGCTTTATGCAAACGCGTTTAAACCGACTATTCTCTCTATAATATGATAAAAATGACGCAATTCTTAAACATAATATATTTTATTTCTGCAGTAAGTTTTACAATTTCTAAAGTAATTCTGCCATACGTTCCTGATACTGTATATCCTCCTGTACCCACGAAAGGTAAGTATGTATTTCTTAATTTAATTTACTCAACCGACATTTGTTTTTTCAATATTGTTATTCTATTCAGCACGATTGGATCCTGAGGTTCTCCAGCTATTGCAGAATGATGACCAGGATCCAGAAGTGTGGCCAGGACTGTTCCAGGGCGATATGGCAATGGATGATGAGGTATTAACATCTTACTTAACTAAGTACATATATATTATATAACGTTTTTGTGCAAGATTTTTCTTCTTATTGAAGTGTTATATCCGCGTATACTTGGTTGGACAATTCACCGAGCAAAGTTTGGCGAGTACGATCACAGTACCTATACCAGACAATAGCGTCCCTTAGAACGAAATTCAAAACGAAGCGAGCTACGTCACGAGTCCAAGGGCTCGCATACGGCCGCCACATGTCTATACTACTCTTCCAACGCATCTGTTAAAACGTTGGAGAAATTCGCCAACCTTCGCACACGCGTAACGCTAAAGGCGTTCGTCGAGACGTATCCCTCTGCTCAGTTCCCTCGCACCCTATCCCCGCAATGCCCTGTCACTCGAGAGTGCACTTACTGTTCTCTCTGTAGGTATACTGTGGTATGGTGGGCGATAAAGGTTTTCGTCACGTGCCTGTCCGATTCAGAATCCCTTTGTGTTGGTGTTAGTTCATTGAAAGCTGTCAACTACCATGGGCAAACCCGCCAACCCAGGAAAATTATAGCAATATTAGATCATTCCTTCAACCACGTATGATCGCAGAGTCTTAGGGACAACACAGTCCACGGTATAACTCCGCCATCAAGCCCGTAAGAGTCCAACGTCTTACCGCGAGGCACTGGGAAGAAAAACCAGCAGGCCGTCCTCTCGGCTCTCGCCCTTACTACCAAATTCGTATGGATTTCTCTATCTTCCAGTCTGGTCACGGATTCGAGGTCGCTTGCACGGCCTCTACCTAAGGTAAGCGGTTATTTAGTTTGAATATATGGCGGACCGAAGCGCTCTTTGCCGTCATGGTCACTCGGGACCGGGTGGCTAACAGATAGATTCACGGATAGATGACGTCAGGTCAACAACCAGCCGCGCTGCTTAGGAAACGTACGTTTCCAGACTCCTCGGTAATTTGCCGGGGTGCATAGTCGATTGGCAACGCCGCACGATGCGCAAACTGCCCAGTATCGAGCGAGGTGTTCCTCTAGATCGGATCCGATCCCATCTGTCCCCCGACACACGGTAGGACTCTGGCCTTAGGGCTAGTTTCCCCTAGGAGTCAATCTTCTGGCGCTCCTGGACGATATGCCCACCGTGCGGCGTAAGCCAATCGATTGTGCATTCTACTTAACAGTCGGGGGAGTCTGGAAGCTGTACTGTTTCCTATAGAGCGGGGTGGTCGCTGACCTTACGGCGACTGCTCTTGAAACGACCATCGGCTACCCGATTCCGGGTGAAGAGCCGGGCAACGGTTGCCGTGGTACGCGATAGATTCGGTTGATACCGTTTCACCGCTACGTAAGGGAAAGTACCTACCGCGCAAGCGACCTCGAACTCGTAACCAGTCGAGAGACCGGAGTAATCTGGTCGCAACTGGAAGTAAGGGCGTGAGTGTACGCCCGCTAAGTAACATTCCTGGCTATCTCGCGAATAAGGTGTTGGCCTCTTACGGGCATATTGCGGAGCTTGACGGTGGATTGTTTTGTCCTAAGTCTTCTGCGCCCACTTAAAGGGTGATAGAACGATTATTTCGTTAAAACTTCCTGAGGTGACGGGTTCGCCCGTTGTAATTGACAACTCTACTTCTGTCCCTCGACACAGCTGTGACACAGGGTTCATAGAGTCCTTTTAAGGTTCGTCCCTCTTCGAGAAGGCTACCTACCGGATGAGAATTGAACCGTGAGTTAAGCCGATCGAAAATGACAAAAAGATGATATGGCCAAAGTTGCACGGATCCGTTAGCTGGTGTTTGTTTAGTAAATTAGTGCAATCATCGATGCGTTTTGGCAGATAGCATTCATTTAGCTCATACGATAGGTAGCCAATTTACCTACGAGCTTCTTTACTTTCACGATTTAAATGAAATAACTCAATTTCGCTTTGTCACTCTAAAACGGCTGCGATCACAGCCACAGTTTGTGACTGATCAGCTTCTACTATCGGGGTCAATTCATCGTCATCAACCTTTCTCTCCGATCGTCCACGGGAAAGGAGGTTTCAGCTTTATTGGACAGAGCAACAAGCTGGATTCACACTTCTTTACTCTTCCAGAACTTATCCCGTAAAGTAAATATGTTTCGTGCACTTACTTCAGAGGCTGTTGTAGTGTACAGAGAAGTAGATGATGAACCGGCAAATGCGTCATTTTTACTTTCCCGACCGACCACCCGACGAGAAGGGACAGTATTGTGAACGCGCAAAAAAAAAGAAGTATACATTTTGAGCCCCCGATTAACACCATTTCCAGATTGAAGTCTGTCTGTATGGCTGTGTGTCTGTGGGTATGTCTGTGTGTATGCGCCTCCACGATAGCGCCCTAGCGCTTAATCTGATTGAGCTGAAAATTTGTATTTTTGTAGCAAGCATCATTGGAAGAGTTGAAAAAATTGTGGTTAAAATCGATCCACCATAGGATGCGCCAGTCATACTTCAATCTCGAAATACTGGACTTAGAAATTTGGCATGCTGGCATCATTTGGTCATGGCAAGAGTTGAAAAGGTTGTGGTTGAAATCGGTCCACCAGAGGACGCGCTAGTCAATATCGAAATATTAAACATAGAGACTTGAAAGTTGGTACACAGGGCACCTGTGTACCAACTTTTTTTTGTCAACCAATATTTTTTGTCAACCAATACTTTTTTTTTGTCAACCAATATTTTTTGTGTCGTTTGTATATGAGATATTCCGACCAAAATTTCACAACGCGATTTCGGCCCAACAAGGCACTTGTTGGGCCAAAATCGCTTCGTGAAATTTTGGTCGGAATATCTCATATACAAACGACACAAAAAATGATTAAAGTCCACCATACATTAATTAAGTAGTAATGCCCTTAAAAGCTGCGGCCCTTGCGATGCGTGGATTTTTCGAAATTCGGATTCGAAGGCTCACGGAGACCCGCGTTTCCAATTTGATTTTTAAATTGATTGAGATGACGAGCGTTTGAAATTCAAATTTTCATTGCGTTGCGTATTTATTTATGAAATTGATATTTAGATAAAATGGGTCCCTGGCTACTTGCCGGGAAAGTCTTGGGGTGAAACAACCGATTAAAAAAAAATGTTTTTGCAGCTTTACGATTATTGGCGCGTCGGTATAAGATGGGATATCTACCCAGAGAGACGATGGCCCAGTGGCGTCGTTCCATACGTCGTGAGTCCACTGTATGAGCCCAGAGATCGAGCTACAATACTCAAAGCGATCAAAATTCTGAATGTCATGACTTGCGTACGCTTCGAGCCATGGAACGGGAAACGGGAGGATTTCCTGCTGATATGGCCTGTGAAATATCCAGCGGTGAGTGTCAACTCTTTTTCTCGCGATACCTTATACCAGCGAAGTATTTATGCGAATACTCCTTTTTTTAAGTAAGTAGGTACATTGTTTGACATTCTAATTTTCACGACGAATGCATATTGCTGGATTGACAATAACATAAATTTATTGTACCTACTTAGAATTTGCATTTCTATTTTAATATATTTGTAAGATGCGTTTTACAGGGTTGTTGGTCTTACGTGGGACGAACCGGCGGCGTTCAACTGCTCTCCCTGATGCCGCCGAACGAGCGAGGGAACAACTGCCTCGGAGACGAATCCAGGGCTATTCACGAGCTGATGCATGCTCTGAGAATATTCCACGAGCAGTCCCGTTCCGATAGAGACCGCTTCGTAACGGTGCACTTCGACAATATCATAAAACGTAAGTAGAAACGTGTACGTAAGCGTTGCCGTTTTAATCATAGGTGTGCCCAGGGTTTGGACATGAGGTAAGCACACTATCTGCACAGGATAGCAGACAGTAGCTACTCTTAGAACAAAATTGAAATCCAAGCGAGCTACGTCACGAGTCCTAAGGGCACGCATATGGCCGCCATATGTCTGCTGCTCCGCCGACGTAGATGTCTAAACGTTCAAGAAATTCACCAACCTTCGCTCGCCCGTGAAGCCTACCAAAGGTTTTCGCCGGGACGTTTCCCTCTGCTCACTTCCCTCGCACCCTATCCCCGCAACGCCCTGACGCTCGAGAGTGTTTAATGTGCCTAATTTTCTCTCGGTATACTGTTCTATCTGTTATGGGGACCACTTCCATAAGACTCGTTGCTAAATAATATGATTCCCAACGTGTTCTATATGGACACAGTATACCGAGTTAGAACAGTAAGCGCACTCACTTTCGAGAGGTAGGTACTCTGCGTTCGTCCCATTCCTTTACCAACTGTGACATCCTTTGTTCCGATTCTTCGATGTTTTGTTGCAGTTTTTTATACCTATCATCGTCAGTCATCGAAACATTGTTAAACTTTCTACATAGGTTTAGATTTTTTGGTGAGAGCTTCAATATCTGCTTCCGTTAGGTCTTTAAAGCATCAAACTTTGATAAATTTAATTTTAATTGTTCGATCCCACTTTCGAGTGCCGGGACCTCTTCTATCAAGATTATCTTGCTTCATTTCTGCTATCATTAATGTTGTATCATCCATTTGATCTTTTTTTAGTTTTCTCGGCTTTTCTATTAATAGCAAATTTTCTGTCAGTTATCATTTCTGATAAGCGATTCAGATATTTCAATATTTGACACATTATCCGACACTTTGGAATATTGTAATGTTGTTGCTTCGAATTTTCCCGTGATGGTTTTCATTCTGGTATCATCGAACTAATTGGAGTTATTTTCTTGAATGGCTACGGTCGCTTTATTACGAGTTTGGCCCCAAAACTTCTGTATTTTCTCAACAACATTCCCCGAACTTTTCAGCTTTCAACGGCGGTAACTCTTGAACATGTACATAACTACAGCCGTCGTTAGGCCAACATTCCTTACTGTTCAAAACCAATGACCTATTTTTGCAGTATTGTGGAATCTAGGGCGTTTTCAGATCCATTTCAGCAACGACAATTTATCCGTTGGCAAGTTCTCTTCATTTTTAGCATATTCTTTAGGAAGACGTTCTATTAGAAACATTACAACACGTCGCAGGTCTTTCTCTAGGGGACATAAAAATGTTTGATAGCCCATATCGTCTTATAACGAGCTCTTGACAAAATTTGGCTACGATTTAAAAAGTTTGAGACATTGCGTGACAAGGCGTTACGTGGATAGGGTGCGATGGGAGTAGCAGAGGGATAGGTACGTTACGGCATTGATTTTATAGGCTATACAATCAATGGTTACGGCCAACGCTTCAGGTTGGCGTTACGCGGGGTGGGGGGGGGGGGGGGGGTTGTCATATCTGTCGAACGTTTGAATACCTGTGTCGGCGGATTGGCGGCCATATGGCGACGCGCTTGTCCGCTTGCTTCTGCGAACTTTGTTTAACGGCACCAAAGTCGGTAATCGTATTTCGATCTGTGATAGCCCTTAGGATTCATGACGTCGCTCTCTTCGATATGGACCTCTGGGGGTCGATTTCGACTTGCATGACGTCAGGACGTCCATGCAAGGGGGCGGCACGTGATGTAAATGATGGTCCACTTAAGCGGGCCCCATTTAGGTAGGTCTTCATCAACATTTAGGCGTTCCGTAAAAGTTATGTTACAGCTGTACAGAAATAGAACATAAGTCGCAATAAACAAACGTTCGCGTCCAAGTGTCGTGGAAGCATATCAACATCGACTCAAAATTCATCACTAGTCGATTGAGGAGTCCTAAGGACCTATGGACATGACTAAAGGCTTCTACTCACCAGGCAATCTGCAAAGGCAATATCTAGGGCGATAAATTTGGGACTTGCAGGGGCGACTCCCCAGACATCCCATTTTTACCTCGCCGTTATAACAATCTCTAACAGAAATGCTGTAATGACATTGGTACGTTAGTGATATGCCCAGTGTTTGATATTATTTTTAGTTAGCTCATTATAAGTGCACCTGTCAATATTTTACCAAATGAAGATTTGACACAAAAGTATATCTCTTACACATATTACTTATAGACCAAAATCTCCTGCAGTTATTTATCATTTATTAACCATAAGAGTCCAAATAAATTACTATTGTCTGTAAACCGTATTCTTTATCCACTGTATCTTTTCATAAGAAAAAATCTTGGACTTTAAACTTCACGATAAGAGATTGATCCAATTAAAAAAACACGTGTATTATGTGGCGCGAAGGCAGGGGCGTCATTTCAGAATTTGATTGGGGGGGGCATGCACAAAGCGCCATTGTTTTGTCAAGGTTTTTATTAAAAAAAACAAAAACCATAAAAATTTCATTATATATATATATATATATATATATATATATATATATATATATATATATATATATATATATATATATATATATATATATATATATATATATATATATATATATATATATATATATATATATATATATATATATATATATATATATATATATATATATATATATATATATATATATATATATATATATATATAATGAAGGCCTGTTCTCAGCAATAGATGGCTTAAAGAAAGAAAATCCAGCCTTCATGGCGGAAGAGAAATTAAAGCCATTGATAGAAAACTACAAAAAAATTCTAAATGTAGAACTTTTACAACTGCAACTGCCCCTAGCTAGGAACTATTTACAAACCGGCGATGAAAACTCCGTTTTGTCACTACTCGAATCTCTCCGAGTTCTTCCAGTAGCATACTCAGAAGTGATAAAACTGTTGCAAATTTTTGCTACACTGCCTATCACCACAGCTGGAAATGAAAGATTTTTCTCTGTGCTGAAAAGAGTAAAAGGGTACATACGAAGTTCTACTGGCGATGAAAGATTGTCCTAACTTATGTTGATGGCGGTTGAAAGAGAAGAAATGAAAAAAATATCACTAGACCAATTGGTGGATGATTTTGCGGCGAAGAAACCACGACGATACCCTTTGCTACACTAACGTGACATTGGAATGTACCGTAGTTATTTTGTTTCATGATACCTTTTACAAATAAAGCCTATGTAATAAAAATTGATACATTTTTTCTTCCATACCAAACCTACCAAAAAAGTTCGTTTTCTTTTATAAATAACCAAGGATCAATTAATATATGTACTTATAAATCGTAGGTAAAAATATCAGATTTTTTTGTAAGTTCCAAAATTATAGGGGGGGGGGCAATTGCCCCCCCCCCTGCCCCTATCAAATGACGCCCCTGCGCGAAGGTACGGGCCCAAAGAGGTGCTAACAAAGTTGAGCCTTGACCATATACATCATATACATCTATGTATGTATAATAGCTTTAGCAGATAAATTTAGCTAAAATGGCTTTAGCTTTTACTGTAGACATTAAAATTTTTATAACATTATGGACGTAACGTATGGCCTACTGTTTTGGGGAATGGCACCAAATTCAAAAAGAATTTTTCTCCTCCAGAAAAGAGCGGTACGCAGTTTATATAGAGTCTTTCCAAGAAGTTCTTGTAAGCTGCTATTCGTAGAATCCGGAATCATAGCTCTATTTCTTCCTACATCTACCAAAATATTATGTACGCTCGTAGACACCTAACAGAATTTCCGGTGCATAGTGATTTTCATCATCACGATATGAGGGAATAAATCCAATCTCTACATAAACCGACTTCAGTTTTATTCGCATTTTTATTATTTGTGTTACTATAATAAGATTTTAGAGCAAATGAAAAGCCTTTACGAGGACCAATTTAAAAGGATAATTGTAAATAATTTGGTAATAAACCCCAGTTTATTTAATATATTATTCTCTGTGACTATCAAATGACATTAGTATATTTTAATTATTTCTATGTAGATAATATTGAATATAATATTACAGCCATGACAACTATCATGATAGTTATGTTTTAAATAATTATTTTTTATCATTTAAATTTGTGACGCATCGAAGTGTAGGAATGCCTATTTACTGGAGTAGTTGATTGTATTGTATTGCATTATGGGTCCCAGAGTGTCCAAACTACATCAAAAGTTAGAGTCTCCGTCGCCCACAAAGTGTTGTGTTTTTATTTTTTTTCGTATTGATTCCAGAATATGCCGGAAACTTCATCAAGCAAAGTCTAAATGACACCCGCTACTACTTTGAATACGACTACGATTCAATAATGCACTATGGCTCTACGTACTTCGCCAAGCGACGCGGTCTGAAAACCATAACTTCAAAGAGGCCCGGACTCAAGATAGGCCAGAGGGAGAAGATGAGCAAGACGGACTGTTTGAAGATCAACGAGCTGTATGGATGCTTGGAGGACCCTATTTTGGCCAAGAAGTATTACGCCTTGTGCCAGGCTTTAGGGTTGTAATTACAATTATTCAGTTTTATATAAAATATAAGCTTATTTATTGAGACGATTTTTGTTTTATACTTATTCTTCTACAAGTAGGCGAAGGGACGCAAACACGGGAATCTTAAGAGAAAGATACCTTTATTAGGAACTACCTACCTCAATTTCCCATTTATCTTGAAAGGCTTGATTTGAGACTTTTGAATAATATTTGGTAAAAAGTGTTAAAATGCCAAAACGCTAAACACAAAAAAAACATATGGCAAATTACCAAACCCACGAATGCCCGCTTTGTCCGAATGGGAGGAGGGGGGGGGGGGGGGGGGGAAGGGAGGGGGGGGGGGGCTAAGATGGGCACTTGTTTTGGGCAAATCGTTTATTATTATTAAAACGTTTATTATAATAAGTTTGTGCCAAGTGAAAGTAAATACAACCAAATCACGGCCAGATAAATGCTTAATAGCGAATGATATGTTATAATAACATAAAATACACGAAAATAGAGTAAACAAAACTAACATACATAGCAATTTTGTTTAAAAAAATATTGTTTTAACCGCCCTGCCTATAAGAACGCACATGATACGTCCGCTATATTATCATATCGAAAAAATATAAATATACAAATTTATAATACATAAAACCGATGCGTTTGAGCACGCTGCGCCATCTAGCGGTAGGTAATACGTCGTAAATAAATAATATCAGCGACATTTTACCAACCGCTAGATAGCGCATCGTAATGATAGCTTTTCATACTTTTTTTTAAAAATAAAAGTTGCTTACTTCGTTGCACTTCGTTGTACCCACAAGAAAATTGTCCATTCAGTAATAACATTCCGTATATCAAGAATACATATAAAATTATGTCAAGAATTTAAATCAATCTAGTGATTTTCATTCGTACTATTTTAGACTGAGGTTAGTAAATAATTCTTGTCGCAACCGGTAGATGGCAGCATTTATATTGAATAATAAATATAATAAATGGAATGCCTCAGAGCGAGGTAACGCCGCATGAGTCATGTTTTTTCGTGCGTGCAGCAGGCTCCATCGATTTATAAGACGTTGTCACGTCAAAAACATGAATAAATCTGTACCATTTGGTCAGATGATGATAACTTACATTTTGGGCCATTTTGAGTTTAATATGCAGTTCTGTCTTTTTAAAAAATGCCCTGCTTTTTATAATAAGCTCATAACTATTATTTCACTACTTAACGTATAAGAGCTCTGGAAACATAGTGATAACTGCATTTTTTTTCCTTTTCACATTTGATCAAAATAACATAATTTACTTAAAAAAACAATTCCAAGGGAAGAATAGCATTGGTATAATTTGGTCAAAATCACTAGCATAAAATAATCGGTTCATGAGATTCAAATGAAAGCTTTTTTGCCTATTTCTGATTTAATGAAGTAAAATTTGTCGTTTACAATATTAGAGATATAAAAAATGACAGTATGCACGAGGATGAACCTTTACGTACCTACTTTCAATGTTAAACGAGGTATACTTTACATTGCGTGTCTTCAGTTGCTGTGAAAGAAGCGTATCATATACATTTAAAAACAAGCAAAGAAAAGTACAATGACATCCAAAGCCTTTTGCAATTAATCGATCCCATATATCCCATATATCCTAATAAATACATTTCTGTTCATACCATCTTTTATTTGTTAAAACTTCTTTTATACTTTTAGGATGGTAGTGTTTCCTATAGGTGTTAAGTTATACGATATAACCAAATTATTTGATCGGATGAGATATCTGAAAATTTTCTTAAGTTTTTAGGGATTTTCTTAGGCAATTCAAGTTTATTTTTTTTAACGAAAAACCAATAAATTATGCGTGGTATGGTGGAAAAATAATAACGAAATATAAAAAGGTTAACTTACATTAAATAATAAAATTTAAATAAATAACTGTTCTGTAAAATGTCAGTTATCATAGTCTGACCAAAACGCACAGAAATATATATACCTATTCATATGCAATTCAGCTTCACCCTCAAAATGTTTGGATAGATTTGTCACAGTTTGATTTTCTGACAGTACCTTGCCTTTCTGCATTAGCGTTTAATTAATCATACCATTATTTTAACAAAGTTTGAGTTTAACCTTAAATGAGTCCAGGCCCCGCAAGAGAACAACATAGAAAATATTTTTGTCGCTAAATATTTTTTTTAATTGTCGTTTCGAATAGCTTCACAAATGAAACTTTGAGCTATTTCCTGTGTAAACGAATGAACCCCCCCCCCCCTTATTGTGACGGTTTAACCCCCCGTAGTAACTAAACCGAAGTAAACTAACTAACCTGTCCGAGCGCGTTTGTGAGCATCGGCTTCTAGTGCATACCAGGCGTTCATAAAATAGAAAGGTAAAGCGACTTCTATCGCAAATGCAGCAATGGTTGCTGCATTTATTTACACGCCACGAAAACCCATAAATTATGCTTGATATGGTGCAAAAATAATAACGAACACAGTATGAGATTATTACAGTATGAGATTTAAATTAAAAAAAAAACTGTTTTCGCCTCTCCTGTAAAATGTAAGTTATCATAGTCTCAGCAAAAGGTACAGTAATATATTAAAAAAAAAAACGCTTACTACTCTGGCAACATAAACCCCTGATAAAAATGAACTATCGGTCCTCACTTTTGGCTTGTTTTCCTTCTTTCATTTGGTTGCTATTTTTATCAGGCGGTCATGTTGCGTTAGGAGTTCATCGAAATAGAAAATAAAGCGACCGGATTTATGCTTCACAGTAAAAATAAAATAGACTAATATGAGTACTTGCATCCCAGGATCTCGTACTTTGGCCAGCCTCTGACAATTTACTCAAAACTCCCTGTCACACTAATGATTTGTACTCTTATTTTTTTGTGTCCCTGGTGCAAGACTCTGGAACGATCTCCCAGCAAATTACGAACCCCGCCTTCTTTACAACCATTCAAGGAACCACCTGAAAAAATACTACTATTCAAATAAGTAACCAGTTCTTCCCTTTCTTTCTTCCTCCTCTACCAATTTCCTCTCATAGGACATTCTTGGTCCTTAGTTCTAAATATAGTAGTTTGCATTTTATGCAGAAAACTTAATAATCTTTATTTCCACAACGCGCTCCTGTACGTTCCACTGTGATTTGGTTAGTTGTAAGATATTGCTATGTGGCAATAAGCTCGTCTTTTTGTGTTATATAGATAGATAGATAGATAGAAATTCTTCATTGCACATTTTTTTTTAAATGCCACTGGCGGACATTGCTCAAAGTACAATCTCTTAGAGCCAACATTTGTGGAAGTATATTACAAGAATTTAGGTGCCAGTCGAGTAAAATAAACTTATACATTATTGCAATTACAACATTATTACAACAACAATTAACCAAATAACAACACTGTCATTATTTTAAAATTTTAACTAGGGTTTGGACTTTGGAGAATATTTGCAAGCAGCGGAGGATAGGAGAGGATGGGATGAGACGTAGGATTACTAGGAATGTAGGGACATAAAATGCTTTTTCAGAGACACTTGAACAGTAGAAACCGTTGGTGCGTTTCTGATATTTGACGGGAGCTGCATGAACGGTGAATGAATATGTAAAAAAGAAGAATTATGAGTAGGAATCGCAATTTTACTATCCTGACTGGAACAAAGTAGAAACCATGACTTACTAAGTGATTGAATTTTTCGGTTAGGTAGGAGGGAGCGGTAGGACTGTTGAGGATGTTATAAAGAAGGGAAATAATATGCAGGCTTCTACGTTCACGTATTCGAAGCCAATTAAGTCTGCTTCTATACTCAGTGATTAAAAAAAATCGCATTGTAGATATAGGTACCTAATGCACACATTTTGCAACCGCTCTAATTTGTCGAAATTTTCAAGTGCAAATTATTATTATAAAGGTTAAATAATAATTATAGACCGATAAAACATTGCAACAAATAGTTGAATAATCAAATTGACAGTCAGAGGATGAATTGTACTTGGCATACAAATTTAAAAAAATAATCTTCTTCTTCTTAAATATAAAAATGAATCGCCGTGCGTTAGTCTCGCAAGATCTCGAAAATGACTTGACCAATTTGAATTATTATTTTTTTGTTTTGTTTGTCTTGATCGAGGGGTGGTTTACAAAAAAAAAATTCAGGAAAAATTAAAAGAAACACCTGAAAATCGAAATTAGTCATTTTGGGAAATGGGCCACTTTCAATAAATGGCGTTCGCGGCGATCCTATTGTTTGACAGCTGCGCCATCCATAATGTTATTCATTCCGTGCGATTGTGTAAAATTTCAAAAGTCGAAAAGTCGAAAAAGTCGAAAAAGTCAAGAGTCGAAAAAGTCAAAAAAGTAAAAAAGTCGAAAAAGTCGAAAAAGTCTGAAAAGTTGAAAAAGTCTGAAAAGTCGAAAAAGTCGAAAAAGTCAAAAAAACGAAAAATGCAAAAAAGTCAAAAAAGTCGAAAAAGTCGAAAAAGTAAAAAAAAAAACGAAAAAGTCGGGAATGCGGAAAAAGCATTTATATTTCATTACATTAAATATGTTGAATTGTACATGTACATTAAATACATTGAATTTATTTTAATTACAAACGACTTTCATTTAATCACCGAACGAAACTCAAACCGTACATGATTCGGCTAGATTATAGATTTCAATAAATTGGATTTGGAAGGTTGATTAGGATCAATAAACGCTTATGAAGAAGTTACAATCAAATCAATTTTAGGTGGTACGAAGTTCACCGGGTCATCTAGTACTGAATATAATCGAGTTAAAAAACAGCACAAGAACAGCCATTATAAAAAAATATAAAAAAATAAATAAACTTACATAAGATGTTCAAAAATTTGGTGGAAAAAATGGTGGTTTACAAGTTGACTAAAGATGATCGTCGTCATTTTCGTTCCCTACCTATGTAATTTAAAACTGTGCAAAGAGTAAAGGAGAAGGCTAGGCTGGATAATTGTTATTCGTTTCGGTTTCCTCCGCTCGGTCGACAGGTGAAAGGTGCTCTATTCTGAAGTTGAAAGCTTTACGAGCATTGTCTTGCACAAGCTTTATCTCATAAGCAGATGCATGCTTTCAATTCATTGCTTATTGGCCAAGAGAACGCTTCCATTCGACACGGCACGACTTTGATTTGAACCAGAAGCGATAAACATCGTTTATTAATTGTACTTTTCTCTTATGCAGTAGCGTTGCGATTGAGATTACAGGGGGGAGGAGGGGGGGGGGGGGGTTATATATATTTAATTTCTAAACAACTATAACATTATATTAGAGGATATTTTGAGTTACTCGTTATGTTTTAATACTGGGTCCGATTGCGTTTCTTTGTGAACTAAAACTGACATTAGTTCAAGCCAACGAGATAGAGCAATACGTTAGAGCAGAATATGAAACGAACGATCGTCGATAAAAACTACCTGTTGAACTTATACTGGTCCGAATAAATTCTAACACATTTTCGTACGGTCTGAGATTCAGATGTTTTATCTTTGGTGGGTAGTTTTAATGCGAAAAAGTGACAACCGTTCACATTCCGCTCTAGCGTATTGCCGTATTGTGTATAGCGTATTGCCGTATTTTGTATAGCGTATAGCGTATTGTCTCGTTCACAGGAAACTAATTTCCGATTTTAGCTCACGAAGAAACGCAATCGAGCCCACTGTATATGGAATATGGAACTCTGTGCCTTTGCCCCTGGAACACTTTGAAGCTGTCGTCTGCAACGGGCGAACCCGACACCTCAGGCTGTTATAACGATATATAGATCGTTCTTTTAGCCGTGAGGTGTTTACCCAGAGACAGGGACAACACAGTCCACAGTCTAGCTCCGCTAACATGCCAGTAAGGAGGAGTCGCCTTACCGCGAGGCACTGGAAAGTGAAACCATCAGTCCAACCTCGCGCCCCTACTACCAGAATTGGCCGGATTTCACCGTCCTCCGGTCTGGTTACGGGTTCGAGGTCGCTTGCGCGGTCTCTATTGGACGTAAGCAGTTATTCAGATTGAATATTTTGCGAACCTCGACGCCCTTAGCCCGCAATGGTCACTCGGGATCGGGTGGCCGACGGACCATAGCAATTCCACTACATCAGTCTTCTTTTTTCACCTACTCATTTAGCGTCCACTCTGCTCGACTTTGGAACCAGCTTCCGCATGCTATTCGTCATGCAATATCGTTGCCCTGCTTCAAGGCGTTACTGAAAGAACATTTTCCCCCTCAAAATATCAACTAAGAACCAACCCCCCCCCTCTTCCCCCCCACCCCCCCCCTTTCCCCCGTCCGTTGGGTTGTTGATTAGATACTCATAAGAACTTTGTAATATCTATCATTTTATATAAGTAGGTATTTTTATTTTTATTTATCTGTAGTTCCTATGTATCTATTATTATAATAATATATTCTTATAAATTATATATTTTTTAATGCATGTATGTATGTATGGATGTATGTATTTGTCTATTTATGTGTGCATGTTTATGTATGTGAGCTGTATTGTTACTTTTATTTAATATTACAACGGTTGGCTGTAAGGAATCGCAAAAAGATAAGTTAAAATAGAATTTATGTTTTCTTTACCAATGTAATTATTTTTTTTAGTACAATAAAGGTATTTTTCATTTCATTTCAATTTCATCGATTCAAGGTTGAAGAAGTCAGGTCCACTACCTCTGCTGTCAAAGGAAACAGACGTCTCATCAAGACCCCCTTCCCCCCCGGTTAATCGCCGGCTGGGGCTTTCTCCCTTTTTTTCCGCAAGTGCAGATAGCGCTCCAACCGTCCAGTTCCGCCTGAGGTATTTACCCGAATCCCCGATTTTCTGATCCCAAACGCTTCCCACTGCCGCTGCGGAAGCTCTTAGCGGCCCTGACAGGGTAAGCCCCTCTTCGAGGAGGCTACCAGATAGGAGTTAACCCTTGGAGTAAATGGGTATTTTCATGGATGCATCTGTCTCTTTTGCAGGATTTTCGGCGACATCGACCTTAAAGTACTATAACTACGAAACCACTACACCAATCATAAAAAGAACAACTGCACAATGATTGCATTGAAATTTCGAATATAGAATATTGAAATATCATTTTGTAAAACAATTAGATAATTATGAATAAATATGAGAACGTCAAAGAAGTGAAAAAGACGCGGAACCAGATCTGGTCGTATCATACTCAACGGATAATTGTTTCAGAACCAGATTTGTTCGTATCATACTCAACGGGTTAACCCGTTGAGTATGATACGACCAGATCTGGTTCCGCAAACCGTGAGTTGGGCAGGCCAGACGACAAAAAGAGTTTGGCCAACACCACCCAAGCTGCACGGAACCATTAGGAACGTGGAACAACCTAAAAACCTGATCAGGTTTAAAAAATCTGTTAGGAGACATTTACTTAATATATTATAATACCCCCCCCCCCTCCCGTTCCCCCTATCCACCTGTCTTCCAGCTTGTCCTTCTATCCTATTCCTCCCTTCGACATTGAGTTTACATATTATGTTGTTAACATATTATGCTGGTGCCACCCGAGGTGTTCCTGGGGATCTGCACTATCAGATTCCAAATGTCTACAACCACGATACAACTGTAGGCAGGGTTCGCTGTGGCTCTTCCATGGTAAGTTCCTTTTCGATAGCCTCCTACCGGATAGAAGCTGAACCATGAGTTGAGCCGATCAAAGAATCACAAGCTGACCACCAGGCCCAAGCTGTACGGAACCATTCGACCTTATTTGACCTCTATTAACCTCTCTTCCGATTTATAATAATGTATGTTTATTCTTCCCATTGAATACGTGCATAGAATCCAAAGTAACGATTTGACGTCCTTGGCGACACAATGGGCGCATAATAATTTAATAAACAAGCGGTGACAAGAACCGCTTTAGTGTTTGACTTGTGATGCTGTCTGTAATCTACTCGTATTTTGTTCATTTGCTTGACAGGTCGTAAGCATCGAACCTTGGATGTTACAGCCGCGGGATCGCCTCGACCTGAACGACGGAGGGCCTATTCTGCAAAATAATCGAAGCTACTGGCCAGTGCCCGATTATCCAATAGGCCAAGTAGGCAACGGCCTATGCGCCCCACGTCTTTTAAGGGCCCTTTGATAAGGGATTATTATCATGTGTGTCATAGAGTACCTTAACTGTCCAAATATCAAGTAAGTAGTTGTATAAATGTTCAAAAGTCAAAATGTCAATAAATTAACCTAAATATATCGTGTGTAGTATCAAATGAAAGGTCTGGAAATATACATCTATCTATATTGATAAATACATAAAACGCAAATATTGCATAAAAAAACCGTTATAAAAATAATTATAAATATGTAGTTCACTTTCTGTAACGGCAGTTGTGTTTTTTATTCTTTTTAATATATTTGCTTGTTACACGACTGCCCACCAAAAAATGCGTGTAATGCGTTCAGGGTTCATCTATATATGTTTTCCGTTTCTTAATTCCCCCTTTACTTCTAAACGCTTCAACCGATTTAGACGTGTGCAATGCAGTTAGAATCGTTATGTCATCGCGAGTGTCATATCATACATTTACTATGCAAATAACTGGTAAGTCGTCTAAATGTCCAAATGTCCAAATGTCAATAAATTAACATAAATATAACGTGTTTTGTGTCACATGAAAGGTCTGATTGAGTACATTCCAAATCTATATGGATAAACCACAAATATTAAAAAAAAACGGAATAAAAATAATTTTAAATATA
Source organism: Micropterix aruncella (assembly GCA_944548615.1). NCBI lineage: Eukaryota > Metazoa > Arthropoda > Insecta > Lepidoptera > Micropterigidae > Micropterix > Micropterix aruncella. The sequence continues at coordinate 17,491,614 of OX155971.1, forward strand.
TTAGCTCACTTTTTGTAACGGCAGTCGTGTTTTTTATTCCTTTTAATATATTTATTTGTATACGCGTGTATTCTATACTATATAGTCGTCAAAATGTTCGACAACCCAAAGGGGGCTCTGAAAAGTGCACAAGGGGGCTTGACATTTTGATGGACCAAGGGCCTCTACATGGGATAATTCGGAACTGCCCACCACTGCCCACTGTCAAGTCCCCACCTAGGCAGAGCTACCATTTCGAAATTTGAATAGTCCCGACACAAAGCAGGGCATTTCAGAAAAAGTACGGACATTCTAGGCATATTCTGCATGAAAAATCGGTAACAATTTTTAAAAACTACAATCGCAAGATCGCCAGAGCACAATGGACAAAATAGTGAAACAGATTGTGTGTATCCTCTGTTAGATCTCTAGTATGATCTTAAAGACGTGACTTCAGATTATTCGGAGTTATTTAATGGCTAGATCGGTTACTATCTGTGACGGGTCCACATCAGTGTCTAAATCAACTATGGGAGGCCTCCACGGATCCTAGGCCTAGCACTTCAAAACGTCTTATTTGATGATCTGGGTCTAACTACTAGATGCATCATCTGTGCAGGCACTATTTGTGCCTGCACAGATGATGAATTGCTCTTGGGCGGTGGAAACAGTCGGTCCAAAATCAAGCGAAGAGTGGCTATTTCGCTAGAGTTTTTGATGTAGCCAAGATTCTACAAAACAATTTTAAAAGAACGCCAGCTGCTTCATACGGTATCTGGAGCTGAAAAATATAAGAAGTAATAGTTAGGAAAACTCGCGTTAAATTTATAGGTGATAATTTTTTGTAAAACTATTTTATTCCTAAAAAAGATATTTTGTTTAATATTTGAACTAGTTAATTGTCAGTAACAAAAGATTAATATTTGATGTTGAACTAGTAAGGTTAATTGTTATTAGTAAGGTTTGAACTAGACCGATTAACTAGTTCAACTAGTTGTATAAAGTTTAATAAAGTTTGACGATTAATTTTAAAAAAACCATTTCAGTAAAAAATGCGGACAAATTAAAAAGTGGGCCAAAGTCCGGACGGAAAGCAGAAAGTCAGGTCAAATCCGGACAGATGGTAACCCTGCACCTAGGTTTGCTATGTCCAATATCCAAATAGAAGCGGATATTAACGCGTTAACTGTGAATCCTACGACGTTTCGGTGACGCTACAACCGTTGCTGTCCAGAATTATTCTGGACATCAGCGCTTGTAACACCGGCGATTGTAACAGTGGTGTTAAAACCTTTACAAAAATACCTGCAGAACAACGTGGCAAGACAACTGACAGCACTGCAGTCAATCAAACGTAATATGAATGAATTGGGCGGTGGGTTAATATTTCATGGAATTGCATAAGACCTGATTGATTGATTGATTGACCTACATAATTGATTAACTCCTGGATTAACAGACCTATCATAGATATAAACAAAGATATATGCAAATCCAAGAATTTAGGTATACATTTCGCGATTTTAGTGAACGATCCGGCTAAATCCGCTCCGTAAGAGTTATATATTTTGCCTCGCAGTCTGACAGTGACAACCTCGTGATTTTTTTAAAGGCCGATTAAAGGCGAAAATACATAATTTTATTATTACTGTAACGAAAGGCTGACCATGTTATATTGTTAAGACGGTTCGAAACGCTTAATTTGCATACTTGTTTAATTACCCACATTTACATACTTTTCCCATCCGTTTGGAAAATAAAAAAAGATGGGTTGGATACAACTGTGGACGGATAATGCCATGCCTCTTCTTCCCTACCGATAGACTGGAGGCTGGGCCTGCCGACTGTTGGTTTAGTATTTTTTTATTTTTTTTATTTCTAAAATAAGCCAATTTGTAGGAATCCCTACTCTTGGTATTTTACTTCATTATATGGTAGGTATACTTTATGTGTTATTCTTCTCTTCATTTTTGACAGATTAAATATTAAAAAAACGTATTAACAATTCATAAGAAAAATATAATAAAAGAGTAAAATCTTTTAAATATAACTTGAGCTGCTAAAATACCTAAGTAGGAATAAATAAAAAAACAAATATTCAAAATATAGAAACCAATAGTCAGTTATAAAATAGTCAAATTAGAAATATAAATTAGTCATTATTTTTTTTTTGATATGATAATCTAACATAATAACACAAATAGTCAAAACAAAATTGTTATAAATATAATCATTATAAATTAGAAACTTTAATACTGTCAAATAGGTACCCAAAAGAATTGGGTTCTTAATAACAATAGCCTGGTCCTTTTTCTTAAATTGTAAGTGAATGGCTGAAACAAAAAATGTTTATTTCATTTTCATTTATTCAAAAAAATATAAAGTATGGGGATGAAGGGGGGAGGGGAGCGGAGGGGGGAGGAGTGGGGGCGGAGGTGTTTGAGGATGGAGGGGGTGGGATGGGGGGCTGGGGTGGAATTGTGGGGAGGGTTAGGTTTCCGCGCGCGGAAAAGTCTTGGGATGACAACCCTTTTTTATTTACTCAATATTGTTTAAAACAAATTAGAAAGATTACAATCATTTTACAGCCCTCTAGCATAGTTGCTGAAGTAAGCTGAATCGGCGTGAAACTTTTGTTTATTTTCTGTCACACGTTATGTCACGTACGCTTCGCTCTTCGATTGTTGCTGTCCGTTTTCTTCAAAACCTTAATGACATTCCTGATCAAATGAACAAAGGGTATTATTGCAGTATAGGAACATCTTCTAGAATGTTGATTTTTTAATGTCACCAGACTATATTCACCGCGCTGATTCCGAATCTGCAATAATATTTATTCGGTCTCAATAAATAAGCGAGATATAGGCATACAAAAAAGCGCTAAACTTATACATTTTGGTAAGTTAAGTTTTTTTTCATTTTAAATAATACATAAACACCTCTTTGGCGGTAGGTTAGATTAGATTTTTTTAAAACAACCGTAATAAACTGAGTTTAAAAAAACTTTTTTTTTATTTTTGAATTTAAATTTGGTTTCGAAATTTTACGCGTCCGAAGCTTTTTTCTTTCACATTTAGCAATGATCGAATCTAGTAGTATATAATTATTTTTTCGATTTCTGAGAAAGGTTCCTATACTGCAATAATGAACAAGGCACCGGAACGTAATCGAAATAACCCAAACAAATATTATTTTAAGTATATTTCCGTTTGTTTTTGAAACATTACTACTGTCAATGAAGTGACCGTCGAATTCGACGGGTTTCAGCTAGTTCGAATTCAAATTTGAATCTGCTTTACCCGATTGTTAGCGGCCATAGAATTTCCTTCACATTAACCACGCACCCACTTTGCGTCCTACTTTACGTGTTTGAACTGCGAAATACGTAGGACGTCGATTGTATCCGTTTTTAATGCACCTGACAAAAAAATACTTCGGCGTTTATTTTTTTCCTCGTTTGACTACAATACAATACAGTAATCCAGTAGATAGGCATTCCTGCACTTGGATGAGTCACAAAATGTTATGCTATAAATGTCATTATTAAAAACATAACTATCATGATAGTTGTCGTGGCTGTAATATTATATTCAATACTAGTGGAATGTTACCCGGTGATCCTGGGGCAGTGTCGAAACTAAGCCGGTGCGGCCGGTGCGGCGAACCGGGGCCCACAGCATTTCGGGGCCCAAAATGGTCAATCATTATCCAAAAATGATCTCCTGACCCATTCGATCCTGCTGTGATAGAATCTACATCCAATGAGTTCGCATCTACACCCATTGACATTAACAAAATAATCGAAGAAGAAGAGATTGGGGAAAGGCAAATTCAAAAAATATTTTCAAATAGCTTGTTGAGAGTGAAACTAACATGATAATTTCGGCAATAAGAAAAATCAAAAAATTTTATATGAAAAATCTTCCAAATTAATTTTATTTTTTATTTTATTTTATTCTGGAACCAAACAGAACTACATACAATGCAATAAAAATCAAAAATCCATTAATGTGATTCCGAATATAAAGCATACAAAATGAACGCAATATAATTTTATATTGTTTCCGCTTGAGAATCAGGAGGGGGGGGGGGGAGGGGAATCAGGATGATGGGAAGTGAGGTGAAAGGAAGAGACAAAATAGATAAAAATATGTATATTATGTATGTATATAAATATATTTATATTTAAGTTTAGGTATGATATATAGGTATTATAATGAATATACTTGAGATAAAATTATATCCTTGAACTAAATTAAATGAAATATAATATATATAAATGTTTTGTAATCATCTAGATAGACTCTAGAACTTTTTTTATTGAGTTCTTATAAGAGGTTTTTGATGAGTGTTGTTAAGTTAAAAATAATTATTTACAACGCTGTCCGCTCAGTGAGGCAGCAAAGATTTGGAATCGTTTTATTGGTATCCCGGATTCGCGAACAATGCCGCCTGCACTTTAAAGGGGGATATAATATGTCTTTTCACAGAAATCCGCACTCACCCCTTGCCTTCCTGGCACAGAGACAATAGGCGTAGCTGGGCGGTTTTACAACACTATTGCACCATTGTTCACGTACGGGTTAACTTTTCGAAGAAGTAAATCTAAAGTGCGCCCTGTCATAAAGACGACCTCGCTTTCTCTGAAAGGACTATAACATTTCAAAAAACCCAGTTATTACCCCTTGCCCGTTTAGGAAGACAATAGATGTCGTCGCCCCAAGTAACAACGCTATTTCGCGCTTAATTGTTTGACTTAAAAGGAGAAATATGAGCAAGAAGACCTTGCCCAAATGGAGCTTAAAAAAAAAAGAGAAAATATTGCCGCCGCTATAGCAGCGCCATAATCCTGATCATTAATTTAGTTATCAGATAATTGATCTATGACAATTACATTATAATATAGGATAAGGTTATCAAACGGTCTGCGAGAAAAATAGCTTGACACCTTATTATTATTTAGCTAATTAATGTAAGCTTGATTGTTAGTATAAGATAACATAAATTACTAAGTAAGCATACTAACATAATAAAATGTTCAGGTCCGATATGAAAATTAGTAAACATTTATGCGTCTAATTAGAGTACCTAGTAAATTGGGGTGATTAGATTAATTAATTTTGTAATTAGGGTGATATGGTAATCAACTTTAATCTATGATACAGAAGCACCCCTAAATCACCATATCACCGTATTTGAGTTGTTAGTTATAAGTAGAGATAATTATACAATTAAGTAGACATAATTAAACATTTAGTAATGTATTTACGTGCACGGCCATCTATTAGTATATTGGCATACCATTTTGGAAAAGGGCGTTACCTTTTAGATCCTTACAGTCCACTGGGGACTCGCCCTGATGCAAAAGGCATCCGAAAATTCACACACTCTTCGCTGATAGAACATAATTGGTCCTTCGAGCCGGATGGAGATCACCAAGTCCAATAAGTGACAGAAAAATTGAAAATTTGAAGAATCTGTGTTGATCAGCGAAGAATTAAAATGTCTACAGCATCCAAGAGACAGCCAACCAGGCCCAACTCTACAGCATCGTCGGCAATAAGCCGAAGGAGCGAGCGTCTACAGGAGGTTAAAGAAGCCTCTGAAGAAATTCTACGTGTAACGAGAGCTGCGGCGAAGATTAAGGCAGAAAAAACTAAATTAATCGCGGCGGCGGCAGCAAAGGAAGAAATCGCCAGGGCGGAAGAAAGAAAAAGAGCAGCGGGCGCGGCAGCAGCATTACAAGCGACTCAAGCGGACTTAGCGGAACAAGAGCAAGTGCTGGAGGCGGAAGGAGATCACGCACGTAGAATTCTGGAAGTTGTGTCAGAATCTTTTCATGAATCCACCGCCGAAAGCTGGCAAAATCGCCAGCTCTCCAGCAGAGCGGAATCAGTCGCCGAACGAACTTCTGCGTGGGCGGAAAATAATTTTCGCGAATGCACCGGAGAATCGAGACAAGACATGCCAACCGGCCCGGAACGAGTCGCCGCAACGGAAATCGTCGAAGAAAACATCGAACAATCAGTGCGGCAAATACACGGAAAAGTGCTGTGTTCGCGAGGAAATGGGATTGCGCCTGACGCGCGCGCTACAAGCGCGCAGGCAACTCCAGCCACGAGCACGCAGCCAGCGCAGACAGCTGGAGACGGCACGGGCGTCGCGGCGCCGCATCCGGTTGCCAAAGCGGGCGCCTCTTCAAGTGGGGACAGCGGCGATAAACAGTTATTAGAGCAGGTTTGTCAAGTTATTGCTAATGTTTCTTCCAGACCGTTTTATGATAACCATTTACCAGTATATTCAGGGGATCCGATAGAGTTTATCGCGTTTAAAGCCATTTTTGAACAGTCTACCACTGTGGGAAAGCTGACAGACGCTCAAAATTTATTACGCCTCCAAAAAGCACTCAGAGGAAAAGCGAGAGATGCCGTATCAGGTCTGTTATTATTCCCCAATCAAGTATCAGAAATAGTAAAAACTCTGGAAACCTTGTTTGGAAATCCTAATGCTGTTATAAACCGCACCATAAGTGAGGTACGTAGGATGAGTAACCTGAGCGAGGACATAGATCATGAAGCTTTGACGAAATTTGCATGCAAAATTAAAAACTTAATCGCCACGCTCCAATCGTTAGAGCGAAACGATCATTTACTTAATCCCGATCTGTTATCCAATCTAATCGGCAAATTACCGAAAAACCTTTTAACCACTTGGTTGGCCGATAAAAATAGGCAAACGTCAGACGAACCGGTAATTGTTTATTTTTCGAAATGGTTAGAGTCATTAGCGATTAGCTCGAAAGATGCCGGGATCGCCGGGGCAGATATTAAAAAATATCAAGGCCACAGCCGCGAAAATAAGCTAAAGGGAAATGCAAACCATAAAAAAGAATACGTTTTTAATGCTCGCGATAAAACGCCAGAATCGGTCAAATGCATTAAATGCGATGAAAATCATTATTTGTCAAAATGCGAGAGTTTTAAAAAACTGTCATTAGACGAACGCTGGGCCTTGATTAGAGAGATGAAGAGATGTTTTAAATGTTTATCAAAATCGCATGGTAGTCGCTCTTGTCCAGCTTATCGCAAGAACCCGCGCGCGAAATATCATTTTCTATTATCGAACGCTAGTTTAGAAAATAAAAAACCAAACGAAGTAGATAGAAGTGTTGCTCGCGCGAATAATGACAACCAGGAAAATATAGTCGCCCATACGATTAAGAGAAATAATATTCTTTTAAAAGTTTTACCGGTAGTTATCACGGGTCCGAAAGGAACTAAAACCATATACGGTCTGGCAGACGAGGGTTCAACTGTATCTTTATTGGATCAGGCGGTGGCTAACGAACTTGGTTTAGACGGGCCATCTAAACCATTGGAAATCCATGGTGTAAACGAAATGACCGCCACATCTCAAAATGCTAAAACCGTTACATTTCGAATTAGAGGAGAGGAAGAAAGCAAGTCTTACGAAATGCAAGCATACAGCATAAATAATCTCAACCTCCCATTGTTAAAAAGTATACCCCGTGACGAGATAACCGGACGAAAGTATATAAATACCATAGCGCGCGAGGTAACCGAAGTCCAACCGCAATTATTAATAGGTGCTAATTGCTGGCAGCTTATTATATCTCGAGGACTCTCCACAATTAGTAACGGGATATCGGCTTCACGGACACGCTTAGGATGGGTGGCCGTGGGGGAATTGGACAGCGGGAACTTCGACAACCGAGAGCACAGTTTCTGTATCACGAACCGGCATGACGACCTCTTGAAAGATCTGCTCACTGAAAGTTTACGTCGCCAGGAAGAATGGCCAGAAAAACAGAGAGTCAACCCCGAAATTGTTCGCGCAGAAGAGCTGTTGCGAACTACAACCGTTATAAAAGACAATATTTGGACCACTGGTTTACTATGGCGTCAAGAGGGAATTATTATGCCACCAAACCGTAGCATGGCGTTTAAACGGTTACGATCAGTAGAAATTAAAATGGATAAAGATAAAGTTTTCGCCGACGCTTATTGCAAGCAAATCGAGCGCTATCTGACGGAGGGCTACGCACAGGAAGTGCCGAAAGACATTCTAAGCTCAATGGGAAATATATGGTATTTGCCGCATTTTGGGGTAGAAAATCCCGCCAAACCGGGAAAGTTAAGGGTAGTTTTCGACGGAGCTGCTACTTGCCATGGAACGTCACTAAATAGTTGCCTTGTCGCAGGACCTGACCTATATAATTCTATCATAGGAATACTTTTTAAGTTTAGAGAAAACCCCATTGCATTTTCTGCCGACATAAAAGATTTTTTCTTGCGTATTAAAATTCAAGAAGAAGACAGCTTCAAGCAGCTTTTCTTATGGCGAGGTAAGAACCGCGACATCGAACCACAAACTTATCGTATGTGCTCCCTCTTATTCGGTTCGAAGTCATCTCCGTGCAGTTCGCATTATGTGCGTAACCTTAATGCCGAACGTTTCGCAGACCAGTATCCAGAAGCCGCAAAAGCCATTAAGCAAAATCATTACTGCGATGATCTTTTATTTGGAGCGGATACAGTGGGAGATGCTCAACGTTTAATTCGGGAAATAAATTATATACACACTCAAGGAGGGTTTCATCTAACTAATTGGGCTACCAATGACGGCAGAGTGTTGTCAGAGGTTTCGGAGGATAAAATAGCAAAACAAAATGTACCTATCGAAAGGAGTGAACTAGGTGTGCAACGATTGTTAGGATTGCATTGGATTTCCGAAACCGACGAACTATCGTTCGATTTACGCATGCATAAAGTGGATAGCGCATAATCGCGGGCACTAAAACGCCGACAAAAAGAGAAATATTGAGGGTTATTATGAGCGTTTACGACCCACAGGGATTTCTCGCGACATTGACCGTACGGGCGAAAATCATAATGCAATTAGTATGGAAAAGCAAGATAAAATGGGATCAAGCTGTAGATAGCTCGATAGAGAAAGCCTGGCGAGAGTGGTTAGTATTTTTACAGAGGGCGGCCGATGTCAAAATTCCTCGCTACTATCAGACCTCAAAAATAGAGGGAGAAAGGCGAGAATTACACATTTTTTGCGACTCAAGCGCAGAAGCGATGTGTGCTTCCGCTTATCTGAGGGTAATAAGAGGCGACACGACACCTATGGTGACTTTGATAGGAAGTAGAACGCGAGTTGCGCCTTTAAAGAATTTAAGTATACCTCGTTTAGAACTTACGGCGGGCTTGTTAGGGGCTCAATTATGTCATAAAATTAGACAAGATCACTCGATAGAGATCCACGAACAGGTGTTTTGGACAGATTCCAGAAACGTATTATGGTGGGTAAGATCTCGAAGTGACGAATATCAACAATTCGTATCGAACCGCTTGGGAGTAATTGACGAATTAAGCCAAGCCGAGGAGTGGCGATGGTTAAGTGGCAAATTGAACCCAGCGGATGATGCGACGCGATTACGCGCACCCGTCGATATGTCTCCAATAAGCAGATGGTTCACAGGTCCTAGCTTTCTACAACAAGGGCGCGAGTTCTGGCCGGCGGAAATTCCAGATGAATTACGGGAAGATGAAAGAGCGGGTTTAGAATATCGACCGGCGGTGACACTTAATATCCATGAAACGGATAAAGGACTTATCGACATGGAACGCTTCTCCAATTATCAACGGTTGATTAGAACGATGGCATATGTACAAAAATTCGCTAACCTATGCCGGAGAAAATGCCAAAATCGCGATATATCTGCTTGCGATATATCCGCAGCCGAGAAAGAATTAATTAAAGATTCTCAACGGCGCTGTTTTGGCCGCGACATTTTTTGCTTAAAAAACAACAAAAAACTACCGGCAGGAAGTAGACTGAAAGGTTTAAATGCGTTCATAGATGGGACAGGTTTCATTAGAATGGGCGGTCGTATCGGCGCGGCGCTTGGTGTGCCTTATGATACCATGTATCCTATGATTATTGAAGGCAAAGATCAATTTACCCAACTATTGATAAAGAAAAGGCATGACGAAAATTTACATTCAGGTGTTGAGAGTGTGCTGGCGACATTGCGTCAGCGTTTTTGGGTTATAAATCCGCGCCGTAGTGTTAAAAAGGAGTTATTTCGTTGCTTATACTGTCAAATAAAAAAGGCCAAGCCGGTGACCGCATTGATGGGAGACCTTCCGGCGGAACGTTTAGAACACCATACTAGACCTTTTAGCTGCGTCGGATTAGACGTATTTGGGCCGATGGCGGTGACAATTGGTAGGCGAAAAGAACACCGATACGGTGTACTATTTACGTGCTTGTCAGTGAGAGCGGTGCATATTGAAGTTTTGGAATTCTTGTCCACGGATTCTATGATACAGGCTATTAGGCGTTTTATTAGCAGACGTGGAAAACCCCGAGTAATATACTCAGACAATGCAACCAATATGAAAGGTAGTTGTGCTGAACTTCGCCAGGCTATGAGCGGTTTAGACAACGAGGCAATTAAAAATAATTTAAGTAATAAAAATATTACCTGGCGTTTTATTCCGCCAGCCAGTCCTAGCCAGGGCGGAGCGTGGGAAATAATGGTCGAAGCAGTAAAAAACGCTTTGAAAGGAACAGGCGCCCCGTCTCGAGACATTGGCGACCTTATTAACGGAAGCTGAGGCGGTCATTAATTCTCGACCTTTGACCCACCTTTCGTTAGATTCCCGCGACGCCGAACCATTGACCCCTCTAAACTTCTTGCTAGGATACACTTACGGTGACCAGTCAGCAGGTCAATTCAGCCCCCAGGATCTGTGCAGTAAAAAGCAATGGCGGCATATCCAATATCTAGCGGACGCCTTTTGGAGGCGTTGGTTACGGGAAATATTACCAACATTGGCATCGCGACCGAAATGGAAAGAAACTACGGAGCCCCTAAAAGAAGGAGACCTGGTGTTGATTATTGACCCGTCTATAAGTCGCGGTCACTGGCCAAGGGGTATAATCGAAAAGGTGTATCCCGATAAGAAAGGAAATGTACGCGTGTTAGATGTGAGAGCAAATAATCGATTATATCGACGTTCCATCGGTAAGATCGCTCGACTCATCGTAGAATAGTTAAAAAGTAGATTAATAATAAAAAAGTCCCTTTAAACTTAGTTATATTATAAAAAATGATAGGTAGAAGGCAACATACCACCCTTAGAAATAATTAATAGACAGAAGTGACACGGTTTGTCACTGGGGGGGAAATGTTACGTTAAAAATAATTATTTACAACGCTGTCCGCTCAGTGAGGCAGCAAAGATTTGGAATCGTTTTATTGGTATCCCGGATTCGCGAACAATGCCGCCTGCACTATAATATAATATCCAGGGGGATATAATATGTCTTTTCACAGAAATCCGCACTCACCCCTTGCCTTCCTGGCACAGAGACAATAGGCGTAGCTGGGCGGTTTTACAACACTATTGCACCATTGTTCACGTACGGGTTAACTTTTCGAAGAAGTAAATCTAAAGTGCGCCCTGTCATAAAGACGACCTCGCTTTCTCTGAAAGGTCTATAACATTTCAAAAAACCCAGTTATTACCCCTTGCCCGTTTAGGAAGAAAATAGATGTCGTCGCCCCAAGTAACAACGCTATTTCGCCGTTAATTGTTTGACTTAAAAGGAGAAATATGAGCAAGAAGACCTTGCCCAAATGGAGCTTAAAAAAAAAAGAGAAAATATTGCCGCCGCTATAGCAGCGCCATAATCCTGATCATTAATTTAGTTATCAGATAATTGATCTATGACAATTACATTATAATATAGGATAAGGTTATCATACGGTCTGCGAGAAAAATAGCTTGACACCTTATTATTATTTAGCTAATTAATGTAAGCTTGATTGTTAGTATAAGATAACATAAATTACTAAGTAAGCATACTAACATAATAAAATGTTCAGGTCCGATATGAAAATTAGTAAACATTTATGCGTCTAATTAGAGTACCTAGTAAATTGGGGTGATTAGATTAATTAATTTTGTAATTAGGGTGATATGGTAATCAACTTTAATCTATGATACAGAAGCACCCCTAAATCACCATATCACCGTATTTGAGTTGTTAGTTATAAGTAGAGATAATTATACAATTAAGTAGACATAATTAAACATTTAGTAATGTATTTACGTGCACGGCCATCTATTAGTATATTGGCATACCATTTTGGAAAGGGGCGTTACCTTTTAGATCCTTTGACCAATAAGGGAAGGTGTGAAATTGTTCCGGCCAGTAAAAGCATAGACATGGCGTTTAAGGGGCGCGGAAGATTTTTTATTGTAAACCGTGAGGAAAGCGAAGGATGCCATTTTTAGTTAGTTGCCAAAAGAGGTCGGAGACGAGCGGGCACCTTTTCGGGTGTTATAAACCGACGTCACCGCGATAAATGTAATCGCGAGTTATCATAGGGCAATGGGCCCGTAAATAATAATTAATAAGTTCTGAATATACAAGTTAGAAAAATAAATGTGCTTTAATTGCCGGGAAGCCGTAGAAGTTAAAGTGTCGTCAGTCAGCAGCCGGAAAATCGAGGAAGCTTCACTGCCGAGGCCAACCTGGCTGAAATAAAGGGTGCTGTAAACCACGAAAGAGGGTGAGTTAAATATATTATTACAGTCCACTGGGGACTCGCCCTGATGCGAAAGGCATCCGAAAATTCACACACTCTTCGCTGATAGAACAAGTGTAATATGTCCACACTTAAAAAGTCTGTATTATATCTATGACACGCTCTGTATAGAAATGCATTTTGAGATGCGTTGGTTTTCACCACAGGGAGATGAAAATTAAAATGATCCTACTGACATTGCTAACTATCCTGAAAATTTGACATCAGACATAGAAGCAATTTATAAAAAATACGTGTGGCACTCGGGGACTGCCGCGGTAAAGCTATTGCATAGCATTAACTGCGCTCTATCGGAAAACGTTGAAATTATTCCGAATCGATTAGGAATAATTTAAACGTCTTCCGATAGAGCGCACGAATTTTATTAGATAAAGCAAAAAACCGGATATTATTCTTTGACTATTCGAAAAAATCGTAGATAAAAAGATAGATAATTAAATTATCTTTAAAATGGTGCAGGTTTCATAATAATACGCCAGATAGTATTTGCGTAGTAGTCGTTTTTGTGTTCGGTTAGACCTAATTTCACAAATTAATTACACTATGTAATATAAACAAAATCTAAAATATTCAAAGCTAAGAATATTAGGAAAATGTTCTTGTTTAACATATATTTTTTTCGAATCGTAAGCAGTACTCGTTTAGACGTAATTATCAGTTTAAAATAATTAATTTTCGTTAAGAAATTTCTTCATTCGGTCGCCGCGCTGGCCTAGGCCCGCGATAAAAGCTAAGATATGGTGCTTGTAAACCAACAGTACTTTTCCAAGACAAGAATAAAAGATCGTTTTCCGATCATTACTACACTGCTGTTAGTAAATCGAGATTCAAAATTAGTAGACATTGGTATTGCTACTCTAAGATTGTGTATATTCAGATCCATGTTGGTTGATTTCTGCTTCTAAAGTAAATTATAATTCGGCAAAAGGAATCAATAACAGGCAACCATTGTCCTAAATTAAGGACCATGAAAAGGCAATAAAAGTGGAAATCAAACTTTAGGATTGATAGCGCCATAGAAAATATAATGGAAAAAGAAAGTAACTTTTAGAAAAAAGAGTTAGAGCATCTAATTACTACAATATAAATACAATATAATAAATACTACAATATAAATAATGTAATGTAGCTAGGTATTCAAAAAATACTTCCTTTATGCCGTAATGAAATTAAGTAGGAGGAGGGGCCTTATGTTTGATTCTGCACTGGGTCCCATTTTTCGTAGTTACTCCACTATGCTGGGGTATCTGTTTCTTCCCCCTCTCACTCCGTTTTCTCTCCCCCCCCCCCCCCCCCGAGTAATGCCTATGGTAATCGCCGTTCCTTCCACTTTCGAATTTATATTTTTTCATGGCGATCGGTTGAACGGTATTTATTTATTTTTATTTATTTATTTAAGAATTAATTACTAAAACATTGATTTGCTTACAAAAATAACAGGAACCGAATGGCAAAACCTTAACCTTTTGCTTATTTGATTCTGTCACCCAACTGGTTCCTAGGGTGGACAGGACTCTAATATTATGATCAATTATGTACAAGTTTTAGTAAAAAGCTAATAACACTAAATTGCCCTAAAATGTGGTCTCCAAAAGAAAATAATAATAATAATAGTAATAATTAAAAACATTAAAGATAATATAATAAATAAAATGCAATTCCATTATATAAACGGCAATAAATATAATATAAAATTCGATTAAATAATATAAATAAAGTTACAAGGGAGAAAACAAAGAAACAGTCATTAATATTTAATATATGTTAAGTAATATAGAATTTAACAAAAAATACCTAGTCAAAAAAAGTACAAATCATTGTCAAAATAATTTCTAACAACAAAGTTAAATATTTTTTGTAGTTCAATGTTAAAATATACTCAACATACATTTTTAAAAATATTTTAATAATTTGTGCACCTAAGTTTTTTTAAAAGGTATAGGAGTTCTTCTATACCTAGGCTTCTATACCTAAGGTATAGAAGTTGACAAGCACCGGCTTAGTTACGCCACTGGATAGCACCTTGCCGTTCGTATTCTGAGGTGCAGTGGATAGGTTACATCTGCAGAGGTTTCCTTAATCTGAAAGTTAATTTTTTTGTTTTCTTATTTAGTTTTACATACAGAGTTATCACTTGAAAGGGTGTCGTGCAGTCAAGAATATTTATTTAGAATAATTGGTACACAAACAACACTCTAAAAATACATTAATTATACTAATATTTTTACGTAATTTCTTATTAGAGTATATTTCTTATTAGAGTATAATTCTCCCCCCCTAATATGCCCCCAAGCGGCCTATCAGGGGGGGAGAATTCCCGCTACCCCAGTAGAAACCCCAAACAACGACACGGCTAAAACGACACCGGACCTTGCTTGCCCTATCTGCGGGAAACAATATAAACGATTAGCATGGTTAAATAAACACATTGCTGGGCACGATGATAGCGACGCTGCACGTCAGTGTCTTAAACCGTCGCAAGGAGTCACGGACAGAGTTGAACCTCACATGTCCCTTGACTCCACATCTGCCCGCAGTTTGTCACCCGACCGGTCTCCTCTACCCGCGCAAATCGTATCCTTCCCTCCTCTAAAATTCCCTTCACTTGCGAAAGAGGACTGGGAATTTCATAATAATAATTTAACTTCTATTCTTGACCACTCTGTGAACCGTAATGCCCCTGCCAGCGTCCAGCTGTCATCCTTCCAGGTGGCGGTCCATGAATACTTCTCGGGTGTTTACCCAAAATCTACCCATGTCGACCCGGTTCACAGAGAAAACGCATTTAAGGCAAAGCTCCGTAGGCAAAAGCGGCTACTTCGTCGCCAGTTACGTGAAGCCAAGAAAGCCGGGGATAAAGCCCTCTGCCACAACTTCTCGCGCGCGTACC
The DNA here is from genome assembly GCA_944548615.1 of Micropterix aruncella. NCBI lineage: Eukaryota > Metazoa > Arthropoda > Insecta > Lepidoptera > Micropterigidae > Micropterix > Micropterix aruncella. The sequence continues at coordinate 17,507,132 of OX155971.1, forward strand.
GCTCTATACTAAAACTCATACAGAGCGTAGCAACGCAAAACGACAAACGCAAGGCAGCATTTCTCAAATCCAAAGAGGAAGCCCGGTTCGACAAAAACCGTTTTAACTACAGCAAAACGGTTTTGTCTGCCGCCAAGGGAAAAATCCAAATCCCGGAAGATATGGCCACGGAATACTTTTCGACCACGTATGAGGACCCAATGCGGCTCCATAATTACAGCCCTCCGCCGGGCGTTACACCTCCGCCCCTGCCTACGGTAGCTTTTGCTTCTCAACCTCCATCTCTAGATGAGATTCTTAATCAAGTAAAGAGGAAGCCGTCGGGCTCTACTCCGGGTCCCGATGGTATTCCCTATTTAGTATACAAAAAATGCCCCTGCCTTCTGCAATATTTAGGATCCATCTTCCGAAATATATGGAATAGCGGTGTAGTCCCACAGAATTTTGGCCGAGAGACAGTCATCTTAATTCCGAAGGTCCCAGTTTGCACCGGACCAAAGGACGCTCGGCCCATTGCTCTCACAGACACTGTGGCCAAAATCTTTTTTAGCATAGTCCACACGAGGATGAGCGAATTCATGCACCGGAATGAGTACCTTGGAGTATCAGTTCAAAAAGGCTTCATGCGCGGCGTCTCGGGCTGCCTCGAGCACAACTCTCTCCTGGCTGCTGCCATCAAGGATGCGAGACATCACGAACGCCAAATCAATGTATGCTGGCTCGACCTAGAGAATGCCTTTGGGTCAGTCCGACACAGTCTCCTCCACTTTGCACTCCGCTGGTACAACTTCCCACCAGTCGTGCGTGACATTGTAGCCTCCTACTACAACTGTCTGACTTTCCATGTTAAAACGCAAGAATGGACTACCCGCTCTATACCATATTCAATTGGACTATTTCAGGGCTGTTGCCTCTCCCCGACGATTTTTAATATAGTTTTTAATATACTTCTGGAAAGCCTGAGCCAGTTTGACAGGAAGTGGGGCTACCGTTTTAAAACAGACGGCCAATACACCTCGTCGTGCCTCGCTTTTGCCGACGACCTAACTTTCATCACCAGAAGCCCCAAGCAGCTTTCCCTGCTATTACAGAAAGTGGAGCTTTTCTGCGACTGGTCAGGCTGTATAAAAGTGAAGCCCTCCAAATGTTTTTGCCTTGGACTCGCCCGCATGGGCACAAAATTTACATCCTATGACCCCAAATTGGTCTATAAGGGCTCTAATATCTCCCTTATAGACCCAAACAATCATTTCAAATTCCTCGGCAGAAAAATCACCCATCAGGGAAAAGACGTCTCGGGCGATCATGTTATAGAGCATTTCAAAAGTTGCCTGGCGAAAATAGATGCCTTGCTAATTTCTGGCCCTCGTAAGGCCTGGATCTATGACAATTATCTAACGTCACATTTGTCATGGCCCTTTCTTATTTACGATTTTACCAAAACCCAACTGTCCCGTCTAGATGCACTGGTGACAGCTAGTTTAAAATCCTGGCTGTCCTTAGCCAAACCAGCTGACCCCTCGACTCTCTTCAGGTCCAAACAAAATTTTGGGCTAGCGCTTAAACTGCCCTCTCTGCTCTACGCCAACTCCAGAATAACCAAAAATTCGATTCTGTGCAATTCCAAAGATCCGGCAATATCGAAGCACGTAATAAGTGGCTGTAGTGATTCAAATGAACTACAAGCCCGCGTAGACTTCCACAAAAGGTTCCTTACTGGAATCAGCCAGAATGGCACTGGTCTGGGGTATGGCAGTACAACCACGAGCGACGTGGACTTGAAGAAGTCTCTTTTGCGGGGAGATTACGACAGCAAGAGTATGGCTCATGCTATTGGCCTTCAATGCCAGAATGACTGGACAACAATTGGTGACTTTTGCATTCCGCCTCCAATGCACTGGAAGGTAATGCTCTATGACTGGACGCCAGAGATGCTGAAATTTTATTTGAATGCCTTTCAGCATACACTTCCAGACCCCAGTAACCTCGCTCGTTGGAGCTTTGCCGAGGATAGTTCTTGTCCCCTCTGTAGCAATACCCCTTGCACAGCTAGACACATTCTAGCTGGCTGCAAGGTGGCCTTAGATCAAGGACGGTACACTTACCGCCATGACAAAGTTCTCGCTGTTATTCGCGAGGTAATTAGTCTCTCAGTGGCTCGTGCCAACAAGGGTTTGACAGTATCCTCCAAACCCCCAATTCAGTTTGTGCGGGATGGCTCTAAAGGCAAAAAACATTTAACTACAAAACCTTTCTCAATAATCGAGAAAGCTACAGATTGGACTCTGGAGGTTGATTCGGTCTCTAAGCAGTATAAATTCCCTGAAAGTCTCGGATGCACAGCCCTCCGTCCAGATATAACTCTTTACTCTCTATCTCGGAAGGTGGCTCTTATTGTAGAATTAACTGTTCCATGGGAATCAAATATCCCAAAAGACCACGAGTACAAATTAAATAAATACCATGATCTTGCAAATGCCGTAACCCGGAACGGCTTCACTGTTCACCTTCACGCGGTGGAAGTTGGCGCTCGTGGCCTGCCAGCTAAATCTCTATTTCACATCTTTAAAGATCTTGGCCTTTCCAGAAAAATAATCAACTCTTTCTTAGAAAAAATATCTAAAACTGCGATTTGCGCATCTCAAATTCTATGGCTTCGAAGGGGGAGTGAATGGGTGGCAAGGTGAACGCTCACATGTGGCAAGACAGCTGTCCTAAACCTACCACAGCCGGTTCGTAAGTCCGGAATCCACTGCTCACCCCCCAGAAGTGTAAAAAATAGTATTATGATGGGCCCGACTCCGGTCGGTGAATTCCATGGCAGCTCCGTTTGTATTTATTATTATTATCATATTTTTACTATAATATATATCTTATATACCTATATCTATACTATATATCTATACTATATAATTTGTGCCTGTGCCGTTTAACTGTAGATTCATAAAAAAATGTTAATATACAAGAAGCTAATAATTTTAAAATGATTATAAATTATATAAAAATATTATACAAACATCAAAATGCGTCCTTGTGGCACAAGGTTTTTTTATTTTATTTTAATCTCGCATTTCTGGTTAAGTAACCACACCTGTCCGACGTGGTGGAATAACATGGTCGAAAACAATCGACGGGTTATTTTTTATCTAAGTACGAATTATTATACCACTCCATGATAACCAGTCCGACCCGTTCTCGGTCTTGGACTGACCAGCCTTGAACCCTTGTGCTGATCTAAGGTTTCTAAGACCTAGAATATTGGCACGCGTAATCGTAATCAATAAGCTGGCATTTTTTTTAAATCGTCTTTTCTCAGTTTTAATCGTTTTTAGTCAAATATTTTAACTAGCTGTACTAACGATTTCGACCGCGATAATATCGTATAACAACGTGGGCTATTGTAACATACATCTATGAGTTGTTATTGTAAGAAAAAAATGGAATATTAACCCCTCAAATGAATGGCGATTAGCTCGGGTTGCCTACGGCAAAATGTATATAAATTTATATTTACATTTACATTTACATTTACATAGAGCGGGGTTTACTATAGAGCTATAGCATTACTATAGAGCGGATTACTATAAAGCGGCGCACATTTACATTTATATTTATATTTATATAAATTTATATACATTTTGTATACATTTTGCCAAGGCATCCCTTAAGGGACGCCTCACATTTGAGGGGTTAATAAATACATGCCAGACATCGCGGTCGCTTTTTACACGACTGCACAACAACAAAAAAAGTGTAATGTGTTCATGGTTCATCTATGTATATTTTCCGTTTCTTTATTCCACCATAATTTCTAAACGCTCAAACCGATTTAGAAGTATGTAGTATTGTTAAAGTAGTTATGTCATCCTGAGTGTCATAGGGTACCTTAAGTGTCTAAATATCAAGTAAATAGTTATCTAAGAGTTATCTAGTTATCTACCCAGACTTATTTAAAACACCTTTAGCAAAAAACTATACCGGAGTTAATAACGTAATCCCACGTATTTGTCGTCTGTATAACAAATTTCATCTTGACAATCGCATCGATATATTTCATGATAGTTTATGCTCCTTCAAAGCGACCCTCTTTAAAATACTGTAATTCTGTTTTTTTTCCTTTTTTTGTACATATTTTTGTTAAAAATTCAACCATTGTTCATGCATTGTGCTAATTGTGTACTCATATAAAAAGGATATCGATGTAGTCATGTAAATGTAGTATATATATGTCACTGTATGTGTTGTCAATATTCTGTTTGGGTACCAAATAAAATAAAATAAAATAAATCTAAATATCTAAATCTTGAAATGCCAATAGATTAACATAAATATATCGTGTTTAGTGTCAAATTAAATGTCTGATCGAGTACATTCCGAAAATATATATGTATCTAAATGAATACATACATAAACCGCAAATATTTCACAAAAACTTTTCACTTTTTGTAGCGGCAATCGTGCTTTTTATTCCTTTTAATATATTGCTTGTTTCAAATGTTCGACTTCATACTTGCGATTTTCTCGTTTATTCTGGACTTCTCAAACATTTTTTTGTACATATAGTCTTTCAAATCCTTTAATTACCTACTCCGATGAGGAGGTTGATAACACATATGAGGACATCGCAAAGGCCATGGAACACCATAAGTTACATTTCGTGGTGCTGATGGGGGACTTGAATTCAAAAGTCGACATAGAAGAAGATAGACACGTCCACGAGCCGTTTCACAAATGCACCACCGGTCATCGACGAACCCACGTAGAGGCCCTCAGGCCGTCGAAATCTCGGGACCCCCTTTGCAAATCTTGGCCCCCCAACAATATTGAATCGTTCTGTCTCCCGTGGGGTGAGCGCAGAAGACTTAGGACGAAAACAGTCTACCGTCTAGTTACACCACACGCCCGTAAGAAGCCAACGCCTTACGGTGATATAACCAGGTTAATCACCCAGCGGGCCGACACTCGCACTCTTACTACCAGTCCTCTCCCTTATGCAGCGGTGATACGGTGTCTACCGAATATATCGCGGACCACGGCATCCTTTGCTCGGCTCTACGCCCGGTATCGGGTAGACGATTGGTCGTTTCAAGAGCAGTTGCCTTAATTAAGGTGAATAACTACCCCCGCTCCATAGGATACAGTACTGTTTCCAGACTCCCCCAGCTGTCGGTCAGAATGCACAATCGCACTCGAAGGTTGAATGTCCAGGAGCGCCCGAAGGTTGACTCCAATAGGAATACTGGCCCGCAGGTTAGAGTCCTACCCTGGCTCGCACTTCTGCGTGCAGGCCGCCGGATGGGTGTTCTAACACGATCGCATCGGCACCCTTTAACATATCTGACATATTATGTCGCGTAGCAAAGATTATCAATTGCAGATTAGGAATCAGCATGGTGAATATAGTCGGGTAAATTAAAACTTCAACAATGCAGAACAGGTTCCTATAATGCATTAATACTGGGCATTTTTCTTACCTAAATCATAGAACATAAATTATCCGTAAATTAGGCGCGTAATAGTAAAAGCTCGATAAGCGAAGACATTTGAACGCACCACGAGAGTGTAAAGAGAAACTCATTTTCCATCAATGACGCAAGGTGCAAGGCGAGACACGAAGCGATGCACGAGGCGAGGTACGAGGCGAGAATGTAATTGGGTTATAAATTAGCTATTAGTGATGCTGAGCTGATATCCATATTATTGTGATATCATATCTATTTTGCCCGCCATAGGCGAAACCACGGGTACCTGCCTCGGGAGCTAAGGGGCCCTTGCTAAGACCCATTCTGTTCAGGGTTGGTCACACTCACGGGCCAACACCCATCCGACGGCCTCTACGCATGAAGTGCGAGCCTGGTTAGGACTCTGGCCTTAGGGTTAGTTTCCCCTAGGATTCAACCTTCTGGCGCTCCTGGACGGTCTGCGCACCGTGCGGCATAAGCAAATCGATTGCGCACTCTGACTATCAGTCGGGGGAGTCTGGAAGCAGTACTGTTTCCTATAGAGCGGGGGTGGTTGTCGACCTTACGGCGACTGCTCTTGAAACGACCATCGGCTACCCGATCCTGGGTGAACAGCCGGGCAAAGGATGTCGTGGTCCGCGATAGATTCGGTATACACCGTTTCACCGCTTCGTAAGGGAGAGGACCGCGCAAGCGATCTCGAACTCGTAACCAATCGAGAGACTGGAGTAATCTGATCGCAATTGGAAGTAAGGGCGTGAGTGTAAGCCCGCTGGGTAACACTCCTGGATATCTCGCGGTTAAGGCGTTGGCCTCTTACGGGTTTGTGGCGGAGCTTTGACGGTGGACTGTTCTGTCCAAGTCTTCTGCGCTCACTCCAGGGAGATAGAACGACTAATCGTTAAAACTTCCTGAGGTGACGGGCACGCCCGTTGTAGTTGACAACCCTAGTTGGGTACCTGCCTCTATGCAGTGCAAAATAAAATTATTCTCCTTCAAAGTTGTCCCTTGGTTAGTCCCAAGGTAGTCCCAAGGTAGTAGTGTGGTAGCACACACTGTTCCCAGCGGTTCCCTCACAGTAGAAAACACCTCTGGAATGCAACTTCTGGAGTAAAATCGGTGCCGGATTAACCTATGTAGAGGCCCCTAGGCCGTCGAAATCTCGGCCCCTCCTTTGGGCTGTCAAACATTCTGACGATGATATAGTGTATAATAGACGTGTATATAAACAAAACACCATAGCACCGGCCAAGTGAGCCGTTAAAAAAATCTGACTATGCTGATGTCGCGTAGCAAAGACGCACATATAAACAAGATACGATTGCACAGGCTGGCAGCGGCTAACAGTCGAGAATTTGTAACTATTACTGTATTAGCGGGATCAATAATTTACAAAACATTTCCGCCTTAGAATTTCTACTGAATGATTTTTTCTATCTATTATACTATTCTATTATATTTCTATCTATTAACTACTATATTTATATTATATTTCTATCTATTATCTACTATATTCTACTATATTTCTATCTATTATCTATATCTATTTTTCTATCTATTTAAATACGATTGTAATTTATTTATTTATTTATTTGTTTATTCGCTTATTACTAATCAATATTACAGTAAAACCAAGGCATTGAAAAGAAAAATTAATAAAGATATCACCGTAATTATACAAACAGAATGACACTTATAATACTAGCTATCAAAGAAGAATAAATAATTAATAGCCTGCAATTTAAACGAGTGAGGGTTGATGGTAAAAATATCAAAATATGGTGCCATGTAGTCAAAGCCCGGGCCAACAAGTTCCACCTCGTAAGGTTAGTGCGCGAGAACGGCTCCGCGAAAAGAGCACGATGCGATCGAGCACGAAGATACTTATTTAATGCGAAAAGATACACCTTGGCTAGTAAGCTAGGGTTATCAGTTTTACCACGAATTAAATTCAAAACATAGGACTTGGTCAACATTTCTCTTCTGAGACAGAGACAATTATAGCCAACCATTTATCATTCCTGTGATATATGCAGTGGGATACAAAAATGGATAATATCCGTGCTTTGTAGCGGGGCCCCTTAAAGGGGTGGGGCCCATAGGCCGGTGCCTACTCGGTCTATTAGATGAACCGGCACTGCACAAGATCAAAGAGCTTGCTCTTGCAATTACTGCTCTTGAAATCACAGAAACACTGCGTTAGTAAATACCGCCTTTAGAATAATTAATTTCTTTTCTATCCTAATTATTTCAGTGCGCGTTGAACTCTGAGTAAAAAACGCGGTCGGCATTTACGGATTTTTCCTCGTTATGAGTGATAAGTAAACTATATTGTTAGAGGTATTATTTGCGATAAGGTAAATGGACTTGTTTATTGTTCGGCATAACTATTTAACCTTCGTAAATTGCACTACCAGGCATACTTTTTTATCGAGGTAAAAAAAGGCTGTGACTTTCCGTTTTGTTTGATCGACGATCTTCAATTCTTTTTTATTAATGTTTTTTATATTAATGGTTATTATTATGTTTTTTTATATTAATTGTTATTAATATCTCCTTTTTTTATTTGGATTGCCTGGCAGTATTTTTTTAAATATTTTATTTAGGTTTGATTACCAACCCCCTTCAACCCAAACAAAACCTGTTTTGCATCCTATGCACTTGGGTATCTATTAAAGCACTTTAGATAACGCAGGATAAGAACCCTCGGTGGCCCGGTGGCATGGTGGTTAGGTCGCCTGATCTTACATTGTAAGGTTCCCGGGTTCGATTACCGGCTGGGTCACCATTTTCCGATGGGATCTAATTAACGGAATTGCATTTTCAATTCTGTCGATCGAATGCAATAACAAGACGTAAATCGCATATCAGACGTACTAGGTACAGGTGTAAGTAAGCCATGGGATTGGGATGAATCAATTTAACGATTTATTTGAATTAAAAAAATATATTTTTTTCCTTGATTTCACAATAATTAAACTAGACTATCGTTACAACTAGAGCTGTCAACTGCAACGCGCGAACCCGTCACCTCAGGGAGTTTTAACGATATTGGATCGTTCTGTCTCCCGTGAGGTGAGCGCAGAAGACTTGGGATGTAAAACAATCCACTGTCTAGTTACGCCACTCTCCCGTAAGAAGCCAACACCTTACCGTTCCGTCACTCGCGCCTGCACTACCAGTTGCAACCAGATTACTCTGGTCTCCCGACTAATTACAGGTCGTTTGCGAAGTCCTCCCCCTTACGAAGCGATGATACTGTGTCTACCGAATCTATCGCAGACCACGGCATCCTTTGCCCCGCTCTTCACCTGGGATCGAGCGGCCGAATGGTCGTTTCAAGAGTAGTTGCCGTAAGGTTAACAACTACCCCCGCTTTATAGGAAACATTACTGTTTCCAGACTCACCTAGAAAATATTACTGTGCGCAAACCGTCCAGGAGCGCCCGAAGGTTGACCTCTAGGGAAGACTGGCCCGTAGGCTATCGTGCTACCCTGGCTCGCACTTCTGCGTGGAGGCAGCCGGATGGGTGTTGACCCGTGCGTTTGACCGACCCTATACAACTGGGTCTCAGTGGCCAAACTATATCAGGGCCTATTAGCTCCCAAATGGAATCCCAAAAGACTATTGTTACAGAGCAAAACATAAAATATACAAAAAAAATATCGGTTGTGTTACACCAAGACTTTCCCGGCAAGTATACACCCCCCCCCACCCCGCGCCAACACAACCTCCCCACGCGTGCCAATTCGTCATATATTTATTTATTTATTTATTTTATTAACATTTTATTGCTTATTACCTTATTGCGTAACAAAATTTTATTCTGAGTGAATATTTACTGTTGTTTATTTTCCCGTTAAATTTTATTTATATTAGTAAAATAATTTTTAAATAAATAATAATATTTTATTTTAAATTTAATTAAATAATAATTTTTCATTAAATAACAATTTTTAGTTAAATGTTAATTAGCGAACCTTGTCTTTTGTTAGGAAAGAAAAACGTTGAATAAATTAAAATAAAACTTGAAGTATGGGGTTTTTTTATTGCTTCATTTTTTGAATAAATGATGATATTATTCTTTCATTTACAAATACTATATACGGGTGTCAGATGAAAGACATGTTAACATATATAATTCTTAAAATAGCACTATTTAAATGTTCGGTAATTATTCGGCAAACTAACAGAATATTCGGCCGAATACGAACATTAAAAAATAAGCCGAATTATACCGAATGTGAATATTCGGCCGTCAATTCGGTGCATCTCCAATAAAAACTAATTTGGAAAAAGATTATTGATAAAACAGTTGGTAAGTAGTTTTGCCATAAAAATAACGTGAGTTTTTAGGCGATGGCTCTTGGTCTATAATGGCACCTTCCAATATTTCAACGATTTCACTGCATTCGATCGTCGGACCAATTATATTTTGTGAGATTGTTTGTGGAGTCAGTCTTGTTCGGTTAGTGGCCGGCGACCAACGCTTACAAGGTAGGAAAAACGTTAATTTTTAATTTATTTATTTCGATAAACCGAAGAGGTTGTTGCCGAATGCCGGTTTATCGACGTCCGGTTTTTGTAATATTATTAGAGCTGGTGATTTACTTAGTGGGAGTTGTTTATGGTTCAACTTCGGAAGAGGATAACATTAAAATACCGATCATATTATTCAAATATATCATATTGTTGGATTATTAAAGGGGGGGTAAGTAAATGAAGAAATGATATTTTTGGAAAGAATAGTTTTTTCAATAAATAGTTTGAATAACATGTCTAGGACCTCTACAGAATCTTGAAACCATATTACCTACACGAATAAAAAGGAGTGCACAACCTTAAACATCATAATAAATATAAAATAAATCATCATGGAATATTAAAATGAAAAGATACAATTACAAATTCTATACGAATATGAAATCAACGACAATCGCGGCTGTTTGACATTATAAATAGGATAAACCGAATTTACCGCGTGAAATTTGTATCACCCGACGCGACGTATCGGCGATGTTACAACCGCCGTTTCCCAGGGTAGCTTCTACCCGGACGGTTTACAAAATCGTCGAAACGTCGGGTGCTACACACTTATCACGTTAAATTCGTTTTATCCTATTTATAAATGTATACGAATAGTTCGGTTACCTAATAGTCTAAAGTTTCATGCGGTAAGAGTTTTATTAACAGTCTTCCATACCTAAAGAAAAATACGCTGAAAAATATTGATAAAAAATTAGAGAAAATGAGTTTTATTACCAATCTTTCATAACTTGAAATGCGCAGAGAAATTTAGATAACGAGTAAATATATTAAATACGAATAAAAGACACCCAATAACGATTCTAACAATACCACACACTTTTAAATCGGTTCATGCGTTTAGAAGTTATGGTGGAATAAAGAAACGGAAAACATACATAGATGAACCCTGAACTTGTAGGGCAGTAGTGTAAAAAGGAATGGACCACCTTAAACATCATAATCATAATAAAATAAATAATGATCGCGTTATCAAAATAAAAGGTACTATTTCAAATGTTATACTAATATGAAATCGAAGACGTTGTCCAGGATAGCTGCTACCCTGGACAGGATAGTTGCAACGTCGCCGAAACATCGGGTGCTACAAACTTCAGGCGGTAAATACGATAAATACGAATAGTTAGGTTATCTAAAAGTCTAAAATGTCAAGTGATTAAGTTTCAAGTTTTAAGTTTCAACCTCCCATGCATTAGAATAAATACGCAGAGAAATATCAATAATGAGCTAAAATGATTATATTCGAATAGTTAGGTTACCTAAACGTCTGAAGTTTCGTTTGATTGGAGTTTTATTTAACAATACCTTAGGAGGAATGAGCAGAGAAATATCGATAAAAAAGCGCCAAAATAACTATTATTTGCGAATAGTTTGGTTATCTAAACGTCTACTGTATCACGTGATTGGAGTTTTATTTAACAATTTTCCATACCTTAGGAGAAATACGCAAAGAAATATCCTTTGAAAATCAGCCAATATAAATATTAAAATGATTTTCAGGTTCTTATTTTTAAAATAACATATCCGTTTATAGTTTATAGCATTAAGTATCCGTTTATAAGTCAATAGGTTGATCAAACCTCGAAAGAGGTTGTATATCTTTTATAATTGTAATCTTATAATCTTTTATAAAACAACAAAATCGATCAGAAAATCAAGTGTTTTTTTTAATAAATAATAATAATATTTTTAATAAATCTTTTAAAGGTTTCTAATTTTATAAAAATGTCCTTTTACTCTTTGATTCTGAGATCGAAAAAAGATTTTTTTTTAATTTAAAATCTCTATAGTAATTATTATAATCCTGACAGAAAAGCCTTTTTGAGCATTTTTATCGAATATCGTTTATGATTTCCCGCACACTGAGTATTTTATTTTAATAAGGCAAAAAGAAGTGTGTGTGTGTGTGTTTTTTTTTTTTTTTTTTTTCAGAGGTTTGGACAAAAATACTTTTACGTATCATCAGGACAGTATTCTGCCTGGGTATGTCGGACTCGGATTAATTTCCCCTACCGACTAAAAACCTCATCCTCTGGTCTCTGCCTCTGTTTCCTCCGCGGCCCCGCCGTTAGGCATTACTTCGCGGAGGGAGGGTCTTGCTATTGCTTCTTCTGGCGGTTCAAGCCACTCTTTCTTTTATTTAGTGCTCCTGGTTCTGAGCTCGGTCTCTTTCTAGGCGACGAAGTTCTTGCAGTACTTCCGTCACGAATGAGTTTGTCGTCTCCCAGGCATCCTTTGACGAAAGCATTGCTCTCATTAAGGATTCCGGCCGGATTTTCTGTGTAAGAGCAGTTTCCCAAGTACTGCGTGATGATTCGAAACGGAAGCACATGAAGAACACGTGCTCAGCATCTTCATTGGCTCCAGGACAAGACGGGCACTCTGGAGAAGTATCGTGTTTGAATTTGAAGAGGTATTCTCGGTAACGCCCGTGCCCCGATATCATCTGGGTCAGGTAGTAATTCACCTCTCCATACTCTCGGCTCAGCCAGACATCTACTTCCGGAATAAGACGGTGCGTCCACCTACCATTTGCTGAGGTGTCCCACATAGTTTGCCATCGGCGTATGCTTTTCCGCCGTTCTTCAGTTTTCAGTTCTTCGGGGCTCCTAGTGTTTGATCCTTTTCGCCGGTAGAGGGCTTTTCGCTCTTCAGCGAGTATTTCAATAGGCAGCATCCCAGAGATGTGTGTGTGTGTGTGTGTGTGTGTGTGTGTGTGTGTGTGTGTGTAAGAGGATGATTGTGAGTGTGTGTGAGTACGTGTGTGAGTGTGAGTGCGAGTTGGAGTGTGATTGTGAGTCAGTGTGAATGTGTCAGAGTTTTCACCGACGGAAATCTTGCAGTCAGACTACTAATATTAGCACAATCGGTTCATTACTAACGAACAACATAACACCGGTTGGTATGCAGCAATAAAACGGAGTGTTGAACAGCCTCGTTAAAACCTTAGATTTAGTATTAAGCGACACAGACCTCCAAATATCGAAGCCTGATTCTCGGCTTGTCAAGGAGGACTAACAACAACTTTCTTTAGTAATACGACTGATTATACATAGTGAGTTTTTTTTATTAGTGACATATTTGTGAATCAGTACGAGCAAGTAAACCACTTTTAAATATAAAAAAAAGAAAATATGATGTTTTTTTTTTTAATTTTGAACAATTTAACTGTTAAATAAACGTTTGACAAGCGTTGAGCGCGCTGCGCCATCTAGCGGTAGGCAAAATATCTCGATAATGTTTATTCCCGATATTTTACCTACCTACATAGTTTTAAACTTTTTAAAATAAAATGAAAAAATTAAAAATAATAGATGCTTTATCTTTCGAGGGTAGGTTTAATGCGAAAGTCACATCCGTCATGTCACATTCCGCTCTAGCGTATTGTCCTGTATCGTTCACACTGGCTAATTTCCGTTCTAATTTTAGTTCACGAAGAAACTCAATCGAGCCCACACGTAAGTAACAAAACATGTCTTCTTGTTACACTAGATTTTCGAAAAAAATGAAAATCGCCGTCTTGCTTTATTTTTTTAACTTATTTGAGTGAAAAAATACTTTTATTGGTACCTTTTTCTATGAAAATATTCTTAAATAGTCACACGAAGCGTTCTTAAATCACACGAATCGTTCTAGTCATTCCTAAATAGTCACAATATTGAGCGTAATTAACCTATATTATTTCTACAAAAAAAAAAAAAAAAAAATTCGCTATAATTTAATGTATTTTCCTATTTTTTTTATAAAATTTAAACTGTGGTAACTAAATAAAATTTTATCTCGCCCTGTTGGCAAACATACTCAAAAATTTGCTTATATTATGTCAATTTGTGATCATGTACAACACTTGCTTGGTGGCATAGTAGTAGATGCCACGGCCCGGTGGCATAGTGGTTAGGTCGCCTGATCTTACATTGTAAGGTCCCGGGTTCGGTTCCCGGCTGGGTCACCATTTACCGTTGGGATGAAATTAACGGAATTGCATTTTCAATTCTGTCGATCGAATGCAATAACAAGACACATACTTACAGACATGTTACATGCACACATAGGTACATATAACACGTCATAGTAGGGTTGGTTGTGAGAGATTGTCATATGACAATAAACCCGCTTATTGTGACATTTTCACAATAAAGAGTATAAACAAACAAACAAACAAACTTGCAGCTTCCCTTTATTAACTACAAGTAAATTACTATTTTTGTTTGGAAGGGGCTGGTTTTATCAAAAAATCATGTTACGAGATTTGGTCAAAACTTCTTGGTAAATAATTAATACTAAAACAAAACAGGTATACTGGGCCACAGGTCAAGCGTAACACTAGTGCATTTATCCACCGGGACTAAAGCGTCAGATTGCAACAAGTGTCACGCTTGATCTGTGACCCTTTGCACATTGCTAGTTGTGGTTCTTATGCATCGGGCCTATCGTCAGATTCAGTGGCGTAGCCAAGGGGAGGGGGAGGGGGTCCTGGGGGTCCGGACCCCCTCCCCACCGAAATTATAAAAAAAACAGTTTGGAAGCGTTTGACATATTACTGCCCAAAAATTAATGGGCCCTTGCTGAGTTGGCCACGAAGACCCATTCTGTTCAGGGTTTGTCATACTCACGGGTCTACACCGATCCGGCGGCCTCCACGCATGAAGTGCGAGCCTGGGCAGGACTCTGACTAACAGTCGGGGGAGTCTGGAAGCAGTAGTGTTTCCTATAGAGAGGGGGTGATTGCGGGCCTTACGGCGACTGCTCTTGAAATGACCATCAGCTACCCGATCCTAGGTGAACAGCCGGGCATAGAATGCCGTGGTCCGCAATAGATTTGGTTTACAGTTTACATCATTTCACCGCTTTGTAAGGGAGATGACCGCGCAAGCGACCTCGAACTCGTAACCAATCGAGAGACCGGAGTAATCTGGTCGCAATTGGAAGTAAGGGCGTGAGTGTAAGCCCGCTGGTTAACATACCTGGTTATCTCGAGGATAAGGCGTTGGTCTCTTACGGGCATGTGGCGGAGCTTGACGGTGTACTGTTTTGTCCAAGTCTTCTGCGCTCACTTCACGGGAGATAGAACGAACAATCGTTAAAACTTTCTAAGGTGATGGGTTCGCCCGTTGCAGTTGACAACTCTATTTGCCCAAAAATATTAATTCCACTGAGGTCAAGAAGCTGAAATCCCTGAAAATGTTCTATGAAGATAAAGTATCGCAAACAGCAATTGAAAGCGAGTACATCTTGTGGTGTGCAAAACATCCCACAAGATAACAAATGGGAAAACATCCCACAAGATAACAAATGGGAAAACATCCCACAAGAAAACAAATGGGAAAACATCCCACAAGAAAAACCTCAAAAGATCATGGAAGTTTTTGATGAATGTGCAGATGTGGACTTTTATACTCACTTAACTTCTGATTAAAGATTTGGCTGACAATAATTTGTAAAGATTTATCGTAGTTTTTTATACGGGGTGTTATTACTACACGGGCATTTTTTCTGTGGGTGAATCGATACAACGTGGTAAGCAACTTTTGATTTTTAAAAAATGAAAAAACCAAAAAACATTTTTTTTTTTGGAAAAAAGTGTTTTTGATCTTTTTTTAATTTGAATTTTTGAAGAAGTTGACTGTTAAATAAAGGTTTGAGAAGCGTTTGAGAGCGCTGCGTCATCTAGCGGTAGGTAATAAGTCGTAAATAAACAATATCAGCGACATTTTACCAAAAGCTAGATAGCGCATCGTGATCATAGCTTTTCAAACTATTTAAAAATATTTTTTTTTAAACAAATAAAAAAAAAAAAAAATAATAATAATAATAATATTTTTTTTTTATAAAAGTTCCATATGTTGTATTGATTTACCCACAAAAAAATGCCTAGATGACTTTTCCAATGCAAAATTGTCCAAAATTTGAAGTAGCATTTAGGTTGATAAAGGAGGCAGCCTTAAATTGCACCATTTTCATTGTAAATTTGCAAAACTCCGGGGGAGATCCTCCCTCCCCCTCTCTACCTTCCTAACCCCCCCCCCCCCCCCACCCGAGCCGAAATCCTGGCTACGCCACTGGTCAGATTGCATCATGTGTCACGCGTGATCTGAGCTGCGAGTCACACTCGATCACGCGTGTCACTTGTTGCAATCTGAGCATAGGCCCGGTGCATAAGATCCACAAGTAGCAATGTACAATGGGTCACAGATCAAGCGTGACACTTGTGACAGACTGTACATTGCTAGTTGAAAGAAGCATAGACTTTAGAGACTTTAGAGACATAGAACATGGTTTTTATTGCACTTTTTTCAACAAATGTTCGAATTGTCTACTTTAAACTCATAATATTATGCACACTTAGCACCGTTTTAAAGATTTTTTTTTAATGTTCTTAAATTTAATTCGAATATCGATTCGCCCTCATCCTTAATTCGTTTTCATTTCTTATTGGTTTTTCTAATAAATGTTGTCATCTCAAATAAAAAAAAACGGCTGTGTCACCCCAAAACTTTTCCGGCAAGTAGTCAAGGACTGATTTCATCTGAATATTATTTTCATAAATAAAATCGATGACTCACCGGTAGAAGAACCGTTTGGGTTCCATTGAAACCGCCTCAAGCGGCGCAGTTCGTTTCTCGGCTAAGGGAAGGGGGGAGGGTAGTGCTAAGCGCATACAAATGGCGTTAAAATTTGTTTAACATGTATGACGTCATTTCAATATTATTAGTGTAGCTTGTATATGAGATATTCCAACCAATTTACAATGTAACCGAATTTCTGTCATCTGTGTACCGAATTTCAGGCCGAAGTCCAATATTTCGAAATTGAAGTATGACTATTGCGCGCTGTGGTGGACCGATTTTAACCACAATCTTTTCAACTCTTGCCATGACCATGACCAAATGATGCCTGCATGCCAAATTTCAGCTCAATCGGATGAAGCGCTGGGGCGCTATCGCGGAGGAATACACACACACACACACACACACACACACATACACACACACAAAGCCTCACAGACAGCCTTCAGCCTGGAATTATTTCAATCGTGTCGAAGGGGGGGGGGGACAAAAAGTATATATCCGTTTTCATCTTGCAAAAATTCGGTTGTCTCACACAAATACTTTCCCGGCAAGTAAACAAACACCCCCCCCCCCCCTGCCGACAGCCTAACCTCCCCCGAGCGCCATTTCGTAGTATATCTGTAGTATTTTCCGTGGTATTAAAATAGATTTTTTTTAAAAATGCTGTAATATTTTCTTAAATATTGCAGACTTTAAATTAAATTTCTTAAATATTTCATATTTTTTTTGCGTCGCTTGTATATGAGATATTCCGACCAAAACGTGATTTTGGTTGAACAAGCCATATTTATATGGTTGAACGAGTCATATATTTCGAGATTCACCAACGCGCCCTCTGGCGGACCGATTCCAACTACAATCTATCCAACTCGGGGCAATCATATTATCGGACGCGTCCGCAAGCCGCGGCTTATGGACGCTACTGAACAGTATGCACAGACGTTTGGGACGCGGCTTGCCAGATCTCTATCGGACGTCCGAAGCCTCAAGGTGACGTCCGCGACTGACGTCCGATAACGTGCACGGCTCAATAGAAATTCATACACAGATAACCTTTCAGTCGCGTCCATAAGCCGCGGCTTACGGACGCGTCCGATAATATGATTGCCCCTTTACCATGGCCGAATGATGATGGTCTCAATCGTCTTGGGAGAGGGGGGGGGGGTTTCAAAATGTATATATCCGTCTTCATGTCGTTTTTTTTAACGCGTTCGCAATACTTTACCTTTGCCGGAAAAGTAAAAATTTTTGGGCGTTGACAATACTTTCCCTCCTCGTCGGTTGGTAGGCTGATAAAGTAATATTAAGTAAACGCCTGGCAGAAATCACCCTCATTGGAATGGATAGCCAAAACAAAAACTAGAAGAAGTAATCAAACGAAGCTACATGTATAAGTCCGAATTGTTTAATTTATTTTAAATATTATGTATACACTTAATTTCGCATGCTATCATATTGTGTAGTCATCTGCGTCGGATTAAGCAAGCTGAACTGTTATTGCAATCACGTTTTGCGTCGCCATTGGGCAATTAGATCAAGTACACTGTACAGTGCGAATGCCATGCGTTTTCCGCCAGGCCATACCAGAGAAACGCTCCTAGCTAAGGTCAGGCGCAGTTTTAATGTGTCTGACCTGAATTCGGAAGTTATCTTCTTTTTAGGGTTACGTACCAAACGGGATCCTATGGATGAGACTTAGCGGAATCATGTGCACTGATCAAGTAGCGTATGACCATTGACCGTATAATAGCATACGAATATAATAGCATGCGAATATAATAGCATGCAAAATTAAGTGTATACATATTGAAAATAAATGAAACAATTCGGACAAATGTAGCTTCGTTTGATTATTTCTTCTTCTAGTTTTTGTTTTTTATCACTCACACCGAAGCCTGCCGCTAACTCTGACGTAGTTAGCGGTGGATCCGCTTCCACGATCACTTTTAATTTTTCATTGTCAATTAGGGTATCCGCCCCCCCCCCCCATGGGGTTGTCACTGTAGGTAAAACATTCCCGAACGCACACGTTGGAACCAAAAACGTACCGTGTTTTATTTTACAGTTAACAGTAGCTTGTCCATACACGTCATTAATCATTCGAGCTGTTTCTGCAGCGCTGGTGCCACAGTGGAACTCGTAGTTGTAAATAACGCGATATTTTAAGTTTTCCATGTTGTGAACAAAACGATGTCAAAGAAAAATAAAATGGCTTGAAAACAAATGAATCACTAAATTAGAAACGCAAATATACAAGTATACATTTGAATTTGGAATTCATAACCAAACGCCAGATATTTGAAGTCAAAGTGGCCAGTTCGTGAAAACGTCAACTTTATATTTATGGACGTAATATAGTAGTCATTGGGATATTGGGGAGATGTCGAAAGATATATTTATATGAGAATTAATAGATAAAATTATACCTGTTGCTTTTTTCGATTAAATTTCACTGTTCATTACCAAAATGTTATCTATAATGGAACATTATATGGAAAAATCTTTGATCGAAAATCGCATGATTTCCAAGTTCCAATTCCAGATTATTAGTATAGCTTGTATATGAGATATCCGAACCAAAATTTCACAATGTGATTTGGGCTCACCGAGTATCAAATATCAAGTCTCTAAGTTCAATATATCGAAAATGAAGTGACTATCGCGCCCTTTGGTGGATCGATTTCAACCACAATCTTTTCAACTCTTGCTTGCCATCACCAAATGATGATACATCTGTTGCTTTTATCGATTAAATTTCATTGTTTAGTACCAAAATCCTATCGATAACCACAGTATACCAACCAGTAGCTTTACTCTCGAGCTACAGGGCATTGCGAGAAGAGGTTGCGACGAATGTAGACAGAGGGGTACGCCCCGACGAACGCATTTGGTTAACATTACGCGCAGGTAGAGACTGGCGAATTTTTATTTATTTATTTATTTTAGAATTAATTACTATGAAACATTGATTAGCTTATAAAAATAACAGGAACCGAATGGCAAAACCTTAACCTTTTGCTTATTTGTTTCTGTCACCCAACTGGGACTAGCCCGTTCTAGGGTGGTCAGGATTGCTTACAAATATACAAGTTTTAGTAAAAAGCTAATGACACTAAATTGCCCTAAAATGTGGTCTTCAGAATAAAATAAAATAATAATAATAATAATAAAAATATAAAAAGTTAATATAATAAATAAAATGCAATTCCATTATTTAATCGGCAATAAATATCATATAAAATTCGATTAAATAAAATAAATAAAGTTATACCTATGTGAGAAAAGAAAGAAACAGTCAATAAAATTACCTAGTCTAAAAAGTATAATTCATTGTCAAAGTCAAATAATTTTTGGTGGTTAGTTCAATCTTAAAATATACTTAACATATATGTTAATAATTTGTGCACCTAAGTTTTATTATAATATTATTTCTAACATTTGATGTATACCTATATGGTTAGTCTGTCTTGATTCGATAACAATTTCTTTAATTTATTTTTGAATTCCCTAAATGTCAAATTCATTTTTATTTCCATATTGATCAGATTGTACAATCTCGGCGAATTTTTTGAACGTTTGGATATCTGCGTGGGCCAAGTAGCGAGACATCTGGCGGCCATATCCAAGCCCTTACGACTCGTGACGTATTCGCCTTAATTTAAATTTTGTCCTAAGAGATGCCACTGTCTGGTATACTGTGCAATAACATTATATGGAAAAATCTTTGATCGAAAATCGCATAATTTCCAAGTTCATTCATTCCAAGCGAGCAAGCGCGCAAACTGACAACAGTCAACTAATTGCAGTCTAAAGCAATAAAATTTCTTATACAAGGGTCATCGTTTCTACAAAGGGAATGAAACATTTCAAAACACTGTTGTTTCATATGTACACTTCAGGTAAGAAAAAATATCAAAAACAAACGAGAAGAAGCAAAGCCTCCCCTCGAGGTTTCTACGGCGGAAATTTATAAATATCCCGCCGGATAAAGTTTACACGAAAAAGAAAACGAAAATGCTTTTAATCCTGCCATTGACTCCAAAAATGTGATACGTAATATGAGCAAAATAAAATAATTATATAAAACACGAATATTGAAATGTTGCGCCCGCATAGCATAACAACAGCATCAACATTTTAAATTGTTTAATTAAAATTCAAAGCCACGCATAATGGGACGTGTTTCTTCCAAATGTTTAGGTGCTTTTATGATTAAAAATTTAGATCACATTTAATTTGAGATTACGAGGGCCACAATGAAAGTGTCCTAACTGAATAAGAAAACAAGTAAATATAATAAAAGGAATAAAAACACGACTTCCATTACAAAAAGTGAACTACTGTATTTATAATTATTTTTATTACGGTTTCTTTATGAAATATTTATGCTTTATGTGTTTATCCAAATAGATACATATATATTTTCGGAATGTACTCAAACAGACCTTTCATTTGAAATTAAACACGATATACTTACATATGTTAATTTATTGACATTTGGCGATTTGAACATTTAGACAACTATTTACTTGATGTTTGGACAGTTAAGGTACCCTATGACACCCGGGACGACATAAAGATTCTAACAATATCACATACTTCTAAATCGGTTCAAGCGTTTAGAAGTTATGGTGGAATAAAGAAACTTTTTTGTTGGACAATCGTGTCAAAAATACAATAAATAGCTAAATATCAATTCGAATTTATACATCTGTAGTTTAGCAAACTCTTCTTCATTGAAGATGTTTTAATGACACCCCACTATATTCATCACGCTGATTCCGAATCTGTAGAAATCTTTGATATATCTCTATATTGCAGTTTAGCTAACTCTGTCATATTAAAAATATTTAATTAACCTACCGCCAAATAAGTTTTCATGATGTTTATGCATATATGTGTTTAAAAATTGTTTAAATAACTAACTGCCAAAATGTGTCACGTTTGTAACTTTCAAGACTGACACAAAATTGAGACATATCAACAAATCACTTTACAACAAATACCAAGTAAATATATTTAAAGGGAAAAAAATACTACTTCCGTTACAGAAAGTTAACTAGTGTATTTATAATTATTTTTATTGCGGTTATTCTACGACATATTTGTGATTTATGTATTTATCCATGTAGATACATGTATATTTAAGGAATGTAGCTCAATCAAACCTTTAATTTGACACCAAACGCAATAAATGTATGTTAACTTATTGACACTTGGACATCTGCACATTTAGATAACCATTTACTTACTATTTGCATAGTTAACCTTATATATCCTATGACACTCGGGATGACATAACAGTTCTAATAATACCACACACTTTTAAATCGGTTCAAGCGTTTAGAAGTTATGGTGGAATAAAGAAATGGAAAACATACATACCTACTCATAGATGAATCCTGAAGACATAATAGGTACTTCATTTTTTGTTGGGCAGTCGTTTAAAAAACTAACTTAACTTACCGCCATATAGGTGTTTATGAATTGTGTTTAAAAAACCAACTAAATCTCGGTTATTTTTAAGAAATAGAGAAATGATTTTTACAGATTTGGAATCAGTGTGATTAATGTGGTCAGGCGACATTAAAACATCTTCAATGTAGTATGTAGACTAACTAGTTTGCTAAACTACATTAATGGCAATCAATTTATCTTTCTCAAATATTCCTCGTGAGCATATAAACCAATTTTCATAACATGTATTCCACTCCTTTGTGGTGACCTCGGGAACATGTTTTCATATTCATTGTCAGCCTATTCTGGCTCTGAAAATCGTTGACCGCGTAATTGGATTTATAATTAATTGATGGGAACAAGAAGTCATAAGATGCTAATTCGGGACTGTATAGAAGATGACTCGTGAGTTTTACGTGTTTCACCTTCTAAAATTTTTTTTGTCTGTCTGGCCGTATGTAATTTCGTAAATTATGTGTCTTAGATGCGTGGATAAATAAACATTGATATTTTTATTCACAATCATGACATCTATTTTTTGTATAAAAACAACGTGTGAGAAACCCATCGATATATAAGGCCTAGATATGCCCTCAGGTACAAATGAGTTAAGACATATCCGTGTCGCGTAAAATCATGACGGGGACAGAGCAAAACACTGAACAGTGTGCGAGAGAATAACACGGCTTTATTCGTCGCGGGATCGCTCACATCCGCGACGAATAAAGACGGAAGTACTGGCAGAACTACTACTGATGGCGATCTGTATTAGCTTTGTAGAGGTCATTTTCGGGCGCGAAAGACCTATCTAGGCCCTTATATATCGATGGAGAACCCTTCGCGGGCCCGCGAAAAAAATCTATTATTTTTGATATTGTTGCTTGTGTTCAGTGGGTGACTACGCTCATAAATGCACAACTTAAGAAATGATTTGATTGGTCGAGTCACGACCGTTTCCACGTTATAATAGCCAAACGAGGCTTTTTCAGTAGCACTTCTTTAAGAGCATAGTCGACTGAACGTCGGTTTGACAGATTGTGTCATTTTTTATGCGCGGGTTGATATGGTTTTTTCAAATGTCCGTCAGGCGAAAACAACCCAAAAATGACGATCGAAATTTGTTTCTTTGATTATCCAAACGGCTTATCGCGGCATTGCGTCGATGCTAATAGTGATATTTGGCTAAGAGGCGATTTCTTTTATGTGTCCACCAGACGAAAGTGAGATGCTGCGAATGTTAGCGCTCGCCGTCGCGGGCCTTTGGCTCGTCGGGTGCTGCGCTGAAGAAGCTGCGCCGGCATACCGACTGCCGGTGGACGTTCAGCCGGAGACTTACAGACTGGAACTCCTCACCGACCTGGATCCAGTCAGCAACTTTTCTTTTGTCGGGCTGGTCAAGATAAAGGTGAGCGAGAATTCCATATATTTGTATATAAACCTTCATTTTGTCGGCAAATTGTTCTAGTGTTGCACCCGGAATTTCTTAACCCCTTGGCCTACCATTTAGGATGCGACAGCATTGTCCCAAAACGTAAACAAAACTACCGAGCTTTCAAGCCATTCCACGAATCAACAAATCTGTCTTACATTTGACCCGGTTGATGTACTTCGTCCCAGGCGTGTAATACAGTTTCGACTCGGCTGTTCTATCCTATCTGTCAATGATAAGATCCGCCTATTTATAGGCAGTTGTGATCTGTGGTGCGCCGGGGAAATTTCCTCAGGCGGTTTTGCATGTCTGTGCAACTGGCGAATTACTGGGGGAGTCTTGAAATTTATGTTTCCCATGAACGGGGGTAGGTGTTGACCTGCTGTCACTAGAACCTATCCTTAGAAACGACCCGTTGGCCACCCTATCCCAAGTGAAATTCGGGCGCCACAGGCCTACAACATATTTACCGCTTAAAGCAGGTATAGGTCCGCAGACTGCAACTGCTATAGACTGCGACTAGGTATTAGTGCCGTAGGAGCGACTTTGAATCTAAAACCAGACTGGTAGACAGTGCGCTAGCGGCTCCACTGGGACTCTTTCCCAGTGCCTCACGGTTTGAGAAAGGTCTCCACCGGGCTTGTAGCAGGGCTTGTAGCAGATCCTCTTTGGAAAAGTCTTTGCGACTAATTTCAGGATGACAAGACAGCAACAGCTTTTATAACAACCTGGAATAGCAGGCTTACCCGCAGCAGTGGACAAACGAATGATGTCTCGCTCATTTATCCTTCTGTTTTCTTTTCCTTCATACAGATCCAAGCACTAAACCCGACGTCCGAGATAAAACTCCACCAGAAAGACCTCAACATCAAAAACAAGCAAATCACCGTAAAATCAGAGAATGGACAGAAATCCATACCTGTGAAATCGGTGGAGGCTTCCCCTGAATATGACCTGCTGGTGATCACTCTCGAAGAAGCCCTCGAAGGGAACAAATACTATGTCCTCAACATACCATTCGATGGAAAACTGAAGAGAAACCTAAATGGATACTACAGGAGCAGCTATGACAACAAAGCTACTGGAAAGACAGAGTAAGTTCTATTTGTAGTTAAATAGCTTTAGCCTGTGAATGTTGTGTTAAAAGGTTGTATGTTGATTAATGTTGAATAACCATATTTAAGCTTAACCCGTTGAGTATAAGTCAACCAAATCTGGTCGCAAAACAATTATCCGTTGAGTACGAGTCGACCAAATCTGGTCTCGCGTTTTTTTCACTTCTTTGACGTTCTCATATTTATTCATAATTATCTAATTGTTTTACAAAATGATATTTCAATATTCTATATTCGAAATTTCAATGCAATCATTGTGCAGTTGTTCTTTTTATGATTGGTGTAGTAGTTTCGTAGTTATAGTACTTTAAGTCGATGTCGCCGAAAATCCTGCAAAAGAGACAGATGCATCCATGAAAATACCCATTTACTCCAAGGGTTAACTTACATTATCTTTTGTACATATTGAATTATTTCACCAATATTCTCAAAAAAAAATTATAAATCAGGCTCAAATTCAAATTCCAGCGAACTCGCATTTACTTAGGTACTTGTAATTTATTGGAGATAACTATTTACTATTAGAATATAAACAATCTCCTATACATATGTACCTAATATTAAAATAGAAATTTTGCATCTCCTCTAGTATTCACTACACACACCCGAACACTCCAATAGGTCATACTGAATATTAGTTGTTTTACTGAGTGCATCCTCCTTTAAATCTCCTAACTCAAGCGGCGCCGCTTCAGTACAAAGAGCACCCAGGCAGTTTATTGCGTCCACTCGAGAGGCGTCGCTACGACGACCTGGCGCTATACCTGCGCCGCTCCTGTGAATGTATTAACCCTTCAGGCCTCGGCCCCTCAGCCGATTGACAAGTTGATGTCCCAAAAAATTTTTGTAAAAATTAGTAAAAAAATTGAATTATGACACTGTCGCACCAAAACATTAATTACTGCCAAACCACTGTACCCATAATTAAAATGAAACATTTTAACATAATAAAACATAACAAAATAAAACAAATTAAATTAAAATAAAATTAAAACGGGCCCGTCACGCTGAATCATTTTGTGGCCGATATCGGCCAATCGGGGCTTGAGGGGTTAAACTGCCCGGGTGCCGTAGCGGCACCGCTCGAATGGGTGCAATAAACTCCCGGGCGCTGTAGCAGCGCCGCACCAGTACAAAGGGCTAAGTTTGTTTGAGTATAAAATGATTTTAAAGTACCTGTAAAACACTTTTCTAATATAGCCAAAATCGTCTCGAGTTGCTGGTTTGCCCGTGCGAAAAAGGCATCGAGTGCAAGGGGTTAATATTATCTTTTTGTATCTGCCAACCCTTTTGTGTATTTTTACTGCTCTGTATCATGCATTAATTATTTCTGAAATAAATTATTATGATTATTAAATTTTCAAATTATCAAATCTACCGGCAGAATCTTCTTTCAATGCCATTATATGTTTCTAAACAGTTTCAGGCGAATACTTATTTAACCCCTCGAGGCCCGCGGTTTGAATTTTAATGTGTGCCTTACGGCCCGTAAGAAATTCGCGAGTCTCAAAAAAAAGATGGCGTTTCAGAAAAAAAACGATTACTCCGAAACTGTCACACCGATCGTCTAAAAAAGACCTGTTTTATGTTCCTATTGAAATTTGCTATTAGATATTTGTAACGTCGTTATGTAAAGCAATAAAGATTATTCATAATTATTAGTCAAAGTTGTACTAACATAATTAGCGGTCGGCCTCGCCTGGCCATTTCGGGCCGTCTGGGGTTCGACGGTAAATATCAATTCTGGACGTTTCGGGCCGTCTGGTACGCGAGGGGTTAATGGAGTCTCCTACTCGGGGCATATGAATACATAGAATTTTAAATTGGTGAATGAATTGATAAACAAACTAACAAACTGACAAACATTGCAAGGTAAATAAAAGCTTGTAAAAATGACACAACTCATTAAAACTAGAATAAGAATAAGAATAAGAAAAATTTATTTTCAAAAACCCGATTTGGGTATAGAAATTACATATCAAAAAAAAATTGGTATTTCTACAAATAAAATTACATTTCAAATTATAAAAAGTCTATAAAAAACTAATATTGAAAAAAAAACATAGAAATTAAAAAATAACAAAGACATAAAAACTAGAAAAATAAAAATAAACAGAAATAATGAAAAACATAGAGAATCAGCCATTCAATAACGAAAATATATGAAAACTAGAAAAATAGAAAGCATCCAAAGAGTTCTACATAAACTACATTTAATAAGGATCAAACTATCAATCAACAATCAAGAAATAGAAAAATGCATCGACTCTTCAAAGAACAAAAAATCAACTGGTCTCGATGATATACCTGTTAGCGTAATTAAAATCCATAAACGTGTACTGGCACCTTGTCTAACATATTGTTCACGCCAGTGAGGTTTGTGTGAGAATTAGCGTAATTTTCCGCCTCCTAATCACTTGTCTAATCCAATCCCTTTTATAAATTCTTCCGCTCCAATCAATATTGTCGGTACCCATTTAAACATGTCGCGACCCGCGCCGATCTGAGCCGCCCAGCGCTACGGATCGCCCCGTCGGAACGACGGGTAGGACAGTACATTTGTTGACTTGGCGAGGCGCGTCGTCGAATGTATTCGCTCCGCAACAACAGACGAGATTATCGTTTTTTTTTTCGTCGCAAACCGCCGCATCGCATCACACAAACCTTTGTGTTGATTAGCCCGCATCGCAATTCGTGTGAAACCTCAGTGAGTGACAGATAAACGAGAAGCAGTGCAGTCCAGCAGCACATACGGAACAAACAAAACCGTAAGTACCGACATCCTGTCTTTCCACTTTAAATATCCGCTCCTGGGTACTAAGGTACACCAGGTGGTCCTTCAAGCTAGCAAACTCACACGGATCTCACGCAAAATCATAAACCGCCTAGAGTGCTCTTCTGAGTAACGAGACCAGACCTCTAGGTACCCGCATCATCATAAGGTGGTCACTTCGGCCGGATTTGAATCATTCAAAGTAAATTTTAATAAACCATGTTTGGGGTCACTTTGGCCCGGATGTGAATCATTCAAATTAAATTTAAATATATCGTATTTTAGGTCTCTTTGGCCTTTTTTTCGCATAGTTTTTTCGCATATATTTTTTTCGCATTTCAATAATCTATTCGCATATTTTCGCCAGTTCACCCTGTTGTGTGTTAATTAATTACTTACATTACGTAAAATAACAAACAAAAGAAAATTAATATAACAATAATTAAATTTATTTCATTTAATTATAATCAAAATGCCTCCGAAAATAGAAAATCAGTTGAAATTATTAGAGTCTAAACGTCAATCCTACTTCTCGCGTTTGCAAAGAGTATACGATAAATCTAAAAATATTACAGATGATATTTCGCGAGAATCGTTTTTAGCGGATGTAACGACGTTGCCAGAGTTACATCATAAATTCGACACATTAATAGAAAATATAAATTCTTTAAAATTAGATTTAAATCCAGAGTTTGAGCCAAATTTTGAACCATGCATTGCGTTCGAAGAGCTATACGGTATCATTCAACGTAAAAAAGAAACAATAAATAAAAAAACCACACACATGCAAAATTCCAATATTTCAAAATTACCACGCTTGGAGCTGCCGTCATTTAACGGTAACTTTCAGAACTGGCCTGTATTCTATGAGGTTTTCCGTACGTCTATCCACGAAAATTCGGAATTGTCAGACTCTCAGAAAATTCAGTACTTAGTAGGAAAATTAACTGACAAAGCGCAAACAGTCTTTGCCGGCATTACGCCCGCAGCAGAGAATTACTCCATAATTTGGAATACATTGGTTACTAAATACCAAGATGTACGTGGTACTGGAACAGCATATTGCGATATGCTTCTGGATTTAAAGCCTATAACCCAATCAACTTCAAATAATCTTGAGTCATTTATTGATCAATTTTCAAGTTGTATTTCCGCATTAAAACAACTCAAAATACCGGATTTAACCGAGTTTCTGTTAATTCATATTGGCATGAAAAAACTCGACCGGGAAACCGCACAGGAATTCGAAATGTCTATAAGAAAGACAGATATTCCTAAATATGACGAGTTTGTCACATTCATACGTGAAAAAGCAAAAATTCTGCAGCGAACTACTATCAACAGGGTGTCAAATTTGCGCCCTATAGGCAATCAAAATAAACCGAACAATAGTGGGTACAAACGTTCAGGTCAGTCATCCCATGCATTTGTTGGTATTGAACAAAATCCAAACATATGCTCATTCTGTCAAAAACATGACCACGACGTCCTTTATAAGTGCGCCGATTTCTTAAAAGAAACATCCGAAAATCGTTTTAATTTTGTGAAAAAACATAAATGTTGTGTTAATTGCCTGAGTGCAAAACATGCTACGCACGCATGTAAATCCGATAGTAGGTGTCGTCGGTGTAACCTTAAACACCACACACTGCTGCATTTCCAAAATACACCATCCGCGAAAAATTATGAAACTTCAGCTTCACCAACGGACGTTGCACTGTGCACATTGTCTTCTGTTGGGCCAAGGTGCCATACCTCCAACATAAATCAAGTTATTCTTTTGGGCACTGCTCGTCTTAACACCATAACCGCAAAGAACCAGATATATTCTGTCAGGGCTTTAATCGACAGTGCTAGCCAAAATAACTTTATAACCCATGCATGCTGTAAACGGTTAGGTCTAAATCCTCTACCGAATCGCAATCATGCATTTGTGAAAGGGATAGGGGGGAAGACACATCCGGTAAACGGGATTACATGTGTTACTTTAAGTTCCCGTCATAATAATGACGTAAAATTCACCATTCAACCGCTGATCGTTGACCGAATTACGGACGAGCTGCCTAGTGCGGTAATTGATGTTTCGTCATTAAGTTACTTGCAGAATTTGCCGCTGGCTGATGACAACTTTGGCACGCCTGAACCCATTGATATGATACTCGGAGTTCAGATCTTTACGGAGATCCTATTGAAGGGAAAGATACTCGGCTCAGTAGGTCAACCACACGCACTTGAAACAAAACTGGGATATATTGTCATGGGGACTGCCCCAATATCCAATTCCAGCTGTTCATTAAACAATTACGCTTTCCGTTCATTTAATAATATGTCCATGGAGAATCTCATGGCAAAGTTCTGGGAGCTAGAAGAAATCCCTACATTAAAATTTCTATCACAGTCAGATCGGAAATGTGAAGAAATATACTCAAACACAACAACACGTGACACATCAGGGAGATATACCGTGGCTTTACCATTTAAGGACGATGTTGATGCACTCGGGGACTCTATACAAACCGCAACCCGACGATTCTTATCCCTCGAAAGAAAATTAGCCTCGTCGCCATCGTTGCGTCAGACATACGACGGAGCAATTCGGGAATACTTAGATAAGAGTTACCTCTCCGAGGTCCTGGAAGGCCTAGGAAACTGCGGCTATTATATCCCGCATCACGCAATTATTCGCGAAGATAAAACCACTACAAAATTGCGGATAGTAATGGACGCTAGCGCCAAAACTTCCAGCACAGTATCGCTAAATGATATTTTATATGCAGGAGAAAATCTCCAACTCAATTTGTTCAACATTCTCCTGAATTTCCGCTTATTTCCTATCGCAATTAATGCAGATGTTCGACAGATGTACTTGCAGGTTGGTATTCTGCCAGAACATAGAAAATTTCAACGCATCTTGTATAGATTTAATCCAAATGAACCTCTTACTACCTACGAGTTTACCCGCGTATGTTTCGGCTTAAAATGCAGCCCCTTTCTTGCACTTCGCACTGTACGGCGCCTAGCCTCAGACGAATGCAACCGCTTTCCTCTAGCGTCGGAAGTAGTGACACGAGACATATACATGGATGATGTAGTCACAAGTGTCATGACACCATCAGACGCAATCGAGTTGTCAACTCAGCTGATTAAATTATTCAAGGCCGGGGGATTTGACCTTGTAAAATTTTCCAGCAATTCGCATGAACTTCTACAGAGAATCCCCGAGGAACACTGCCTTTCTCAAGCAGTGGATTTTAAGGAAGAAAATTCTATAAACATTCTGGGTCTTCGTTGGCTACCTGCGTCTGATGTATTTACTTTCGTCGTTAATCCTGAAATAACTAAATGCACAAAGCGCAACATTTTATCTTGCGTAGCCAAGCTTTGGGACGTCATGGGTTTTGTTGCACCAGTTATATTATACGCAAAGCTGCTAATCAAAACTTTATGGCTTCTAAAATTGGACTGGGACGATATGCCTCCTCAAAACATCATTTCTGCATGGTCTCAATTCCAAGCAGAATTGCCAGAGTTAGAACGCCTGGAAATACCTCGACACTTAGGAGTTATATCAAACGTCACTCTAACTTTAATTGGATTTGGAGATGCAAGTGAAAAGGCCTATGGAGGCGTGGTTTATTTACATGTTTCCTACCATCACAGGCCAATCAAGCTCACTATAGTCTGTGCAAAGTCTAAAATCGCTCCACTAAAGGTTGTATCTCTTGCACGCCTGGAGTTATGCGCAGCTCTCTTAGTTTCAAAATTGTTAAAGGTAGTTGTCGATACGTATAATCCGCGTTATCGACTTGAAAATATATTCGCTTTCTCTGACTCTACCGTCGCTCTAAGTTGGATTCATTCATCCCCGCATCGGTGGCACACCTTCGTGTCAAACCGAGTCGCAAAAATTCATGATAACCTCCCCGCATCCACATTTTACCATATATCAGGTAATGAAAACCCTAGCGATTGTTTGAGCAGGGGCTTATTACCTTCTCAACTAATTGATCACCCGCTCTGGCTACATGGGCCTCCATGGCTCCAGTCAGATTCAAGTGTTTGGCCTATCCAACCATTTACTCACGACAAGCAGGTAGCAGTTCCTGAGGAAAAAACAGTGGTGTTAAGTACAATATCAGCTGAAGAACCATTAATGTACACATTGGCCAAACGGGTTTCTTCGTGGTCTAGACTACTCCATATAGTTGTCTATGTACTTCGCTTTACAAAGAAGTTACCAAGATCGGCCAAAATGACAGTTTCTGATTTAGATGCTGCAGAATCTCGCATTTTTAATGGCAGTTCAAACGGTACATTTTTCAGAAGATATTAAGACCATACAAAGAAACCAACCAGCGTCAAGCGCTCTACGCAAGCTCAACCCTCACTTAAAGGATGGTCTACTTCGAGTAGGTGGTAGACTGGCTAATGCTGAACTGACTGAGGAAAGTAAACATCCAGTTTTACTTCCTAAGCGTGATCATGTAGTAAATCTAATTATAGACTATTACCACAGTCGGTACATGCACACTGGTCCTCATTTATTGATGTCGTTACTGCGGCAACAATTTTGGATTCTGTCTGCACGAAACATTGTAAGAAAACGCATTCAAATGTGCAACACATGTTTCAAAACGAACCCTAAAGTGGTATTTCCGAGAATGGCCGATCTGCCAGCATGTCGCGTACGTCAAGCAAAACCATTTTGCCACACGGGAGTTGATTATGCCGGTCCTTTCACAATAGTACTCAATCGTTATCGCGGGTGTCGCACACAAAAGGCATATTTATGCCTCTTCGTATGTCTAGTAACCCGCGCTCTTCATCTCGAACTTGTCTCTGATTTAAGCACAGAAACATTTCTAAATGCATTCAAACGCTTCTTATCCCGGCGAGGTCCATGTAGTACCATGTACTCAGACTGTGGGACTAACTTCATAGGAGCAAAGTCCCACCTAAACTCTTTGTATTCATTTCTCGCTTCGGACGAATATAATGGTGTTATAAATAAACACCTCACGTCTTCCAAGATTGAATGGAAATTGAATCAACCACGTGCCCCACATTTTGGTGGTATATGGGAGGCAAATGTCCGTTCTGTAAAAACTCATCTCCACCGAGTAATTGGTACGCAAATTTTAACATATGAAGAGTTATACACCGTCCTCTCTCAAATAGAAGCCCTCTTAAATTCACGTCCACTTTCATTATTAAGTGGTGATCCATCAGAGCCACTCGCACTAACGCCCGCCCATTTCCTAACTTTAACACCACTAACCTCGCTACCAGCTGCCTCTGTATCAGAACAACCACTTTCTACGATCAAACGCAAATTTATGCTGGACCATATGGTGCAAAATTATTGGTCTCGTTGGAGTCTGGAATATCTACATACCTTGCAAGTACGGCAGAAGTGGAATACCCCGTCTCATCCCATTGTCAAAGGGATGGTCGTTCTTGTGAGGGAGGATAACTCTCCGCCTCTTCATTGGCCTTTAGGAGTAATAGAAGAAATTTATCCTGGCACAGATGCCGTAACTCGAGTGGTTCTTGTCCGGACCAAGTCTGGGGTTTACAAGCGACCGGTGGTAAAGATCTGCCCTTTACCAACTCAATAAACTTTCAATTAGAATTACCGCATCCCGCACAAATCAATAAAACCGCAAATGTTTAATTACTTATAATTTTACCAACCGCATTTTTTAGTGTTAAGTTATATTCTTTAGCCATTTAGATCAGCTGACATAATAACCGCTTTATAATAAATTCATCACATCGCTTCATTGAGAACACACACAGGGTCGATTGGTGCATTCAAGTTAATAGATTGGGTATTAATTCTCACATGACATAAAGGTTTATACCTTTCATTTGAAAGGGGTCCTTTCAAGGCCGGGGGAATGTTCACGCCAGTGAGGTTTGTGTGAGAATTAGCGTAATTTTCCGCCTCCTAATCACTTGTCTAATCCAATCCCTTTTATAAATTCTTCCGCTCCAATCAATATTGTCGGTACCCATTTAAACATGTCGCGACCCGCGCCGATCTGAGCCGCCCAGCGCTACGGATCGCCCCGTCGGAACGACGGGTAGGACAGTACATTTGTTGACTTGGCGAGGCGCGTCGTCGAATGTATTCGCTCCGCAACAACAGACGAGATTATCGTTTTTTTTTTCGTCGCAAACCGCCGCATCGCATCACACAAACCTTTGTGTTGATTAGCCCGCATCGCAATTCGTGTGAAACCTCAGTGAGTGACAGATAAACGAGAAGCAGTGCAGTCCAGCAGCACATACGGAACAAACAAAACCGTAAGTACCGACATCCTGTCTTTCCACTTTAAATATCCGCTCCTGGGTACTAAGGTACACCAGGTGGTCCTTCAAGCTAGCAAACTCACACGGATCTCACGCAAAATCATAAACCGCCTAGAGTGCTCTTCTGAGTAACGAGACCAGACCTCTAGGTACCCGCATCATCACATATCTTTACAATTTAAGCTTTTCAGAGGGAATATTTCCAGATTGTCATAAAGTAGCCAAGATTACACCGATATACAAAAAAGGGCGAATTTGAATTGGTAAAAAAAACTGCCCGGATGGTGGATATGGCATGGCATCTGTCCCTATCCACGATGATAGAACAAATGAAATGTGAAAATACGGAATGCTACCATCCGGATCTCGGGTGGTAGCCTGACATGACTTTCCTAGAAAGATCCCGTAAGGATCATTTATCTCATTCTCGGAACATAGTCGGTTATAAGCGGCAGGTTTTCGAAGCACATTTCATTTAGTTTTAATAATATTAACTATGCATTAACACTTTAACAGCGGCCGATTTTTATAGCACGTGTTACGTTGCCCACTGGCGTTTTTTGGCATTATTGTACTACAAAAGACTATTACTATTTATACTAAAAAAAAACCTGATTAGATATAGAAACAATTTGTATTGTACCTATTAGACTAACTTTTATATCTTCCGGATAAACATTAAAAATTAAAAAAATATAAGGTTTGAAATTATTTATTTAAAAAAGGGTATTTTTGTGAGAAAAAAAAGTTGTACATGAAGTAATCATACAAATTATTGACCATATTTTTTTGCATAGTGGTATATTGTGGCCCTTTTCCATAGTAGTCTGTCTCATTGCGTCCTCGCTTGCCAGTTTGCTTCTTTTCAATGTCTTCGCAAACTTTGCAGACTCTCGACACTTTCGTTTTGCAAGGTGGGGGGACCACTTTCGATTAGTCCCCCCACCCTGCATTCGCGATTTACGCTATTGAATTGCATATGTATGTATAGATAAAAGACTAAGCTACACGCTAGTTCAATGCGAATTACGAACTGAGTACGTGATTTTTAAACAAACTATGAAAATCGATCACGCCCTCAGTACGTGAGATAATATTTTATTTATTTATTTATTTAACAGGGAAAACATACAGCGCTGCAAAAAATATTACAATTACATTAAATACAATATTTCTGGCCGATAACATGCTTTCAACAATAGTTTTAGTTAGTTAAGTCTCCAATACGCACAGTGCATACTGTGGGGGTTGGGAGAGGAAAAGGAAAGGAAAAAGAAGGAATGGATGTCAATAGATTTCAAGTATTAATGTGCAGTACAAAAAATAAGAAAATTTACTGCATCATATAAACCTTTTTTAATTTATTAAAAATAAGTTAACGAACAAAGAATGAAAAACCAAATAGTCCCTGTATTTTGTATCACGTACTGAGTAAGTGCTCTGCTGTTAAAGTGTTAATAAATTTTTCTACTTTCAGATGGTTGGCGGTTACGCAGTTTGAGCCAACATACGCGCGCCAGGCTTTTCCCTGCTTCGATGAACCAGCGATGAAAGCGAACTTCACCATTGTCCTCGGACACCACAAAGAATTCACTGCCGCTAGTAACATGCCAATCAAGTCTACGAAGCCTGTGTAAGTACTGACGTTTGCTTTCCAAAGTATTTTAACTATTAGAGGGAAGGTATTATGCTTCGAGGGCCCCTAACACAGTGGCGTACCGATAGAAAATGGCCCCTGGCATCTTCGCAAAACGGCTTTATATAAAATAAACAAAAAATAAAGTTGGAAAAAATGCTTTTTTTAAGAGTCTTCAAGATTAAAGTGCACCTTCCTTGCTTTCTGCGGTGCAATTGCATTATAACATGTTCGATTTCCATTTCTACAGTTTCTTCTTGCTTTAGACTGAGCAAAGCTGGTCGCCATAGCCTTTCTTGAGCCATTGTAGCCCTCTAATGCGAAAGTAAGAATTTAAAACTAATTAGTAAAACATCATTCACAGCTCGTGGATATCGCGATCGTAAGCATAATCTGAATTGAAATTCTAAGATTCGGAAACACGCTGTCATCTCCGTACTGAACAATGAATTCGAGAAACTGTTCAGGCCTATTCAGTTTTTCACAATATCTTTAAGAAATCCAAATTTGACATTGGTTTCATGCAGAAGAGCCTTTCGCTCTTTTCATACGCAATACGTTCTAGCGATCCTTTTATCACTCTTTTTATTTCTTCCTTAGCAGTCAACCCTGTATCCATCCTGTGCGTTTGTTTGTGCCTATTCCTCAACGATAGCGCCCAAACGCTTAATCCGATTGAGCTGAAACTTAGCATGCAGGCATCATTTGGTCATGGCAAGAGTTGAAAAGGTTGCGTTTGGAATCGGTCCACCAGGGGCCGCCCTAGTCATATATCAATCCCGAAATATTGGATGTAACCCTTAGAAAGCTAGTCATGGGAATAAAACTCACGACGGCATGTTTTCTAACCTCGTAAATTTCTTAGTAGGGGGTGTTAGTGCACGCATACTAATGTATGACGGTGGCTTATTTAATGAAGGCGACTTTTTTCACATATAATTACATAATTGCATAAATACGGAGATCGGCCGCCCGCGAGTTGTCGCAACGGAAAAGCCACCAATCGGTGGTATTACCATTCCAGCGTTTAAAGACTTGAAATTTGGTACACAATGCCTTGATGGGCCAAAATCACATTGAATTTTTGTCGGTCAGTACCTGTATTTGCATTAACATATGTTA
This sequence comes from Micropterix aruncella, assembly GCA_944548615.1. Classification (NCBI taxonomy): domain Eukaryota; kingdom Metazoa; phylum Arthropoda; class Insecta; order Lepidoptera; family Micropterigidae; genus Micropterix; species Micropterix aruncella. The sequence goes on from OX155971.1 coordinate 17,543,556, forward strand.
ATTACTGCGTAAACGTATATTGCATGAACGAGTGTTGCGTAATCGTATGGTATTTTCGTCTTTGATCCCTTTCACTCGCCACACCTTTGACCGTCATTCTGAGTTTGCACATCATTCAGGAATACTTCACATACGCTATTCATCGATTAAGTTGAGTGGCGACATGGTTTAAGCGGAGTACAGGGCTGGATACATTTAGTGAGATAGGAAATCCTTTTGCAATAGGAATATAATGACGGGCAGCGACTTGGCGCCTGTGATACGCGGATGGAGCTGGTTCCATAAACAAACTGCATGGACTGCAAAAGAGTAAGAGCGAAATAAAGTATTTTGATGGTGTATGGTACCTATATTAGAAAACAGATGATTTATCAAGGACACGGACCACACCAAGTAACGATATTTTTATATGCCTATTCCTACCAGAAAGGGTCAAATGACCCCTCTATAATAAATATATATATTTTACGATGTATTGCAAAAAGTATATCAGTTGGTACAATTTGGTGTATGAATAAAACATTTTTCTTCAAATTACTATTACAAATGAACTTTATAAGGAAGCTAAAGTTCTTGATTGTAGGCAACTTTTTTTAAAAACTTCCCTCTTAAAGCTATTTTTGGACAATAACTCAAATTTAGGAATAATTCAGAACCGGCGACCAACGAGACAAGTTTTAGAAAATAGCTTAATAATACCCAGAAGGAAAACATCATTTGGTCAAAGACATTACTCTTTCATTGCGCCGAGATTTTACAATCTGATCAATATGGAAATAAAAATGAATTTGACATTTAGGGAATTCAAAAATAAATTAAAGAAATGGTTATCGAATCATGACAGACTAACCATACATCAAATGTTAGAAATAATAGTATAATAAAACTTAGGTGCACAAATTATTACAATTTTTTAAACTTATATGTTAAGTATTTTTTAACATTGAACTAACTACCAAAAATTATTTGACTATGACAATGAATTATACTTTTAGACTAGGTATTTTTATATAAAAATCCTATATTACTTAACATAATATTAAATATTAATGACTGTTTCTTTCTTTTCTGACATAGGTATAACTTTATTTATATTATTTAATCGAATTTTATATTATATTTATTGCCGATTTAATAATGGAACTGCATTTTATTTATTATATTTTTTAATGTTTTTTTATTAATATTATTTTCTATTTTATTCTGAAGACCACATTTTAGGGCAATTTAGTGTCATTAGTTTTTTACTAAAACTTGTACATTTGTAAGCAACCAAGCAATCAAGCAAACTTGATTGTAGTATTGGAGTCCTGTCCACCCTAGAACGGGCTAGTCCCAGTTGGGTGACAGAAACAAATAAGCAAAAGGTTAAGGTTTTGCCATTCGGTTCCTGTTATTTTTGTAATCTAATCAATGTTTTATAGTACCTAATTAATTCTTAAATAAATAAATAAATAAATAAATCGTTTATTTATTTAAAGTAAAAAACTAAAACCTATATAAAAATAATAAAGAAAAAAATAATATTTCAATAAATGCAAATCTAATGCCTCACTTAATTTTCTTAAAATTATTCCTATTAAAATTATTCTTTAAAAATTCCCTTATAATTCTTAATTTTCAAGTTATTAAGGTTTATGTTGGTGATCCGGATTCATTGCTCCCAAGTGTATGTTATCAGGCATTTATAATATGTAATTTATCTCCTATTCCTGGTGGTGACTGTCTGTAAATAATGCAGAGTTTTTCGGAAAATTACAACATCTGTTGCATGCAGGTATTCAGGCTTCAGGTCTCAACTGATTTTTTTATTATTTATTCAAACCTTTAGGAGCGGTGTGGACTCTTGGCAGTGGGATGAGTTTGAAGAATCTGTTCGTATGTCGACCTATCTCGTCGCTTACATGGTTTCAAAATTCAAGTTTTTGGAATCGGATGCAACACTTTCGACGACCAAGTTCAAGATATGGGCACCGTCTCATCTCATAGATCAGGTAAGATTCGCCTACATTTTGCATCTGCACTGTACCTTGTTGTCACGCATAAGATATTAGGAGGATGTTGAATAAGTTCTCGCTTTTTTTTTGTTGATAAAATAATGCTTATGCTTAAAGTATACGGTAAAAAACATTTCACTCAAAGTATTGCACATCACTAGACACTACGTTCTCCCACCTCTCTGGTAGCATTTGAATGTCACGTCGGAAAAACTATACGTCTTTTGAGGCTATCTAAGAATAAACCCATTTTTTCGTATCTTTATAAGTTATAAGAACGAAAGCGCTGCTCAGTCAGGCCATGTGACATTGAATAGAATAGGTTATAATCAGAAGGGGCTATGTCCGGTGAACACGGCGGGTGGGGCAAAACTTCAAATTTAAGCATTTCCAGGTAAGTTTTGACTGGTTTTGCAACATGTGGCCGAGCGCTGTCATGTAACAAATTCACTTTATCGTGTCTCTGCTTGTATAGCGGCCGTTTACCCTTTAGGGCTCGACCAAACGCATCAATTGAAGTCGATAGCGATCTCCTGCGATAGTCTCATTGGGCTTGAGGAGCTCATAATAAATAACACCTTGCTGATCCCACCAAATGCAGAGAAGAAGCTTTCGAATAATGGATATTTGGTTTTGCAGACGATGTTGATGCAGATAAGATTTAAAAATTCGACAAACAAAAAAAAAATATCAAAAAAATGTTTTTTTTTTGTTTTTCCAAAAAAAAATAATTTAAAGTTGCTTGCCTGCTCGTACTGATTCACCCCCTTTCAAGGATGCCGGTAACTTCAAACTTACCCTGTATATAATAAACAACAGTTTCCAATAATGAACAATAGTACTAATAATCAACCAGAGTTATTTGATAATTCCACAGTAAAAAATGTAATTAAAAAAATACAAATAGTAAAAAGTCAGTAATAATAATAATAGTCAATGGCATATAGTCAGAATAAAGCTTCACAATGATATAATAGTCAATAATCAAAATAGTAAAGATAGTCAATAGTCAAGAACTGTTAAAATTCGATATTGTCAGGATTCTTAATGACATTAGTTAGGTTTTAATTCAAATAATAATTTGAATAATGGAGGTTTTAGTATTGCCAGGTTAGGTGAAATTTTGCTATTTAAGCTACTTTGGCAACCCAAAATGTCTTGCGGCTACTATGTCGTCGATTAGACTACCTCGACCCTCTCCCAACCATATGAATTCTTGAAAAAAATATAAATTTGGAAACTTATGTTACAATAAAACATTTATAAACAGTTATGTACCACCTATTTCATCGTAAACGTCGGCATATGATAGCGTTTGATGGCATTTGTTGTAATAGTGTATTGGTTAGCATATTTTTTTAGTCTGACTTTCATTGCTAGCGTTACCATATATAGTGACAGATTAAAAAGTACTGTTGAGAGCTGTTAACTGCCAGTTTTTCGCCGTCCAGAGGTCTTGTCTTTTTGTCAAACTGCACCTTGGAGTTGGCGGAGAACTTTTCGACAGTCTTTAGTCACTGTTTGTCCTTTGCATATTCGTTATGCGAAATTCCACGGATACCAAAGATATGGGGAAAATTCGAAGATGGATACTTTTTACAGACCTTGTTTTAGCCTGTTTTGTTGGGAATCAATAATCAAGTATAAATTAACTGTTCCATGGGAATCAAATATACCAAAAGACCACGAATACAAATTAAATAAATACCATGATCTCGCAAATGCCGTCACCTGGAACGACTTCACTGGCCACCTTCAAGTGGTGGAAGTTAGCGCTCTTGGCCTGCGAGTCAGATCTCTGTTTCATCTCTTTAAAGATCTTGGTCTCCCCAGGAAAATAATTAACTCCTTCCTAGAAAAAATATCTAAAATCTCAATTTCCGCATCCCAAATCCTATGGCTTCCAAGGGGGAGTGAATGGGTTCACATGTGGCACATGTGACAAGACAGCAGCAAGAGAGTGTTCCATGGCAGCTCCGTTTGTACCTATTTAGCTAGATTTAGCTGAGGGCCATGTCGACGGGACCAGTCCGATATATAAGAAGATCCTCGTTGATTTTTAGCATGAAAAAATCATAAGCTTATTGCATTTTTTTTTCGATGTTCTGAAATATAAAAAAAACTGATGTTATTCATTGGTTTCAGGCGAAATTGGCTGGTGACGTAGGACCCAAGGTGCTGACTTTCTACGAAGACTTCTTCAATGTGCCGTTCCCACTGCCGAAACAAGACATGGTGGCCATACCAGATTTTGCCGCAGGCGCCATGGAGAACTGGGGATTTATCACTTACAGAGAGACCGCACTTTTGTACGATGAAAAATCTGGATCGATTTACAACAAGGAGAGAGTCTCGGAGGTAGATCATACAAACTTTTACTTAGATTTGTAGGTAGGTACTCAAAGTGTTGAATTCCAAAATAGGTGCAGCTCTGAACTTTACAGTCATGCCAGGATTTTTAAATTATTTACCATAACTAGTGGTTTATCCTGGGTTCCCGATCCAGGGAGGTTTTTGAATTCCAGAAATATAAGGAAACAAAAATGATTAATTTCGCACCCTGCTTGTGAGTAGCTTTTGCGTGCATTGCTTGTGAGTAGCTTTTTATATTACACTATTGCCTCGGTCGGCAACAGGCGGACCGTGGTCCGGATCCGGACTGCGGAAGGTCGAAACTTGGATCACCACATATTGTTAAATAATTTACCTCTCAATGCAATTTAATGATCATTATCATGCAACATACGCAATGTCTTAAATTAAAACCATGCAAATTGTTCCCTTTTTAACCCCTCAAGACAGTAACGCCCCGAATCGGGTACGGTGTATTGCTCAGTAACACCCAAAACGGGTACGAGCGCAGCGCGGCAAACCGCGCTCTCAACGAACTGAATTTACACCAAAATCACAGTTTTTTTATGAATTCTCTCTTATTACCTACTAATTAATCTTGTTAGGCATGTATATTATATATTTGTATAATATATCTGAAGGCCGGCAGAAACTGCTGCTTGCAGATCTGTCCACCACCGTAAAAGGCCGTTTGGCCTTTTCGGCGCCCCAGCGGTTAAGAGCCGTATTACAAAATAGCGTAGGTATTCTTTTAAAATGAGTTGAAAAAATTAACGCATTTTTTTTTGGATGTAACTATAAAAGATAGAATAAATAAATAAATAAATAAATAAATAGCTATTCAACCCTGGGAGAAAAACAATTTCTAATTGTTTTTTGCAGTGTTTTCTCCTTTCTAATGACAATAATTTATATTATGTCGTATTGCTAAAAGAGTGAAGTTTAATATAGTATAAGTATTATATAAGAATCTTATTTTATTTCTGAGAAAATTAGAATGATACAGGAAGATTTTTTTTTAATTTTGTGTAATTGTAAGTAATGTATACCTTGGATATGTGGTCAAAAAACGAAAAAATAAAGCCGTAGTGTACATCAAGAATACATGACGGACATAAAAAAAAATAGTATACGGTTTTCGTTGTAGTGATATTACTGTATTAAGGAGCTCAAAGTTTGCCTTCCGAGCGTTTTACGAATAACGACTTTCGGAAAATGGGCTGAATAAGTAAATAATATTCGTTACATCTAAAATTAAAGGCCGCTATGGTCAACATCAAGAAATGGTCCAGGTAATTCAGTAATTAAAGTTTGTAGAAATCTCTTTATTTCTTGGAATTAGAACGCCAAAAATCCACTTTTCTTGCCTTTCTGGAAAAAATATGTGAACGGGCTCTTAAGGGACGATGATGTACATACATATATTGCAAAATTCCCGATTCCTGGGAATTTCCGGGGATAATGCATTTTTCCGGGTTCCTTGAAAATAAATTTAATTTCCAAATAAAATTAAAATTAATGGGATGAATAATTAGACCTAAAATACTAAAATTAACGGGATGAATAAAAAAAACATCTACTTAAATAAACAGGTGATAGCCCACGAACTGGCACATCAGTGGTTTGGCAACCTCGTCACAATGAAGTGGTGGAGCGATCTCTGGCTGAACGAAGGATTTGCTACGTACGTCGCTGCCGTTGGAATGAACCATGTGTATCCCGAATGGAAGATGCTGGAATACGAAGCTGTGTCTAACTTCCAGCTGGTGCTCATTTTGGATCAGCTCGAGAGCTCCCATCCTGTAAGTGTTCTTCTTCTTTAATGCTATACCCGCTATCAATTTTAGAGATCATGAGGACAATCCTAGTTACGATAGATTGTATCATTGATTATATAGCGTGTTAGATTGCTCAATGTCATACTACGATTTGGCAACTAGGATTTTACTACAAAACACTAGATAGTGTAACAAATTGAATAATCTTCTCTTATTATGATCATTATGGCGACGGTCGTGGTATAACAGTAAGGCGGGCGCACTGTAGATGACGCTCTAAACTCGCCTCGCAGTTGGTCGATTTACTTGAAATTTTTATACAACAGTGCATTGGAGTACTCGCGTGTTTGTGTTTTTATATACATATTACATAGATGTCACACCTGTGTCAGTAAACGCATGCTTTTTTTGGAAAATATTTACACAGCCCAAGCTAGTACGGTATAAAAACTTTATCTATAATTCTGCCTGTGTATGTTTATGTTCGCAAAGCTTGATTGATTGATTCGAAATGTTGACACAACATTGCATTCGAATACACGCATGTTTTTATAGTAAAATGGATTTTTGACACAACGTTGCATTTGAATATGTGCGGCAAAAGTCTTTCCGCACCAATGAAATCTTCGGTGCACTTCGACATCAGTGCATTTCCCATTCATTTCATATCAGACTGAGCCAATGCTGAGAATATTATTTACATAAAGATGCCAATTTTTAATTTGGTATTCAGGTTTCAATATGTGATTATTACGCATATTGAGTTCAGATCCTGGCGAAAATAGATGCCTTGCTAATTTCTGGCCCTCGTAAGGCCTGGATCTATGACAATTATCTAACGTCACATTTGTCATGGCCCTTTCTTATTTACGATTTTACCAAAACCCAACTGTCCCGTCTAGATGCGCTGGTGACAGCTAGTTTAAAATCCTGGCTGTCCTTAGCCAAACCAGCTGACCCCTCGACTCTCTTCAGGTCCAAACAAAATTTTGGGCTAGCGCTTAAACTGCCCTCTCTGCTCTACGCCAACTCCAGAATAACCAAAAATTCGATTCTGTGCAATTCCAAAGATCCGGCAATATCGAAGCACGTAATAAGTGGCCGTAGTGATTCAAATGATCTACAAGCCCGCGTAGACTTCCACAAAAAGTTCCTTACTGGAATCAGCCAGAATGGCACTGGTCTGGGGTATGGCAGTACAACCACGAGCGACGTGGACTTGAAGAAGTCTCTTTTGCGGGGAGATTACGACAGCAAGAGTATGGCTCATGCTATTGGCCTTCAATGCCAGAATGATTGGACAACAATTGGGGACTTTTGCATTCCGCCTCCAATGCACTGGAAGGTAATGCTCTATGACTGGACGCCAGAGATGCTGAAATTTTATTTGAATGCCTTTCAGCATACACTTCCAGACCCCAGTAACCTCGCTCGTTGGAGCTTTGCCGAGGATAGTTCTTGTCCCCTCTGTAGCAATACCCCTTGCACAGCTAGACACATTCTAGCTGGCTGCAAGGTGGCCTTAGATCAAGGACGGTACACTTACCGCCATGACAAAGTTCTCGCTGTTATTCGCGAGGTAATTAGTCTCTCAGTGGCTCGTGCCAACAAGAGTTTGACAGTATCCTCCAAACCCCCAATACAGTTTGTGCGGGATGGCTCTAAAGGCAAAAAACATTTAACTACAAAACCTTTCTCAATAATCGAGAAAGCTACAGATTGGATTCTGGAGGTTGATTCGGTCTCTAAGCAGTATAAATTCCCTGAAAGTCTCGGATGCACAGCCCTCCGTCCAGATATAACTCTTTACTCTCTATCTCGGAAGGTGGCTCTTATTGTAGAATTAACTGTTCCATGGGAATCAAATATCCCAAAAGACCACGAGTACAAATTAAATAAATACCATGATCTTGCAAATGCCGTAACCCGGAACGGCTTCACTGTTCACCTTCACGCGGTGGAAGTTGGCGCTCGTGGCCTGCCAGCTAAATCTCTATTTCACCTCTTTAAAGATCTTGGCCTTTCCAGAAAAATAATCAACTCTTTCTTAGAAAAATTATCTAAAACTGCGATTTGCGCATCTCAAATTCTATGGCTTCGAAGGGGGAGTGAATGGGTGGCAAGGTGAACGCTCACATGTGGCAAGACAGCTGTCCTAAACCTACCACAGCCGGTTCGTAAGTCCGGAATCCACTGCTCACCCCCCAGAAGTGTAAAAAATAGTATTATGATGGGCCCGACTCCGGTCGGTGAATTCCATGGCAGCTCCGTTTGTATTTATTATAGATGGCATTCTATCTCTTCAGATTATTTATAACAACCCTGTATAAAAAACGCAATAGATAGCACTAATAATTGAATGTTATTATTGTTATCATTGGGTGGGAGCTAATGGGCCCTTGCTGAGTTGGCCACGAAGACCCATTCTGTTCAGGGTTGGTCACACTGACGGGTCAACACCTATCCGACGGCCTCCACGCATGAAGTGCGAGCCTGGGTAGGACTCTGGCCTTATGGTTAGTTTCCCCTGGGAATCAACCTTCTGGCGCTCCTGGACTGTCTGCGCACCGTGCGGCATAAGCCAATCGATTGCGCACTCTGACTAACAGTCGGGGGAGTCTGGAAGCAGTACTGATTCCTATAGAGCGGGGGTGGTTGCGGACCTTACGGCGACTGCTCTTGAAACGACCATCGGCTACCCGATCCTGGGTGAACAGCCGGGCAAAGGACGCTGTGGTCCGCGATAGATTCGGTATACACCGTTTCACCGCTTCGTAAGGGAAAGGACCGCGCAAGCGACCTCAAACTCGTAATCAATCGAGAGACTGGAGTAATCTGGTCACAATTGGAAGTAAGGGCGTGAGTGTAAGCCCGCTGGGTAACACTCCTGGCTATCTCGCGGTTAAGGCGTTGGCCTCTTACGGGTTTGTGGCGGAGCTAGACGGTGGACTGTTTTGTCCAAGTCTTCTGCGCTCACTCCAGGGAGATAGAACGACTAATCGTTAAAACTTCCTGAGGTGACGGACTCGCTCGCTGTAGTCAACAACCATAGTTGTTATCATTGGGTAAATTATGGGGTTTTATAATCAATCAGTCATTATTAAGAAATAAATAAACCATTCATTGTCAATGTTAATACAGATGGCCAAATAAATTGCTGTTAGTTTCACCGTCAATCCTATCTGTGCCACCTGCATTTCGCCGGTGCAGAATGGTTGTCAAAATATACTATGAAGCTGAGCAATATAATAATTTCATATATCATCAATGATAGTAAGAAAATTTAAATTGAGTATTACTTATGGAATAAATATTTTTGATTTAATTATAGAGTATTAGGTCTGAAATCGGTTGGGATTATTTTTTTATTTTATTTGTTGAGTGGGGCTTTTCTAAGGTCTTTGTGAGCCTTGTAATACTGCAACCATTGCTGATCTGTTGTGTTCGCCACCTACTATAGTTCTGCGCTAAGCCTCGTGTCATTTAAGAACCGCAGCAGGTTTTTGGCGCCAGATTGTTTTACCTCCTCAGGTTGGAGGTAATGACCACCCAAGTGGGTGTATCTTTTACGCATCAGCAGGCCACACTCGCACATGAGGTGCTGGGGAGTTTCCTCTGATCCTTGGCAGAACCTGCACATTTTTGTGTCTCTGAGCTTGAGGTTGAACATGTGTTTGTTCAGGCCACAATGCCCCGTGAGCGCCCTCACCAGTATGCGTAGATTGATCCTATTTAGCGATAAGACCTCACGGGCCGTCTTACAGTCGTAAGCCCTAATTAGCGCTTTGGAATGATTCAACCCTGGCGTGTTGTTCCAGTGGTTGACGGATTGTTCTAAACATATTTGTTTGAGCATTAGGTTTGCAAGGCTTTTTGGTACGCCACAGCAAGGTTCGGGGCCGTTGTCAATGTTAATACAGATGGCCAAATAAATTGCTTTTAGTTTCACCGTCAATCCTATCTGCGCCACCTGCATTTCGCCGGCGCAGAATGGTTGTCAAAATTTACTATGGAGCTGAGCAATCTAATAATTTCATATATCATCAATGATAGTAAGAAAATTTAAATTGAGTATTACTTATGGAATAAATATTTTTGATTTAATTTTAGAGTATTGAGTCCGAAATTGGTTGGGATTATAGTAGTTGGATGGTGGATTATCGAGCTTGTAGTGTACTACTAAATTTTAGTTTTCTTTGTAGATATCTGTGCCGATTGGTGATCCTAAGGAAATTAAGCAAATCTTCGATACTATCTCCTACAAGAAGGGAGCCATTGTGATCAGAATGATGAATAAATTCCTTGGAAGTGATGTTTTTAGAACCGGACTCCATAAGTAAGTATAGCCGTCTCTGTCACTCAGGATGCTAACAGTCATTTCTAGGGTTCTGTACCAAAGCCTACAAAGGGAACCTCTTAAAGAGAATTAAACGCAATTCGCAATACACATCGCCAGTGTTTGTACGTTATCCGACACATACCGACACTTGTTGGACAACTGTCAAACAATTGTCGGTATAATTATAAATACATAATAAAAACATTGTATGACTGGACGCCAGAGATGCTGAAATTTTATTTAAATGCCTTCCAGCATACACTTTCAGACCCCAGTAGCCTGGCTCGTTAAAGCTATTCAGAGGATAGTTCATGTTCCCCCTTTGTAGCAACACCCCTTGCACAGCTAGACATATTTTAGCGGCTTTGGATCAAAAACGGTACACTTACCGCCACGACAAAGTCCTTGCTGTTATTCTAGAGCTAATTAGCCTCTCAGTGGCTTGTGCCAACAAACAAGTGTCTGACAGTACCGTCCAAACTCAATACAGTTTGTGCGGGATGGATCTAAAGGCAAAAAAACATTTACTATAAATAAAACCTTTCTCGATAATCAAGAAAGCTTCAGATTGGATTCTAGAGGTCGATTCGTTTTCAAGCAGTATCAAATCCCTGAAAGTCTCGGATGCACAGCTCTCCTTCCAGATATAACTCTTTACTCCTTATCTCGGAAGATGGTCCTTATATAGATTTATGTATATTTCCGGAACGTACTCAATCGGCCCTTTAATTTAACACTAAACACGATATATTTATGCTAATTTATTGACATTTGGACATTTAGACAGCTAATTACTTGATACTCGGGATGACATAACGATTCTAACACTACCACATACTTTTTTTTTTTTTTAATAAATTTATTTATAGAAAAAGATACATTTTTTAAAATATTACAATCTTGCCAAACTGGTATACAGTTTGTTGGCGAGACAAACTCATATTTTTCTAGTCTTATACTTCTAATTTTGTGATACAAAAATACATTATTAAAATATAAAAAACAATGCACAGCAGTATTACTACTGGTCTTACTACAGGCTTAAATTAGGCCAGTATTACTACAAGCTTAAATTATAGAAACGTATAACAAATTTACTTATTACCACTAATTTCACTATAAACATCCGACAGGTAGCTTTTTAATCTCTTTTTAAACATCTGTTTGCTCACGCTTACACAGTCTTCCTCAGATACAATAGTATTAAAGATTCTTGGAATGAGGTACTTTAACGTCCGTTCACCATAGTAGTTGTTCGCTCTTGGCTCTTCAAATCTTTTACGGACTTTTTCTCTAACAACATTTGCTAGACACATTCTAGCTGGCTGCAAGGTGGCCTTAGATCAAGGACGGTACACTTACCGCCATGACAAAGTTCTCGCTGTTATTCGCGAGGTAATTAGTCTCTCAGTGGCTCGTGCCAACAAGGGTTTGACAGTATCCTCCAAACCCCCAATACAGTTTGTGCGGGATGGCTCTAAAGGCAAAAAACATTTAACTACAAAACCTTTCTCAATAATCGAGAAAGCTACAGATTGGACTCTGGAGGTTGATTCGGTCTCTAAGCAGTATAAATTCCCTGAAAGTCTCGGATGCACAGCCCTCCGTCCAGATATAACTCTTTACTCTCTATCTCGGAAGGTGGCTCTTATTGTAGAATTAACTGTTCCATGGGAATCAAATATCCCAAAAGACCACGAGTACAAATTAAATAAATACCATGATCTTGCAAATGCCGTAACCCGGAACGGCTTCACTGTTCACCTTCACGCGGTGGAAGTTGGCGCTCGTGGCCTGCCAGCTAAATCTCTATTTCACCTCTTTAACCCCTTGAGTATGATACGACCAAATCTGGTTCTGAAACAATTATCCGTTGAGTATGATACGACCAGATCTGGTTCCGCGTTTTTTTCACTTCTTTGACGTTCTCATATTTATTCATAATTATCTAATTGTTTTACAAAATGATATTTCAATATTCTATATTCGAAATTTCAATGCAATCATTGTGCAGTTGTTCTTTTTATGATTGGTGTAGTAGTTTCGTAGTTATAGTACTTTAAGGTCGATGTCGCCGAAAATCCTGCAAAAAAGACAGATGCATCCATGAAAATACCCATTTACTCCAAGGGTTAAAGATCTTGGCCTTTCCAGAAAAATAATCAACTCTTTCTTAGAAAAATTATCTAAAACTGCGATTTGCGCATCTCAAATTCTATGGCTTCGAAGGGGGAGTGAATGGGTGGCAAGGTGAACGCTCACATGTGGCAAGACAGCTGTCCTAAACCTACCACAGCCGGTTCGTAAGTCCGGAATCCACTGCTCACCCCCCAGAAGTGTAAAAAATAGTATTATGATGGGCCCGACTCCGGTCGGTGAATTCCATGGCAGCTCCGTTTGTATTTATTTATTATTATTGTACTGTATTGGTATTTTAAATTCTGAATTTCTAAAATGCTCCATTGCTAGTAAGAATGTAATTTTTTCATGTACCTATAGGTAATATATCGCATCGCTTAAACAACAAGTTATAGTTCTTTTTACATTGTGTTAACACATTTTTATTTACTAAAAGTTTTATTATTCTACGTTGCAAATTAAATATTTTATCTATATATGTGCGAAAAGTACGACCAAATGAAGTGAGAGCATAGCTCAGTACTGCATCAGCGAGGGCATGATATACTAAGCGTAATGTTGGTTTATCTACAATATACTGAAGGTGATTAAACTTATACATTACATTTTCGTCGTGTCCAATTGACGGCTAAAGACCGCTCTTGGACGTGTTAAAATAATTGTGCTAGGTAGTAAGTCTCGTTACTACTCTTTACTGAACATACATAGGTAGTCAAGAATTAACTACTAGATTGTCAAACTATAAATATAAATAATCAAAATAGAAGCCTAATATTTGAAGTAGTTAGTAATTTGAAAAGATACGTAGTAAAATTATTCATCGTAATATTCAAATTGTCAGTAAAATGTTAAATAATCAAATTAAATCTACGTTATGCATTTTAAACTAAAAGTACATATATAAGACCATATAAAATAATCAGACAATAAGGCTCTACTTTTGTAAGTAATTTAAACAGGCACAATATTTGAAAAATCATGGCCCTCAAATTCGGCCAGATTATAGAAAGGGTGGCCTATCAGCATCTCCTTGATGTTTTTTTTAAATTTTATGTCCTCCAGCTGTTTAAATTTTGTAGGGAGTAAATTATAAAATTTAATGCTAAGATACAAGTAGCTTTTCTGTACTTTTGCCAGTCGTATTCGGGGTACGCATAAAAGGGAGCTACCGCGGGTATGATGCGAGTGAATGTCTGAATTAATTGCAGTTTCTGCGAGGTGCTGTCTAGCATACATTAAACACTGGTATATGAACGCCGAATACATAGTCATTACCCTTGCCTTGCTGAAATATTCTTTGCATGAGGTCCTAGTCGTTACCTGATACATGCTGCGCAGTGCTCTCTTTTGCAAAAGAAAGATTCTTTTTCTGGTTGCGGCATTTCCCTAAAACAGTAGTCCATAAGTCATTAATGAGTTAAAATACGCAAAGTATACTGATTTGGCTGCCGCAAAACCACAAAGACTTCTGATTTTTTTAATAGAGTATATCGAGCTACATAGCTTACTAGATAATTGTTGGATGTGCAATTCTTAATCCTAGAAAATTTATATCTTCTGTGATGTCGATTTCAAAATAGTCGTGTAATTCATTTAAATAGTCAACATTGGCAGGTCTTAAGCGAAAAGGAATTATTTTTGATTTTGTAATATTTAGACGTAATTCATTAGCATTAAACCAAATCAAGAGTTGATCAATCGTATACCTAATTCTATTTATTAATGTTTCCTTATTTTTGTCACAGAAGATAAGAGATGTGTCATCTACAAACAGTGTAATGTTATCATTCTCGGATGACACACATCCCGGCAAGTCATTGGTGTACACTAAAAATAAAAATGGACCTAGAATGGAACCTTGAGGTACACCCTTTGTTATCAGAATCGGTTGGCTTCTTGTTCCATTTACTTCTGTCGTTTGATACCTATTTTGTAGGTATGATTGAATTAGATTTAGCCCTTTGTCTCTGATACCATAGTGTTCTAATTTATTCAGCAAAATATTGTGGTTAACACAGTCAAATGCTTTTGATAGGTCACAAAATAGACCAATAACTGTTTTTGAACTATCCAACCCATTCAATAACTCATGCAGTAGTTTTGATGTAGCATTAACAGTCGATAATCCTGCCCGAAAACCAAACTGTTTACTGTTAATAATGTCGTGAGTGTCGAAAAATTTAGTAACGCGGTTCAATATTAACTTTTCAAAAATTTTGCTAAAGGTCGGTAATATGGATATCGGTCTATAGTTATCTATGTTATCACGACACCCTTTTTTGAATACAGGTATAATTTTTGCCAATTTTAATTTGTCCGGAAAGGTGCCTTCTACCATGCATGAATTAAACAGAGCGCAAAGATAATCTGCTAGTGCAGGCGTTGATGACTTTAGCAATCGGCTGGACACATACCACATGTCAGTCGACGACTTGGGCTTAAGTGATTGGGCTACTTTTATAATCTCCTCCCTAGTCACCGAGGACAATACACAACACTCTGGGGTTCTGGGTCGGAATTTTTCCAAAATTTTAACAGCTGAAGTCGGACCTGTTGACTGATTGGACGATGTGATTCCGCCGATAGCCTCAAAATAATTGTTAAACAATTCGGCAACTTTATTGGGATTATCGTACCGATAATTGTTTACATTCAAGGAGACAATAGCATCCATCTCAATTTATTACATATATTATTCACGTGCAAGCCCCAATTCATGTTACAATCTATCGTTAGACGCAGATATTTATACTCTTTTACAAGTTCAATTTTTTTACAGTCAATACAATTTATTTTAAAATTATGCAGACATTCATATGAGTGACCAGTTATATTAATGCTATTCCTTGGTTTTTGGATATACGGTGAATGTACAAGCATACATTTTGTTTTGCTTATATTTAGTATTATGCCGTTGTCGTGGGACCATTTTAACACATTTTCAAAATCATTCTGGATTTTATTTTGAATATTATCCATATCCCTATCCGCGTACATCATACACGTATTATCAGCCTACATATAGCATGTACAGTCTTTCACAACATTTGTCATACTGTTCACGTGCATTATGTACCCGACAGGTCCAAACACCGAGCCAGTTGGGACACCAGTTCTCACTTTTGCCTCTGTTCCGACCGTGCCATTCACCATGGTGCACAGTGATCTACCATGCAAATAACTTTGAAGCCAATTGTTCACCGGACCACGGATACCACATTCATGCATAGCTTGAACAAGCTGTCCGTGGTCCAGCGTATCAAACGCTTTCTTAAAATCAATAAACAAGATAACTACATATTTTTTATCATTTAAATGCTAAATCGGTTCAAGCGTTTAAAAGTTATGGTGGAATATAGAAACGGAAAACATACATAGATGAAACCTGAACACATTACGTTCCTTTTTTGTTGGGCAGCCGTGCAAAAACACGATTAACAGCCTTCGGGCTTGATTAGTATTTCTTCATCTGTTACTAAAACTGTATATGTTGTATGTTTCTATGTACATTTATTTATATTACTTATGCCTACTTTTATATTTTATTATTGTTATGCCGTATTATATTATTTTATCAATATTATGTATATCAAGCAATTTATTTCAAGTAATTGGTTAAATATTTCTATTAAATTCATAATATAGCTTCTCTATCCCTTTCCTCAATATTTACACACGTAAAAACTGTATTTCTTCATATTTTCTTCTTGCGCTGTAACAATATGTTTAGTTAAATATAGAAAAAAATTAATTGGCCTTAGACTTGCATAAAATATGTTAGTATTAAGTATAAAAAGCTGCCAGTTTTCTGAAAAATAACATTGTATGAAAATAAATTAAAATTGTTAAAAAAAAAATAACGTCATTGCTTTTACATCATTACATACTTTTCTATCACACCTTGTATTGTTGACGCCCTCTGCTCTACCCTGGGTTGACAGGAGTTAAGTAAATAAGTAATGCCAACGTTTACGATTTGTATATTTTCTTTCAGCTATCTCGTAAAGCACCAATATGGCAATGCCGAACAGGACGATTTATGGTCCGCTCTAACGGAAGAAGCCCATAAGCAACATGCTCTCGAAGATGACATTTCTGTGAAGGATATCATGGATACCTGGACCAAGCAGACGGGATACCCAATATTGACGGTGACGAGGGCTTACGACAAGGGTCAAGTGCATGTGTCGCAGGTTTGAAAATATTTTACTTTTTCTTTTTGGGACGTCTCCCACTTGCTAGTTTTATCTTGTTTCTTTGTTTATACTCTTTATTGTGAAATTTCACAATGGGAAGAACAACTTCTATGAAGTGTTCATATATATATATATACATATGTGCATGTAACATGTTTGTAAGGGAGTGTCTTGTTATTGCATTCAATGGACAGAATTGAAATACAATTCCGTTAATTTTAACCCAACGGAAGTGTTAAGGATGATTCATGCTACACCGGGCCGGGGCCGGGCCGGGCCCCGGCCGGGACACGGTCAGATATCTATAGTATACTTTTGTATGAAGCAATTCATGCTTGGCCGTGCTCCGGCCGTGACCGGCCGTGCCATGACCGGAGCACGGCGTCGAAATGGCGGTGGATATTGTTTTCCCGGCTCCGGTCTACTAATCGTTCAATGGGAGAGATAGGCTTCACAAATCTTGAATTTTGTTTGGTTAAATCACGTTTTATTTTTCCAAGAAATATACTAAAGCATTCTTTAGACACGAAAAATTTGCTCTCATCATCTATTAATTCCTTGTAGAGCGTGGCGAATTCTCCCTCCGATTGTCGTTTTCTCCAGGCTGGATGTACACTCCATCTTCTTTTATTAGATTCAGTTCGTGTTTCCAATACTTCGTCTTCAATGGCAATTGCAATAGCTGCCATCTCAAGTTGTGAAAATTGCATTAACCCTTGGAGTAAATGGGTATTTTCATGGATGCATCTGTCTCTTTTGCAGGATTTTCGGCGACATCGACCTTAAAGTACTATAACTACAAAACTACTACACAAATCATAAAAAGAACAACTGCACAATGATTTTATTGAAATTTTGAATATAGAATATTTCAATATCATTTTGTAAAACAATTAGATAATTATGAATAAATATGAGAACGTCAAAGAAGTGAAAAAAACGCGGAACC
Organism: Micropterix aruncella; assembly: GCA_944548615.1. Classification (NCBI taxonomy): domain Eukaryota; kingdom Metazoa; phylum Arthropoda; class Insecta; order Lepidoptera; family Micropterigidae; genus Micropterix; species Micropterix aruncella. Next base: position 17,561,306 of record OX155971.1, read on the forward strand.
AGATCTGGTCGTATCATACTCAACGGATAATTGTTTCAGAACCAGATTTGGTCGTATCATACTCAAGGGGTTAATAACACACTTATCAATCAAGCGAAAATAGAAATTAAAAAATATTATTATCGCCAAAATAGATGGACACAACACTAGTTATCGCGGACACGGCCGTGGGATAAATAAACTCGGAAACAGTCCGGTGACGCCTGGTGTAGCATGAATGACTGGCCCGGCCGGAGCACGTTGGAAACGACTCGGCCGGGGCCCGGCCCGGCCCCGGCCCGGTGTAGCATGAATCATCCTTTAACCCAGCCAGGAATTCAACCCAGAACTTATGCTATGCACTATGCCACCGGGCCGATCTTATCTTGCTATAGATATAAACTAAACCATCCTGCCTGCAACCGCCAGGCGGCTAATAGCCATTTTTAGTCGAATTGTAACTTAATAAAGAATGAACCCTTTAAAAAACTTTAAAAAAGGAAACAAAATAGAGATTCTGTTGTTTTTTTTGCGTTTTTTCTGTGGGAGCTAAGGGGCCCTTGCTGAGTTGGCCCCGAAGACCCATTCTGTTCAGGGTTGGTCACACTCACGGGTCAACACCCATCCGACGGCCTCTACGCATGAAGTGCGAGGCTGGGTAGGACTCTGGCCTTAGGGTTAGTTTCCCCTAGGAATCAACCTTCTGGCGCTCCTGGACGGCATGCACACCGTGCGGCGTAAGCCAATCGATTGCGCACTCTGACTAACAGTCGGGTGAGTCTGGAAGCAGTACTGTCTCCTATAGAGCGGGGGTGGTTGCGGACCTTACGGCGACTGCTCTTGAAACGACCATCGGCTACCCGATCCTGGGTGAACAGCCGGGCAAAGGATGCCGTGGTTCGCGATAGATTCGGTATGCACCGTTTCACCGCTTCGTAAGGGAGAGGACCGCGCAAGCGACCTCGAACTCTTAATTGGAAGTAAGGGGGTGAGTGTAAGCCCGCTGGGTAACACTCCTGGCTATCTTGCGGTTAAGGCGTTGACTTCTTAGGGGTTTGTGGTGGAGCTTGACGGTGGACTGTTTTGTCCAAGTCTTCTGCGCTCACTCCAGGGAGATAAAACGACTAATCGTTTAAGAGCCCTATCACATTTTTTTTCCAGAAAGGCAAGAAAAGTGGATTTTTGGCGTTCTAATTCCAAGAAATGAAGAGATTTCTACAAACTTTAATTACTGAATTACCTGGACCATTTCTTGATGTTGACCATAGCGGCCTTTAATTTTAGATATAACGAATATTATTTACTTATTCAGCCCATTTTCCGAAAGTCGTTATTCGTAAAACGCTCGGAAGGCAAACTTTGAGCTCCTTAATACAGTAATATCACTACAACGAAAACCGTATACTATTTTTTTTTATGTCCGTCATGTATTCTTGTTGACCATAGCGGCCTTATTTTTTCGTTTTTTGACCACATATCCAAGGTATACATTACTTACAATTACACAAAATTTAAAAAAAAACTTCCTGTATCATTCTAATTTTCTCAGAAATAAAATAAGATTCTTATATAATACTTATACTATATTAAAGTTCACTCTTTTAGCAATACGACATAATATAAATTATTGTCATTAGAAAGGAGAAAACACTGCAAAAAACAATTAGAAATTGTGTATATATTTGCTTGCGCAAGAGAAGAGCGCTCAGTGCCGCGGTTTTCTCCCAGGGTTGAATAGTTATTTATTTATTTATTTATTTATTTATCCTATCTTTTATAGTTACATCCAAAAAAAAATGCGTTCATTTTTTAAACTCATTTTAAAAGAATACCTACGCTATTTTGTAATAGGCCTCTTAACAGTGTGTCCTGTTATCTAGTGGGACTGATAACAGGACACAACACACTAAACAAACACCTCTTCAACATGGGCGGAACGAATAGCCCTATGTGCAGAGCATGCATGGAGGCGGAAGAAACCACAAAACACATTCTGCTAGATTGTAAACAGGTAGAAGTATACAGGACAAAACACCTTGGGACTCCAGGCACCCTGCGCGAGGCAGCAGGAAACCTGAAAGCCCTGCTGGCTTTCGTCGAGGAGCTGGGGTGGGTGGAATAGCGCTACCCCCGTTACACGCAAAATAGGCACACTGGATGTCGACTTGCGGAGGAACGCCCAGTACAACTAACTAACTAACTAACTAATAGGCCTCTTAAACTTCCTGAGGTGATGGGCTCGCCCGTTGTAGTTGACAACTCTAGTTGTTTTTTTTTTGCGAAAAACCAGTACATTCTGAAGGGTTTTCGATTCTTTTACAGTACAGTCGTAAGGAAAAAATAATGAAATAAATATTTAAAACCAAATCACTCAATTACAATTTTAAATAAGAATACAATCAACAGTAAAAATTAAAAATAAAATGTGAGGTATAATTATAAACCAAAAATTAATTGACAAACCGCAGTCGCAGCAATTGACTAACCAAGCTGCTAATAAATAAGTAATTAAGAAAAAATGCCAATGACTTTGAGATGAATATAGTCATTGTGATCATCTGCATGCAATTTCATGTTGTTTTTTAGGACACAGTCAATGATAATCGAGTTTTACTTGACGAAAGAAAAGCGGCACCCTGCTTATTATTTAGGATAGGTAAATAATTCGTAATATTGCTGCAATTGTGGTCCTACGAAGCCATGTTTTGCGGGTTTGCAGGGTCCTGGCCCTTATAATTCATGACCCTATAAATTAATATCCCTTAATTTTAGGAAAGATACCTGAGCATCAAAAAACCTTCCGATGAGGATCACACCAGCAAGCGAGAACAAGCAAACAAATGGTGGGTGCCTCTATCATTCGTCACCAAAAAGACCACCCAGAAGGATGAAGCTGCTCTTCCTAAGGACTGGTTGTCTCCAGCCTCCAAGGACGGTAATATGTACAAAGAACCAGCCGACTCGCACGATTCCTGGCTTCTGCTTAACGAGGACTTGATCGGTGAGTGTTAGTAAAGTACGGATACTGCTTAGTGCTGGATTTGTCAATAGGCCGTATAGGCCGCAGCCTAGGGGCGGCAGACTTCAGGGGGCGGCGGATTTAAAAGGACCTCGCTTTAGTATAGCAGAAGCCATCAAGTTGATCCATGATTATGAACGTTATACTCACGCAAGTCACTCATGGATAAAGTTTCTATCTATTAAGAGGCAGCGATAATGAACACCATATACTATGGCGATATTATAGACGAGTTTGAAAATAACAAATACCGTTAAAAGGGTAATTTTTGTTCATTTCACTTTACTACTTTACTTACATTCATTTGGGTTTTTCCTACCTACCCACTATAATATGTAAAATTGTTCATTGCCTAAAAAAGGCCTAACATAATTAGGAGGGAGGGGCGGCACAATGTCAAGTGGCCTATACTCAAGAAAAGAATAAATCCATCACTGGTACTGTTTCAATATGTTTCTCAAATAAAATCATGCTGGACCGGGATTTAGTAGTACAAGGGCCCTTGCTGAGTTGGCCACGAAGACCCATTTGTTCAGGGTTGGTCACACTCACGGTCAACACCCATCCGGCGGCCTCCACGCATGAAGTGCGAGCCCGGGTAGGACTCTGGCCTTAGTGCTAGTTTCCCCTAGGAATCAATCTTCTGGCGCTCCTGGACGGTTTGCGCACCGTGCGGCGTAAGCCAATCGATTGTGCATTCTGACTTAACAGTCGGAGGAGTCTTAGTTTCCGATATATTTACTTACTTTTCATAAAGTGAGTAACTGTAATATTTTTTTTTTAACCCTTGGAGTAAATGGGTATTTTCATGGATGCATCTGCAGGATTTTCGGCGACATCGACGGCGCTCGACTTAAAGTACTTTAACTACGAAACTACTACACCAATCATAAAAAGAACAACTGCACAATGATTGCATTGAAATTTCGAATATAGAATATTGAAATATCATTTTGTAAAACAATTAGATAATTATGAATAAATATGAGAACGTCAAAAAAGTGAAAAAAACGCGCGACCAGATTTGGTCGACTCGTACTCAACGGATAATTGTTTCGCGACCAGATTTGGTTGACTCATACTCAACGGGTTAAGATCAAGCAAGAGCGTGGTCAAGTGTACAATGCAGAAACACCGTATAGCTTATTTACAACTAATGAACATGGTATGTCGTTGTTTCTACGATAGAACCTAGTGCTGAATTGCAAAATACGCAGTTTTTCATAGTTGTCCTTACATGCGGTGTTTATACTTAAGATTTGGATAAATTTCCCTCTTTGTACGAGGTTCTTGCAAGCTTTAAAAATCCTAAATATTCATATTCTGGTCACAATTTACCAGGTTTTAATTTTTTATCAGTGCGGTAGATTTATAAACATAAAAATACCAGGAAAAAAATCTTAACTTAAAAATACTACTTTCGGGGTTCTTTATCATGGGGATAGAATAGTTGGTGACTTTTGCAATTCCTCTCCATTGCACTGAAAGATAGTGTCGTATGACTGGATACCAGATACTTTAACGAAAATCACTTTTTGACCACTTGCTTTTTAGTGGCAATATTATGTTGACATGGCACTGGAGTACCTAAAACAATAATGTTTCTTTACTTGCAGCCCTGTATAGAGTGAACTACGACCAGCAAAACTGGGACCTATTAATTAAGACCCTCCTGAATCCCGATGAATACAAGCAAATACCGACGCTCAACAGGGTGCAGATTCTGTTTGATACGATGGCCTTTGCCAAATCTGGACTTCTTAACTATAGCACTCCTCTAAGGTACGGTTTTACTCTTACTCTTGGTTATGATGATGAAAAGAACTATTTAAAATCGTGGGAGCTAACGGGCCTTTGCTGAGTTGGCCACGAAGACCCATTTGTTCAGGGTCGGTCACATTCACGGGTCAGCACCAATCCGGCGGCCTCTACGCATGAAGCGCGAGCCCGGGTAGGACTCTGGCCTTAGGGCTAGTTTCCCCCAGGAGTCAACCTTCTGGCGCTCCTGGATGGTCTGCGCACCGTATGGTGTAAGGGCAATCGATTGTGCATTCTGACTAACAGTCGGGGGAGTCTGGTAACAGTACTGTCTCCTATTGAAACGACCATCGGCTACCCGATCCCGGGTGAAGAGCCGGGCAGAGGATGCCGTGGTCCGCGATAGATTCGATAGACACAATTTCACCGCTAAGTAAGGGAACGGACCGCACAAGCGACCTCGAAGTCGTAACCAGTCGGGAGACTGGAGTAATCTGGTTGCAACTGGAAGTAAGGGCGCGAGTGTTGGCCCGCTGGGTAAATACCTAGCTATCTCGCGGTAAGGCGTTGGCTTCTTACGGGCATGTGGCGGAGCTTGACGGTGGACTATCTTGTCCTAAGTCTTCTGTGTTCACCTCACGGAAGACAGAACGATCAAATTTCGTTAAAACTTCCTGAAGTGACGGGTTCGCTCGTTGTAGTCGATAGCTCTAGTTATAAATAGGATAGAAAACGAATTTACCGCGTGAAATTTGTAGCACCCGACGTTTCGGTGACGTTGCAGCCGCCGTTGTCCAAGGTAGACTACCCTGGACAACGGCGGCTCAACGTCACCGAAATGTCCGGTGCTACAAATTTCACGCGGTAAATTCGTTTTCTATCCTATTTATAATGTGAAACAACCGCGATAGTCTTTGATAGCTCTAGTTGTTTAAAATCATCGTCGAGCGCGCGACAATCGCATAAGGTGATATTCAAATTTAATATTGCAACGAATATGTTAACATTTGTATTATCTTGTTCAGAATGCTGGAATATTTGGACCATGAAGACGAACACTTGCCTCTCAAGGCAGCGTTAGCTGGGCTCGATCACATAAGCGGCCTTCTAGCCCGGACCAGTGACTACGGAGTATTTGAGAAGTTTGCGCGGAAGATTCTTGCGCCGCAGTATAAGAAAACTAAAGAAGAATACGACAGCAGAGACCCTAACGACAATGAAGTCATCAAGAAGCACGTTAGTTGAAATTTCATAATTTGCTTCCTTGCTAAATCTAATATTATTGGGAGTACCAATTAGTTAGGTCCGTTTTTTTGTGGTCAAAAATGCATTTATTTCGGAACAAAATGAATGAACAGATTAATCAAAGTGTTGTTTGTCAATTGCTAGCTACTACTTTTTCCCAACTCTCGGGCAATTTTCGAATTCCATCTCGAAAAAATGTCTTGTCTTTTTAGGCAATCCATGTTATGAGCCAATTTCCAATATCTACAAAAGAAGTGAACCAGTGCCCTGCTAAATTGTGCTGTATCCGTCGGAACAACTGGTAATCAGAAGGAGCAATAACCGGAGAATACGGCGGGTGCGGTAAAACATCCCACTTGAGCGTTTCCAAATATTTTTTTACACCTCCTGCGACATGAGGCAGAGCGTTGTCATAAAGAATAATTTTGTCATATCTGCTCGTTCCGGCCGTTTTTCTCACAAAGCACGCCTCGAACGAATTAATTGTAGTCTATACCGATCGCCCGTAATGAAATCGCCAGGTTTTAGTAGTAACACCCTTTTGGTAGCACCACATACCTTGAATGACCTTGAATTGGTCAAAACCATTTCCTATGTGATTTATCAGTTGGAGCAGTGTCAACATAAACTTCCACATGCATTCGATGTGCTGCAGCTGCATTTTTCTTCCAATTAAAGCAAAAAACTAAACCTCCCACAAATGCTGCTTAGGTTGGCCATACACGGGGGGATGCTTGAAACAGTGAGGACCGACCGCTTCAATCTGCGATTGCATAGCGAACTACAATCTGCTATTCATCGGAATATAGGAGACCGCTCGGGCAGTCGCAACCGCTCCGGGCGGTCAGCAGCATGATGAAATTTCATCTTGCAGTCGAGCAGTTGCAAAACATATACTGACTGCTCGAGAGTAGACTGCTCTAGTGCAGTTATCCCCTGCGACCTTAACCCCTCTGCCGCCGCCTGCGAACCAGATGACGTTATCTCTGATATTTTCGAGGAATAAAAATTTACTTACACAAGATTATGATTTTCTTTACTAACCTCAGTGTTATAGCTAAACTTTCTTCCGGTGGTATACTTCTCCTTATTATGTTTGACTTCTAATTATGTTTTGACATTTAACTTTATCCTTCAGTATATTGTTTAATTCGTCAAACAAAGATATAGACATCCTAAAATAATTTCAAAAAAATCATCATTACTTCTAAGTTTCATAAACAAGTGATGACATTGTCCACGTTGTTGTCTTAATTCCAAAATTGGATGAACCCAGTTTTTATTTAGTTTTCTATGCCGCCGTCTGCTTCTGAGCAGAAGCAGCAACATCAAAATCAAAATCAAAAGCCTCTTCGTCAAAATCTATATTGTAACTGCAGTTGAATTGTTAACTGCTCGAACAGTTGACAGTGACCGCTTGAGCAGTTGACAATGACTGCTTAAGCAGTCCAAGTATGTTGTGCAATGACTAACTGCGCGAGCCGCCTGTGTACGGCCGGCCTTAGTTAACACAAAATTTGACATATTCAAAACAGTAAAAAATAAGATTTCTGTATGAAACCCAAAGCGATATAAACTGAATATTATTGACAGATGTCTAACCTCTCTGAAACCAGCATAACCAACTGTTACTATTAAACATTGATAACAGCCAGAGCCAACTTTTGAAAACGGACCGTACTAATTTGTACTCCCTATACTATTATTATGTAGTAGGCAATGTGCGTCGATGCGTTGGGTACAACACCCTGCTTGGATGCCACTGACACATTAGTATGCACTCCTCCTAAAAATGTTGGTTTTTAATGCAGATTACTGTCAACGGTTGGGCGTGCAAAGTCAGAGTACCAGAATGTGAAGAAAATGCTATCAACTTATTCGACGAATGGATGAGCGAGCCCGATCAACCTAATCCGTAAGTAGTTTTCTTCTTCTTGTTCATAGCAGTACAATATCAGCATGGTCCGTTTATATAAAGCTTTCTATGCTTGTTCAATTCGGCAACGAATCTCCATGATGTGGTCCCATTTCTCATTTAAGTAACTTCTAAGGTATTTATACTTCTCTGTTCGTTGTATAGCTTCACCATTAAAAAATAGACATTTGTAGACATTTATTGAGAGCAATCATAGACATATAGACATTTATTGAGAGCAATCATAGACATATAGACATTTATTGAGAGCTATCATAGACAAATAGACATTTATTGAGAGCAATCGTCATAAACTTGGTCTTGTTTTTATTGATGCGTAAACTGTAATTTTCACCTACGTCATTTAGGCTATGCATAAGCTACTGCAGATCGTTGAAGGTGGTGGCATACGAAGGTTGTGATGAGAACACGTTTTATTTTAACCGCCCTACCTATACGAACGTATGTGATACGTCCGCTATAGAAACATTTATATAAAATATAAATGTTATTTATATAGAAACATTTATATAAAATATATAAAAAATATATATCTACAAATTTATATAAAACTGCTATAAAAAAATTCACCGCTATATATTTTACCTGGTATATTTTAAACAAGTATTGTTACTCAGAAATCTAATGAAATAGAATAAGGATTTACCAACTTTTTAAATAATAACCCAAAGGTAGGGCCGGGCCGTTCATACCCTAAGAATAGATGTTAAATAGAAGTGGCAACGGAATGCAGCCCTGATGTACACATTTTGAGATTTCTATTAACCCTTTGAGGACCATAAGCTTTGCAGAGTATGAAAGTTTTTGATACATAAAACTGTTAAAGGGCGATGCGTATTTCAAGTTTTGTAACGATTGGTTCAATAGATTTTGTATAAATTGATGAGAAAGAAGTGTCCCTGTGGTCCATAAAAATGCAAAGTTACAGCTTTTCCAAAATTAGTTTTTTTTTATTTTTAAACTCAGAAATCATACATACTAAAAGAAAAAAATCAAATTTAAAAATTGCAACAAGTAATGTATTTATTTAGTTAAAGTCACTATTAGAGTTCGTAGGTCATTGTTCGTTGGTCAGAGTTCGGAGTTCGATGTTGAAAAAAAAAATGCATATTTTTAAACAATAGTTTTTTTGCTAATATATAGTTTCTGATGTCACAATAACATGAAAAAAATGGTCCCTAAAGGGTTAACTCTGTTGTTTCTCATTCGACTAAATCATTAGCTATTTGATTCCATTAGAGATTGGCTGTGATAAATAAATAAAATACAACCGGAGCTGCCATCGAATTCACAGATCGGAGATGGGCCCATCATAATACTATTATATTAAACTTCTGGGGGGTGAGCGGTGGATTCCGGAATAATGACCGGCTGTGGCAGGTTTAGGACAGCTGTCTTGCCACATGTGAACGTACACCTTACCACCCATTCACTCCCCATTCGAAGCCATAGGATTTGAGATGCGGAAATTACGGTTTTAGATATTTTTTCTAGGAAGAAGTTGATTATTTTCATGGAGAGACTGTTGGGGCCCTGCCGGTCCAACATACCCACAACAAAAAAGTAATTTCCACAGAATGGAAACCGCAAACTCGCTCAAATCTACACGAGTCAGCTGCAGTTAATTTCCAACTAAATTCGGCAATTTATGCACAGGCAAGCGACACATGTCACACCCCACTCATAGCTATTACATCACCGCTCACGGTATAAAACGTAGTACATTTCAATCAATTGATATCATTCCCTTGGCGGATAGTCACCGCGCTCTACATATCATTCTCTTGGTGGACAGTTATCGCGACTACACTTCAGCATCAAGCAGTACCTGCATTATCCGCGATACCGATCGTCAAGCCTCGCTCCTCGACTACACACTTCGGACACACTACTACGGCTTCACCTCGCGCCCACACTACTACACAACAGCGAAATAACAACAAGGCGTTAAGAACTGGCGACTCACTTCAACCTTCTGATTAAATACTTCTACTTCGACATCCACGACTTTCATTCACGGAGAAAACTTCATGATGAGACCCACCCTTCGCTCACAATCAATTGGAGTCTAGTGAAGGATGGCGACTCTCACAAGACCAAGGTCTTTAAAAAGGTGAAACGGAGATTTGGCTGACAGGCCACGAGCACCAAATAAAACTTCAGAAAGGGTTGAAAATCTTTCAAAATTTGTTAGTTTTTCAGTAAAATTCCGCAAACAATTGGTCAAAAAAATCAACCGAATTATTTTGTTACTGAATTTTAGTAAAAAACTAGTAAACGGCGAAAGGTTTCAAATTCATTTAGAGTGTTCTTTAACTCTTTGACTCTGGGTTGAATGAAAGATTTTTTATTTTATATCTATAGCATTTTTGGCTGCCTATCATTTTTATAGCAAAACCATATGTCAGAATGCTAATATCATTCTCATTGAAAGTGTATTTTGCCTGTTACTGGGCCTTAAATTGTAATGGTTACAAAGTTTCCCATGCGCGTAAGACTTCCGGATATTGTGATTAGCATCCCCTGTGTTTTCCTGTTCCTCGAATTTATGCAGCATGCATAAGACTCTAGAGACAATCTGTATTATTTGCAGGATTCCATCTGAGCTGCGTACTCAGACGTATTGCATGGCCATCGCAAGAGGTTCCGTCGCACATTGGGAGTTCTTATGGAGTCGTTACCAATCGGAAACATCGGCGTCTCAGAAAATCAGCATTCTTCAAGGATTGGCCTGCACTCGGATCATCTGGCTCAATAAGAGGTAGTATACTGAACCCCTTTTTTAGGTGCTGTGTCAGATTAAGAGTTGTCATTGACCGCAGGCGAACCCGCCACCCCAGGAAGTTATAGTTATATCATATCATTTTCTCTCCCATGGAGTGAAAGCAGAGCCTTAGGGACATGGCTGTGAGAGTCCAATGCCTTACCGCAAGGCACTGGGAAGTGAACCCAGCGGGCCAAGCTCGCGCTCTTGGACGGATTTGGAGGGATTTCTCCACCCACCATTCTGGTCATGGATTAGAAGTTGCTTGCGCGGCCGCTACCTTAAGTTACCGGTAATTCGTATCGAATTTATTGCGGATCCATGGTGCCATTTGCCCATCAAAATCACTCAGGAATAGGTGGCCGATGGGAGCTAATGGGCCCTGTTGCAGTTTGGCCACTGAGACCCATTTGTTCAGGGTCGGTCAAACGCAGAAGTGTGAGCCAGGGTAGACCTGCGGGTCAGTTTCCCCTAGGAGTCAACCATCGGGCGCTCTTGGACAATTTGAGCACCGTGTGGCATCAGCCAATCGATTGTGCATTCTGACCGAGTGAACAGCCGGGCAAAGGATGCTGTGGTCAGCGATAGATTCGGTAGACACCGCTATGGAAGGGAGAGGACTGCGCAAGCGACCTCGGACCTGTAACCAGTAGGGAAACCGGAATAATCTGGTTGCAACTGGTAGTAAGGGCGCGAGTGTCGGCCCGCTGTGTGATTAACCTGGTTATTGCGGTAATGCGTTGGTCTCTTACGGGCGTGTGACATAACTAAACGGTGGACTGTTTTCGTCGCAAGTCTTCTGCGATCACCTCACGGGAGACAGAACGATCATAATACATACAACTTCCTGAGGTGACGGGTTCACCCGTTGTAGTCCACAGCTCTAGTTGACCATTAGATCGTTTCTAAGAATAGGTGACCCCAGGTCAACAGCTACCCCCTCTTTAGGAACATACGTCTCCAGACTTCCCCGGTTATTGCCGGATTACGTTAGCTCTAAATATTGCTCTAAAATGGATAGGTTAGCTCTAAAATATTGCCTGCAGGCAATAAGCTCGCCTTTTCTTAAGAATAAAGTTTTTTTATTATTATTATTATTATTATTATTACGTAAAACATGGCTGGCTGGCACAGCCTGGTATGCAAACCGCCTCCGACTTCCGAGCCGCAGGCAGAGTTCACAGCGGCCCATCCAGGTTAAGTCCCTCTTCAAAAAGGCTACCAGATGGGAGTTACGAATAGTGGCAGTCCGAGCAATCAAAAGAAGTTATTATTGTGTCAATGTGCAATGCCCGTTAACATTAACATTAAAATTAGAATCTACCTCTTCTCCCCAAGATCCATGGCTCAGTTTGTATTTCTTTCTAAATAGGTTTATTGAATGGACTCTCAAGAACGGTCCGGAAATTCGACTGCAAGATGCTACTACGGTATTCCAGTCGATCGCTAAATCCGACACTGGCTACAACACCGCCAAAACCTTCCTTTACACAAGAATCAAGGATATCCACGAACAACTGTCGACCAAGAGTCGAATCGGCAGATACCTCTCCGTAATCGGAAATCAGGCCATAGATAAGAAAGAGCATGAGGAATTTCTGAAATTCATCAAAGACAATCAGCAATATGTAGACGAATCAAAATTGGTTGTTGATCAAACGCTAGAGCGTATGTCCATAAACCAGAAATGGCGGAAGGATAATTTGGGATACGTCATTGAACTGTTGAAGAAATTATAAGATTGTAACAAGAATTTTTTTTCTCATTTTACCACTGATTTCTCACTTTCATCATTTAATCACTAATCACCGCATGACAATACAATAACAAACAACTCATGTCAGATCATTGAGAAAGAAAGAAATGTTAATATTATTATTATAAATAGGATAGAAAACGAATTAACCGCGTGAAATTTGTAGGACCCGACGTTTCGGTGACGTTGCAGCCGCCGTTGTCTAGGGTAGACTGACTGTCTACCCTAGACACCGTTGTCTAGGGTAGACTGACTGTCTACCCTAGACAACGGTGGCTGCAACTTCACCGAAACGTCGGGTCCTACAAATTTCACGCGGTAAATTCGTTTTCTATCCTATTTATAATGTCAAACAACCGCGATAGTCTTCAATATTATTATTGTTATTATTTATTCTGGACTGCAGCTTTGCTGATACGTCCAGATCAGATCTCGTAAAGCTAGTTATAAACAATATTAAAAAGTTTTTAGGTACAAATCGAGTGTTTTTAAATTCATTGATAAAGCTTGCACTAATCACTTCAAATGGTAGTTTATTCCACATGTCCACCACTCTATTTTGCAGAACATTCTTAAGAGGATTAGATTTAAATTTTGCACAGTTGAGTTTTTTGCTGTAACCTCGAAGATGTGTGTTGACATTGAATTTGTATCTATTCCTTAGCCCAGGTAGATTGAAATATTTTTTTTACAATTTTACGTCTCAATTAGGTCTATCTTCTTCGTTTAAGATTAATCATTCCAAGTAATTCCAAGCGATCTTCATAATTCCTATTCTTCAGGCCCACTAGCATTTCGATTGCCTTTGCTTCACCTTTTCCAGAACATCTACATCTTTGCATAAGTAGGGGTTCCAGAGCTGATAGCCATACTCAAGAATAGGCATCACATATGCGATGTAGATCTTTATAAACATCAAATATGTTTTATTTGTATTGTCTTGTTCAGAATGCTGGAATATTTATACCATGAAGATGAACACTTGCCTCTGAAGGCAGCATTATCCGGCCTCGATCACATAAGCGGCCTTCTAGCCCGGACTCATAGAGTTTGATTGAATTTCTCTTGAACTAAAATCGGAAATTAGTTCATGTGAACGAAACAGAGCTGTACGTCAAGATAGAAATGAACGTTTGTCACTTTTCTGCATTAAAACTACTCACCGACAATAAAGCAGCTAAATCTAACACCGCACAAAATGTGTTCAAACTTATTCGGGCGACTATAAATTCGACAGGTAGTTTTGGTGCAGGAAAATCGACGTTAGTTCATTTCATATTCCTTTCTAACGTATTGCTCTGTCTCGTTCGATTGAACTAAGTTCCTAATTTAGTTCTAGAAGAAACGCAATCGGGTCCATTGTATGGTCCATTCCTGGGCATAGGCTCCTTATGCAAAATCTTGCCCTCCATCTCATCTGACATCTCATCTGACATCCATCCAGTGGTGTCATAAACAGGCTAGGTCTCAATTCGAGCATTTTCCTAGTCCACTGACTATGATCCAATATGGCAATGTGTCCAGTCTATTTCCACTTGCGACGTGCGATGATTTTCTCTGCGTCTCAAGTCTTGTCTTACTGCGGATCCATTCGTTGCGTTTTCGGTCGGCCAGGCTAATTCCGAGTATGATTCGTGTAATTGCCACATTGCTCGTACACTTTGGTTTTATTGGGAGTTCTGCGCGCATTACGTTTTTATCGGTTCCAAAAGCTTGGGAAATCCGCCTCTCAATCTCTGCCGTTTGGTTTTTTCCACCCAGAATGATTTTGTTGCCTAGATAAATATTCAGGCTTACGACTTCGACGAGTAATTACGAGTACTGCTATATTTGAAGGGTGGCTGTTATCTTCGATCCGACTTTTTGAGATTCCTCGTTTATTTCTTCAACCATGGATATCAACATCATATCTTCAATGTTATCAGAGAGCAAGTTTTTGATAACACTTAAGTCATCGACGAATCTAATATTTTACAATCTCTCTTCGTCACCTTTTTCATACCAGCTTAAAAGCCTCAAAACATTTTCTAACGCTGCGGTAAACAATTTTGGAGATTTTTCGAGTAAAAAATTTTGAAGACACAAGACTGCTCAAGCCACCATTTTGAAAAATAGCAGCGTGTTTTTCAACTCATAATCATTAATTCCAACTATTCAAGTCTGTAGGTCTAGTCTGCAAGTATTCTGATGAAAAATTATGGATTCTGTTATTTCATGCAGTATCTGTTTCTTATAAATAGTGACTAAATGTTTTGGAAAACATACATGACATACAAACATACATGACATACATGGAAAAAAAATAATAGCTATAAAAACTAAAAAGAAAACATTATTTCAAAGTTTACGAATATTGAAAACTAAATCAGTAATAAAATGCACAGTAGGTCTAATAATATGGCAAGGGACTGTATGTTATTAATTATAATATTCTTTAACTATCATCTCTACATATATTCTAAGCATTTCATTCATACTTGTTATTACATATAAGATCCTATTTCTTTAGATTTAGCTTGTATAGATTTAAAATATTGTATATTAACATAATTACTATGTATATTATTAATTAATATTAATACATTATAACATGTTCATTTTATTGCAATAAAGATATTTCATTTCATTTCATCATTTTTTATTTCAGTAATTAAATAGCTTTTTGAGGAAAAAAATTGTGTGCATCCAACAGAGATTTTTACTTCACTCACCGGTCCCAGTTCCTGAATATTCACTTTTTTGTCAAGAATATTAGTTAGATCTGTCATCATAATTCATCAAGGCAGACATCAAGACATCAAGGGCTGGAAATAAGCCCCCCACTCCGTTTATTACTACTACTACTACTACTACTACTACTACTACTACATAATTGATACACCGATTCACAAAGCACCCAACCTTTGATCGGCATAATTACACTAATTCATTCAAAATAAATTCCTCTAGTATTCTACAATAGTCGGGGTGGTAGCGAATATTTTTAGGCCTTTTTCCAGTTTGTGAAAGTAATTAAATCTGATCTATTATTGATGAAATTCCGAGTCTGGCAAGGATTATGCGATGGGTGGTGGGCACAAAATGCAATCAAATTGTACTTATTTTCCCAGTTATAAATCTTTTCCATTTACTACAGTCGATCATCAAATGCGCAAAAAAAGCATTCCGGCTTATATACAGTTCAACGAAGTTACACTGGCGAGAATATTTCAACAATTACAAAAAGGGAAAAAATCTATGTTGTTAACGGATGTCGTCATCCTCGTTTTTACTTGTTTAAGTCTTTGCACTCCGTAGGCGCTGCTATTGCGCTATTTGCATCCAGTGCCCCAACTCCTTGGGGGCCGCCATTTACTATCAGTGTACTAACTCTATTGGTACCGATATGGCACCACTGATTATTCTGAGTACAGTTTCCGGGTAGAACTTACAAAATGTTGCAGCAGCATTTCGGAAGATAGGTTAAATGGAAAACTTCATGTAACGCGAAGAGGTACAAAAAAGGACTGTAGCATGTTTTAAACGGAAAAGTAATTTCGGAAGACATGAAACAACCGAATATTGTGACACAGGTCCAGATAAGCCACGGGTATGCATATGGGAGATTGTTTCTACAAATATTAAACTACTTTGAATTACTAAAATTAAAATTCAAATTCCATTTATATTATCACAAACTAAATTAATTAATAACAACATTAGGATCTATTTGTTTAGTAAAACAGATGTTCATTTTTCAGATGCTCCAAAGAAAAAATGTCTCGGAGTTGGTCCACTCTAAAGTAAAAAAACTCTGAGTGCAAAGGGTTAAAACATACAAATTGATATTATCACAGATCGAAGAATGTATCTGGCGGGATCTAGAAATTAGAAAATTACAAACAAACTCATTACTCTTATTTTCACTGTGTTGAAAATTTTGTACATAATAGATCATACAATTCCAACAAAAAACACATTTGGCTGATGTTCATAGTAACTAAAGCAGTGAGCACTGTTTTATGCGCTTAATTCATGTAGAGTGCAGGCTCCATTGTTTCAGTTTTATCGATGCTCATTTCAATCTTTTTTTTAATAGGTATATAGAATGGACTCTCCGCGATGGCCCTGAAATTCGGCGCCAAGACGCTTCTTCCGTTTACCAGTCGATCGCCACATCCGACACCGGCTACTACGTAGCCAAGACCTTCCTCTACTCGAGGATCAAGGACATCTACGACACGGTGCCCGACAAGGACCGAATCGGTAGCTACGTCTCCGTGATCGGAAACCAGGCCATCGACAAGGATGAATACGAGGAATTCTTGAAATTCGTGAAAGACAACGAGCAATACATGGAGGGCTCAAAATTAAAGATCGATCAAACGCTAGAAAATTCTGAAATCAACCAGAAATGGCGAAAGGACAATCTGGAGTATGTCGTCGGATTGTTGAAAGAGATGAGCAGTTAGTGTTTAGTAGTATAGTAATTTCCTATCATAATTATTGTACAACTGGAAAAGATGAGATCTTTCGACGCAGTGACTGATCGCATTAAAAAAGTACTTAAAGTACATTAAAATACATTAAAATAAAACATTAAAATACTTAAAAGTACATTAAAATAGTGCAATTATAATGATTAGATAAATATATTTTTTTGAAATCTCATGACACTTAATATAGACTAGGCATTTCTATTTTATATATATATTTTTATCAAATACAACGTTGAATTCTATTTTAAATAAATAAAGATGTTTTATGGGCATCTGTTAATTAATGTTGGGCGTTGTTTTATTTTAAGAGGTCTAAGCTAATTTTCAGCGATGCAAATCATGAACAACTAGTTAAGCGAATTGACGTAACCATGGAAAAACTTGGTACTTGGTTCCAATTAAATCAATTGTCTCTTAATGCATCTAAATCAAACTCCATCAATTTCTCTCTTCGGCCGTCCCAAAATAATATCTTCAGTATTAGCTATGGTGATAAAGTATTAGAAAATGTTGATCATACGAAATTTCTAGGCATTCATATTGATCAATCTGCAATGGTCGACTCACCTAGAAGAACTGAGCAAAAAATTAAGTAGCGCCACATTTGCCATAAAAAAAATCAAATTGTTATGTGGCTTTGAAGCTTCCAAATCTGTCTACTTTGCCTATTTCCATTCCCTGTTAAGTTATGGCCTCATGTTCTGGGGAATGGCGGCAAATGTTATAAGGATCTTTCGCCTACAAAAACGAGCGTTTAGAAATCTGTTCTCAATATCTTCGCTAACATCTTGCAAGCAGTACTTCATCGAATCAGGTATCATGACTTTGTACGCCGCGTATATATACCAAAACATCATGTATATGAGAAAAAATATCGAGACTAAATTAACTAACTCAAATATTCATTCGCATAATACGCGAAATAAAGAGGACTTGCGTCATTTTAAGGTGCGTCTGAGTAAGGTTCGGAATAGCTTTCTCTGCCAATCTTACTTATTCTACAACAAACTTCCATTACACATCAGAGGCCTCGGGGAGGTTCACTTTAAGAAAAAGGTACAGGGTATTTTGACTAAAAACCCCATTTATAGCATTGAGGATTTCGACAATATCAATTTTTCGCAGCTCTATTGACCTACTTGACTATTATTATTCCTTATTCTTTTTATTATTGACTATTTTTATTATTTTTTCGTCTTCTAACTATTTATTGACTATAATTATTATTACTGATTTCTTTGTATTTGTGTTTTTTTCTTTAAAATATCTTTCCGTATGATAATTTGGGAAATTATCCAATATTTATTTGATTATTTAGTACTTAGGATTATATAGAAAATTAGATAGAAAATTTTACGAAATTACTTAAGAATTTTGATTGAAAATATTGGAAAATGTTGTTTCCTCTACATATATAACCTAGAAAATCTGCGCTTGGATGTTCAACGTTCATACCTTGCAATACTGATGTTCATATTGTAACAGAAATTCCTTTTTTTTGCGCTTGTGTCCCGAATTATCATTAAAGGTTACTTCTCAGGGTTTTCTATAACCTTTTTCTGTTCCGAAAATGTTGTTTATTGTTGCTTTTTGAAATCATCCAAAAATTTTTCCTTAACAGCTGTCAGATGACATTAATGTTGCTATTATGGAGATATATTTATTAAAAGATAAATAAATAAATAAATAAATGACAACTAAAAATTATAATATTAATTAAAAAGAAAACCTACATAAAATTTAACTTTGATTAAAAAAAAAAAATTGGAAGTAAATCTACACTCTTTGCCATAGAGTAGAGACATTCGTGTTTCTGGCAATAATGAGTTGTCAAACGTGTTCGGTTAGACTCATTTCCTGTTTTAACAATGGCGGGCAGGTGCTGTTGCTCCGCCGAGGGAGGCAGAAAGTAGATTAAACAAGAAAGCCGTAAATTAACCGCCTGGCGGTAAAATTTGTGATGTGAAGTGTGTGTGATTTATCTGGTAAGCATTTTAATTTCATTTTGGGTAGCTTTTCCCGTAGGATCCTCGAGATTTTAACGGATTTTTCTATTGATCGCAGCTGTCGGCACCTCTGGTTTTTTTGAATAATTACTGCTGCTATATAAGTGACGAAATCGTCGCTAAATGTGACGGGAATTGCCTCCACGTCAAGGAATTTACATTCATTTCTGGAATTCTGTTATTTTTATTTGGATGAGCACATGTGACACGCCAATAAGCGGAATTTGAAGAAGGGTGCCTGCGGGCGAATAAACACGGATACTTTACATACTCTCGTGTTTCTTTTTGTGCTGTAGTCTTTTGTGTGTCTGAGGAAAAGGGTTTTCTGAGGGCCAAACCCAATGCTCATTAATATTTGGCCCACTCTCTGAGATAGTTTTTTGAGGTTAATTTTTTTCTTTTTCAAAATTTCTTTCGGGTATCTTTTTTTTTTAAATATAATTAGTTTCCTTCTTTTTCTTTAAAAGGAGGTGGCGTCCTTTTACTTTGATTCTTTTGGGTTTTGGTAGTTTCTACCGTGTTTCTTCCAAACACGGAAATTAGTATTTTGCGGTTATAAAATTAGCGCTCCAACGTTAGGCTTATAAATTGGATTTTGGCTTTTAGGGTATTCTTTTCCTCAGCCATTGAAGCACGATTTTTTAAGCACTTTGTTCAAAAATTGTATAAAAAAATTAGAAGCATTTTTTTTGTTTTTATATAATTTTTATTCATAGCGATTACCGTGAAAGAGGCTTGTAAGCACCGTCTTGTTGTTTTTGTATTTAGAAGCAACTTTTGTCATTGAATTAAGCGGTATTGTGTACTTGCAGTTTTGTCGGCATTAACAGCATTTTTTGTAATTTAAAGCGGTTACCGTGAAGAAGTATTTTGTACTTGCCGTTTTTTATGGTTACTATATTTTTTTGTCAGAATCTTAGATTTAAAAGCAATATATTAATTATTGTTTGAATACTTGGCGTTGCTTAGCAGCAGTTTGTTTATTTTAAGGCGGTTTCCGCGAAAAAGTTTTACGCTTGCCGTTTAAGTATTTTATTTTATCATACTAATTATTTTTTTTGTTAATTTCCAGATGTGAAGGCAATTATCCTGGTGAGGTAAGCAGCCAAATAAAACAGAGGTGCCGCAAGCAGTAAAAAAGTCAGTTTATTCCATTTTATTTTTTTTATTTTTTATTTATTTTGGTTTTTATTTTTTTTGGTGGGATTTAAAATATATACATGATGGCGTCTCCAGCGATAGTGTATTATGCTGCGTCACATTTAGTAAAGGCAGAACTCGATTATGAGTTCACGATTCGGGAGGTCACTCCAACCAATGTTGAAGCGATGAGAAAACAATTTAATTCACTCTTAAGGGAGTTTCCAGCTGAATCAATTTCCTCAACGGATTTAGATCCAGATTCCGAGTTTCAGGAATGTGCGATTAGACTTTCGTGTCTTCAAGAACTTATCGAAGAATTTATAAATAACAAACAGAAACTTTTATATAAACGAATTAGCACTAAAACTGCACATATCTTTCATAGAGTTTCACGTATAAATCCTGCTAATTCAGACTCCAAAAAATTATTAGACAATTTAAAGGAGGAAGTTTTAGAAATTGTCGTTTTGTTAGAAAAATATTTAGATATTGTTCGTTCGCCTAGCCCGTTACCAAATCCTGTTGTTCCGATACCTTCTACTTCATTGCACGAGGGTGAGAAGCTTAGTCCTGAGGTGGTTCCTTTGGGCAGGAATTCTGAAGTGACGTCAGCTCCGTATATACAGCATGTTGATACGAAACCAGTTCCTTTGGACAATAACTTTGTCATTTCTGACGAACGCATTCTTAAACCTGTAAATCTTGGTTTTACATTTGACGGCGATTCCTGTGTGGTCGAGTTCTTAGAACGATTGGATGAGATTAGGTTTTCGCGGAATATCTCGGATGCCAGGATGCTGAAATCGGCTTGTGAACTATTCCAGAAACAAGCGCTTAGTTGGTACCGTGCTAGAGCTTCGAGCATTTCCAGTTGGAAGCAGTTAGTTGCTGCACTCCGCTCCGATTTTGGCAGTTTAAATTACGATGCTGAAGTTTTGTCATTTGTACGGGGACGTAAACAAAAGTCGGATGAGAGGATGCATATTTTTGTTTCCGTCATGTTGGGCTATTTCAACAGGTTGTCAAGGCCATTGTCTGGTGAGGAACAATTAGGAATTATCCTTTCAAATATCTCAATTTCTTACCAACGACATTTCATGCTAGTTGATATAAATTCAATCGACGAACTTCTGCGTTTAGGAAAAAAAGTTGAAAATGCACAACAGCGTATCAACGCATCTAATGCAGCCACTCCTGCCCAAGCGAAGGTCAAGCCTTCTGGCTCGAAAGCAGTTTATGCGGTCGACGAGTCTCCTACCAAATGTGCGACGGAGGAAGTGAAAGTTGAACAGAAGTTAAAAGAGTGTAACGTTTCTTCTGCTGGTCCATCCAATCGTGGTGGTTTTAATCGTGGTGGTTCTCATCGCGGTGGTTTTCATCGTGGCGGTTTTAATCGTGGAAATTTTTCCCGTAATGATTTTTCTTATGCTAATTCGTCTTCTGGTAATTACAACCAAGGAGCCAATAATAGTTCGCGTGGTTCACGCGGTGGCACTCATCATGGCTATTCTAAATATTGCTATCGTTGTGGTAGGTTTAACTACACGGTAGCCACTTGTCCGGAATGTTCTAAGAATAACCGGCCTGGTAATTCCCCGGTTTCAGAGCCAAAAAACTCGAAAGGCGGGGCAGAATAGAGGATTTTCTACATTCTGCCTCGATATTGTTTGCAAATGAGAAGGATAACCGTCGCCCTTTCTTAGAAGTTTCACTTGGTGATATAACTGTTTGTGGATTACTCGACACTGGATCGAGTGTAACGATTTTGGGTGCTGATTCACATAAATATTTAGTTGATATCGGTTTTACTCTTAATAAGTCTCCGTTGGTGACTTTATCCACTGCTAATGCAAGTTCGGTTAAGACGATTGGGTCTATGTTTCTTCCTTTTAAATTCAATAATCGATGCCAGGTTATTCGAGCTGTTGTAGCTCCTGATATAGGTACTTCCCTTATTTTGGGAATTGATTTTGTCCGAGAATTTGAGTTGGCTCCGGAAATATTAAAATTCGTCAAGTTTGAGTCCTGCGATGCGATTGTTTGGCATCGAGTCAATGAAGTGAGGGCCTTGCGGCCTTTTGCTTCATTGACTGGAGACCAGCGATCGCTAGCAGACAGGATGATCAATAATTTTAAAAAAATTTCTTCCGAAGTCAAAGGTCTCGGTCGTACTAATTTGTTGTCCCAGGTTATTGATACTGGAGATCATCCTCCAGTGAAACAGCGTTACTATCCTTTGTCTCCAGCTAGATTGGCGCTGTTGAATGAAGAAGTTGATAAGATGTTAGAGTTAGGTGTTGTCGAACCTAGTTCCGGGGGTTGGAATAATCCAACAATTTTTGTTCCAAAGTCAGATGGTACTCTTCGTTTCTGTCTCGATAGCAGGAAGCTGAACTCTATCACGAAACCGGATGCGTATCCCCTGCCGAGAATTACTACTATCTTGGACAGTTTGAGAGATGCGAATTATTTATCTTCTATCGACTTATCCTCTGCCTTTTGGCAAATCCCTTTGGATCCTTCTTCACGAGAGAAGTGTAGCTTCACTGTTCCTGGTCGAGGATTCTTCTGCTTCAGATCTTGCGCCTTCGGCCTAAGAAACTCGCCGGCGTGCATGCAAAGACTGGCTGACAAATTGTTCGATCCCTCTTTCGAAAACAAAGTTTTCTGTTACCTAGATGACATAATTATTGTATCTGCTACTTTTGAAGAACATATAACTTTGTTAAACAAAGTATTAGATCGCTTGTTGTATGCCAACCTTTCTATAAATTTCAAGAAGTGTCAGTTTTTCCGTCAGGAATTGAAGTATTTAGGGTATGTAGTTGATTCTCACGGTCTACATACCGATCCCGAGAAGGTAAAATGTATTCTCGATTTTCCTACTCCAAATTCTCCAAAAATGGTAAAGAGTTTTCTTGGTATGGCCGGTTGGTATCGTCGGTTCATTAAAAATTTTTCTAGTATTGCTGCTCCCTTATCTCGGTTGACAAGTACCCGCAAAGGTGCTCCCCCTTATGAGTGGACGCCCGAGGCGGAAGAGGCATTTCAAAAACTGAAATCGGCCTTAGTTTCTAGTCCGATTTTGGCCTGTCCGGATTATTCAAAACCGTTCGCTCTTCATTGCGATGCATCGTTGTACGGTTTAGGCGGAGTTTTAACCCAGGAAGTGGATGGCGTCGATCATCCTATCGCTTTCACGAGTAGAACACTTTTACCCGCTGAGACGCGATATTCGGCTACCGAACGCGAAGCCCTAAGTGTTATTCATGCTGTCGAGCATTTTCGCGGTTACTTGGAGGGCGGTCCCAAATTCACTATCTTTACAGATCATGCCAGCTTACGTTGGTTTTTGCGCTTAAAAAATCCTACCGGCCGTCTGGCTCGATGGGGTATTCGTCTATCTGCTTTTGATTTCGAGATCGTCCACAAGAAAGGTGTCGATAATGTGGTTCCCGACACGTTATCTCGGTTGCTTCCCGTTTCCTCTCTGTCTGTTGTTTCCGACTCATGGTACAACGATTTGTTTAAGGCAGTGTCTGAAAATCCCGCTGGATATCCAAATTTCCAGATTAAGGACCATGAATTGTTTAGGTACTCTAAAAGCAAGTATCAACTCACCAGTTGTTACGATTGGAAGTTAGTTGTTCCGTTGCAGCTTAGAGAAAAGCTTATTCGAGAAAATCATGAGTCTGATTTGGCTATGCATTTTGGAATTTTTAAGACACACCGTCGTCTTTGTCTTCGTTACTTTTGGCCTAATTTACACGGAGACGTAGTTAACTTTGTTTCTAAATGTGAAACATGTCAGCAATACAAACATTCGAATATTTCCCCTTTGGGTCAGCTAGGAAATCCTAAGTCCTGTGCCTTCCCGTTCCAAATGGTCTCGGTCGATCTGTTGGGTCCTTATCCGATGACGAGGAACAGAAATATGCATGTTCTCGTGGTGACAGATTGTTTTAGCAAATACTGTTTACTTTTTCCGTTAAAACGTGCTACCAGTAAACTTGTAAGTTATGTCGTTGAACATAATGTATTCCTTCGCTATGGTGTTCCGCAGTATTTAATTTCAGACAATGGAAAACAGTTTATCGGAAGGGAGTTCACTGAACTGATTGCGAAATATAAAATTCCAAAAGTATATTTAAACCCGAAATATTGCCCTCAAGTTAATCCAACTGAGCGTCAGAATCGTAGTGTGGTCACTGCGTTATCGTTGTGTGTAAAAGACGATCATCGCAGCTGGGATCTTTATCTTTCTGAGGTTCAGATGGCCATTAACGCGGCAGTCTCGGAATCAACAGGGTTCAGTCCATTTTTCCTAGTCCATGGTCGTGAACCGATTATGAATGGTTCTTTTTATGCTCAGGCGCCGGAATCTCAAGCAGAGGTTATTTTTGGTAGTAGGTTGTCTTACGCTCAAAATTTGAGTGAATTATCTAACATTTTTTATGTAGTGCGGCAAAAATTGTTAAAATTACATGCACATAATAAAGTTTACTATGATCGAAAACACCGTCCTGCGGAATTTCAAGTAGGCGATACGATCTATAAAAAGACTTATTATCTAAGTAATGCTGGGAATTATTACATTTCCAAATTTGCCCCAAAATATGAAAAATGTAAGATAATAAAAAAACTCTCTGCGTTGGTGTACGAGTTAGAAAATGCAAAAGGGAAGAATATAGGTTCCTGGCATATTAAAGATTTTAAGCTAAATCCGAATAGTTCAGAATAGTAGTATCGGAGTTCTTCGCGTTAACATTCTATTACAAAAATTGTCTATCTTGGGTGAAACTAAAATGAGCCCTTTAAATTGTCTTTACAAAGGCATTGTACCAAGTGGTATCAATAGCTGAAATCATTTTGTTTTGTCAGTCATGCTAGCATTTCTATCTAGCATTATTGTTGTAAGAATGTCTCATGTCCGGGATGAATGAATGGGGATTGGTATGAAAGGTAGTAAATGACAACTACTATAGTCTCTTAGTAAGTAAACGTTTAGTCGAGGTTTAACGTCAGAGTTATTGTTGTTTTCGGTAGGAGTCGGGTATCCGCAATGAGTTGATCCTTCCTTAGTTGTTGGAAGTTGTCGGAGTTCCATAAGTTTTTTTGGTTATGTTGGTGTTGGGTTTAATTTCTTGATTTTCTTTTCTTACTCTGGTGATAAGAGTAATGGGTGTAAGTTTTAGTTGGTAAAAGTTTGCCTCTGCTATTGTTACTGAACGGATTAATTGATTATAGTTAACGTGAAGAAGGTTTGTTAAGTTAGGAGTTGTTGTTGTTCTAGTGGCGTAAAGCTCGTAGTAGCTGGTGAATCGGGACGATTCAATCAAAATCGTTGGTTTTTCTCCCCCGATTTTTCTCTTGGGTTGGGGCTGTAACAGAAATTCCTTTTTTTTGCGCTTGTGTCCCGAATTATCATTAAAGGTTACTTCTCAGGGTTTTCTATAACCTTTTTCTGTTCCGAAAATGTTGTTTATTGTTGCTTTTTGAAATCATCCAAAAATTTTTCCTTAACAGCTGTCAGATGACATTAATGTTGCTATTATGGAGATATATTTATTAAAAGATAAATAAATAAATAAATGAATGACAACTAAAAATTATAATATTAATTAAAAAGAAAACCTACATAAAATTTAACTTTGATTAAAAAAAAAAAATTGGAAGTAAATCTACACTCTTTGCCATAGAGTAGAGACATTCGTGTTTCTGGCAATAATGAGTTGTCAAACGTGTTCGGTTAGACTCATTTCCTGTTTTAACAATGGCGGGCAGGTGCTGTTGCTCCGCCGAGGGAGGCAGAAAGTAGATTAAACAAGAAAGCCGTAAATTAACCGCCTGGCGGTAAAATTTGTGATGTGAAGTGTGTGTGATTTATCTGGTAAGCATTTTAATTTCATTTTGGGTAGCTTTTCCCGTAGGATCCTCGAGATTTTAACGGATTTTTCTATTGATCGCAGCTGTCGGCACCTCTGGTTTTTTTGAATAATTACTGCTGCTATATAAGTGACGAAATCGTCGCTAAATGTGACGGGAATTGCCTCCACGTCAAGGAATTTACATTCATTTCTGGAATTCTGTTATTTTTATTTGGATGAGCACATGTGACACGCCAATAAGCGGAATTTGAAGAAGGGTGCCTGCGGGCGAATAAACACGGATACTTTACATACTCTCGTGTTTCTTTTTGTGCTGTAGTCTTTTGTGTGTCTGAGGAAAAGGGTTTTCTGAGGGCCAAACCCAATGCTCATTAATATTTGGCCCACTCTCTGAGATAGTTTTTTGAGGTTAATTTTTTTCTTTTTCAAAATTTCTTTCGGGTATCTTTTTTTTTTAAATATAATTAGTTTCCTTCTTTTTCTTTAAAAGGAGGTGGCGTCCTTTTACTTTGATTCTTTTGGGTTTTGGTAGTTTCTACCGTGTTTCTTCCAAACACGGAAATTAGTATTTTGCGGTTATAATATGTTATACCTTAATAGGTATTTATTTAAATATTATACTTGTTATGTTCATTACTTTTGACTTAACCAAGTGTAGGAACTCCTATCAACTGGTTTGAAATAAATAAAAAAAAATAAAAAAATAAATAAGGGCCATGAATCATCCCAGCAACTCTACAGTACAAAGCCCAGTGACATAGTGGTTAGGTCACCTGATCTTACATTGTAATGTTCCGGGTTCGATTTCGGGCTGTGTCATCATCTTCCGATGGGATAAAATTAACGGAATCGCATTTCTATTCTGTTGATGGATTGCAATAACAAGACACACACACACACACACATAAACATAAACACTTCATAGTAGGGTTAGTCGTATGATTATGATAGTAGGGGTAGTTGTAAGAGATTGTCGTATGATATTAAACCCGCCCATTGTGAAATTTCAGTGTAGAATAGAAACAAACAAACAAGGTAACACCATCGATATATGATCTCCTGGATAGGCCTTTCGCACTCGAAAATGATCCCTTCAAAACCACTACTGAAAGCCGGCTAGTAGTAGTTTGGTCGAAGTCCGCTGGTAGAAAGCTGACCGTTTCCGGTGTGAGAGCTGCCACGAAGAATATTGACGCGCTATTCTCTCGTATACTGGTAAATTTATTGCTCTGTCACATGATTTACGAGCAAAGAGTATTTGGAGCCAACTTATTTGTATCCGAGGGCATATCTAGCTAATATATCGATGGGTAACACTAGCAAGGGGGACGAGTCGGAAGAAGAAAAAGTAAAATGTTTACAAACCTGTGAAAAAGGTCTCGTCAATGTTGGCTATTCTGTCCGACTGGTCCGAAAATGTCATCTTCAAGACCGTGTTGTTTATGAGCTTCTTCAGATGGAAGATAGAGATGCAGCATCACGGAGTGGGATTAACCCCCCCCTCCCCCTCCCAGTCACGGCTTAGGTAAATTGTAGTTTGCAAAAAACATGTGTCAACCGCGGCTAAAGGGCTCTAGACGATCAAGCATACTTATCAAGCTACGCGTCGCAGGCTGGGATGAGATCGTAAACCGTAGGAAATATGCAAATTTTTTTTTTTATATTCATAAAAATGCCTAAGTTTTAAAAATACCAGGGAGTTATGTCATTCATCAATCAAGTATGTCTAATTAACATGACTCCCTGGTATAAAACTACAATATTAGACATTTGGTAAATATTAAAAAATATATATTTGCATATTTCCTGCGGTTTACGACCCCCTACTAGCCCACGATGCGAAGCTTGACAAGCAGGCTTGATCGTCTAGAGAGCCCTTTACTCCATTTAGGGATGCCAAAATGATTTGTTGACCAATTAAGATTATTAAAAAAAACAATCGCCAATTATTGTCTGTTTTAATTGGATTCATTCAACCAGGCATAAAACATGACTGTTGCACAGTAGATAGCTTCCTTGTCCAATACTTTCATACCGTCATAAGGATTCCAATTTGACGCGCCAGTTCTAAACTGCAACAAGTACAAATCTCCTGTTTCGAGATAATTGAGTTTTAAGTTTTAGAGCGGAATAAAGATTTAAAACGGATTTTAAATGGAAAAAAAAACTTTAATTATGTATGTCATTATTTTTTTAATACTTTCATTTAAAAATAGTTTTTTATTTATTTACATGGCAATATTTTACATATTCTATCTACATTCTTCTAAAAACTAAATGAATTATCACACTAGCGTACATTTTCTAAAAATATTAAGATTTTAGAGATCACATATACGGAGTCAGCCAAGTTAGAAAAAATTAAGAACTAATGACGCTGCCAGCTTATCTGATATCAAGCCCGAGTTTAAGCGCTAAAACGACACATTGCATAATCTATAATTATAAATCTTTCAACTATACATGTTATGCTAATAGATGACGATCTGTTTTAGGTGACAACATTTTCATTTATCAATATTTTATATCCTATGAGAAATACATAGTGAAATATTGATAAAAACAAGATAAAATGGATTTATGATTTTTAGAATACAATTTTTAAGATGACATTTCCCTGTGTCAATTTTTAAGTCAGCAAGTTGATGAATTCTTTCAGATTTCGTTAGTTTTTCAGTAAAATTCAGCAAAAAATTTAAATCAGAAGGAACTAAAAATAATTGCAGTTTGCTGAATTTTATTGTAAAACTTACAGAATCCTACCCAATGAAAGAGCAGAGCAGCGGAAATGAAGGGGCATGGCTAGTATTTGGTGTTGCCACATGTCGAAACAGTATTGCTGTCTACACTCTTCGAAGGTTTTCATTTTATTCTTTGACATTCTACATTAGTCAACAATCCATTTTTTTATTTTTTCCTTACTGATACTTCCTATTTATAATGATTCTTTTGAATGATTCTTTAGATAATAAAACAATCTTTTGGCGAACAATGTAGAAGTATTCACGTCATCTGTCCATACCCAACACACAGACACCCACTTTTGTTTTATAACACATTAATGTTGGTCACCGGTGTCCGCAATTATCCTGTAACTAGGCGACCGTGTTGGTCACAGGTGACTTTGCAGCAGACCTGTTTTCTAAAGGTTTTGCGGTAAGAAGTGACCGGAGTGGCGCTGTGGAACATTTTTCCCAAGTGGTTCGCCTGATTTGTGGAGGAAATAAGGCAAAGTTGAAGAGTTAGTCCACAAAATCTATCATTAGTTCGCTCATTTTCGCTACCAAAATTTTAGCTCGCAACAGACGTGCGCCCGGACTTGAATGTTGGCGCGCGACTGCGGAGTGCAGGTGACCAACAACTGTGAACTCGTGGCCCATTTTTAAAGAATTTACATCACAACGCCACTGCAGACACGGGTGATATCTCAGTTTTTTTGGGAATATCTCTGAAACTACTTCAGATAGAACCCTGAGACATAAATACGAATCTCGACTAGCTACATTTCTGCGCTGAAAAAAGTCAATTTTCACAGTTCTTCTATGGCGTTCAACATGTTAATAAACTTTTCAAATAATATTATACGACTTTTTAACACAACTTGTAGAATTGTCTATTAGACCTTACTTTTTGTTGCCTCTATCGACCGAAAGGAATGGCTGGCAGCCTCATTTACATTAATAGATTTATAGCATTTTAAAACACTGGGTAACTCTTGTAACTATTTGTGTTAATTTTGTGACTCGAGTAAAGAGTAACTAATATTAAGAGTATAGTATTCAA
Organism: Micropterix aruncella; assembly: GCA_944548615.1. Classification (NCBI taxonomy): domain Eukaryota; kingdom Metazoa; phylum Arthropoda; class Insecta; order Lepidoptera; family Micropterigidae; genus Micropterix; species Micropterix aruncella. The sequence continues at coordinate 17,591,061 of OX155971.1, forward strand.
GTCACTTGAGCGATCCATAATGAGTTAATACGAAAACGATTTAATTACAAATATATAGCACCATTGCGCAATGTTGATTATACTTTTGCAGCTGTAAGCAGACCACGGACATCATCTGAAATTCAATAAAATAATTAAATAATTAGTTTAGTGAGAGTGGAAGGCGTCTTTTGCCAACTAGGGTGCACTGAGTAAATAGTTTAGTATAGTGAATAGTATAGTATAAGTGACCCAGAATAGTATTTTTGCAGTAAATTTTAGAAATGACGGCAGACGTGACGGTATTTTTTTGAAAAATTAGATTTCTGGAACTGGTTTTTTCGAAATCGAAGACTATCGCAGTTGTTTGACGTTATAAATAAGATACCGCATGTAGTTTCGGCGATGATGTTTCGGCGATGTTGCAACCGCCGTGTAGACTTGTCCAGTGTAGACTGGTCTGTCTGTAGACTGGTCCAGGGCAGACAGTCTACCCTGGACAAAAGGTATTGTGACAAAAAATCTATGACAATGATCTAAAAACTTAGGTCATGTGATGAGTCAATTTTACAAATGCGCCACTTTGGCTAACTATGGCACTATATCTATGGCACCTGCTTTATCGCAGTCGCAAAGTTGCAGAAGCTGGGACTAGAGACGCCCACAGTACTTGTCAGCCCTTGCTTTAACAAACTTCAACTTTTTTCTCGTCTGGATACAACATTTTACAAAGGCAAAAAGTCGACTTCGAAGAGGCGGTAAAAGTTGATTTCTAAACATTCATTGATTTCTGTCCATGAGCGTTTCACAGCAGAAGTATTAACTAATTAATTAAAATGACAAGTCCATTTAGATAATAAGGGTCACAATATTTCAATGATGATCTGTACTGTCACTTTTTCAACAACTAGAGCAGTGTTTCCCAATTAGTGGTACCCGTAACCCCAGGGGTACGCGAAGTTGCATCGAGGGATACGCGTAGGAATCTCTTGACTAAGTTCTTTCAGAGTTGTGCAAAGATAAACGTGCACATTTGTCACATTAAACTGATTTTCACTGTCATCAACTGTATTTTGATGGTACTAAATATTAAAAGAAAACTGATTTTAATTTTTATTTATCATTCCTGCAATAAGGGGTACGCGAGTTTGATGTCTTTCTTGAAGTGGTATGCAGGAAAAACTAATTGGGAACCACTGCACTAGAGGGTACAGGGCGATTTGGCCCACAGAGGTGTGAAGTAGGCAAAGCGCGAGTGTGGCATATCACTCCCTCCTACGGTGCGTCACTCACTTCACACCTTCTTCGACCAAATCACTGCTACAAAAAGTTTTAACCTACAAATTCAAATATTTTTTTCCTACAAAAAAATATCCTATTTTTTTTTATAGAATGTTAAGAAATTATTCAATAGAGCCACTGTTTCTTTTGTCCAGCAAAACTTTGTTTTCCCTGGATCATAACAGGGAGGATTTTTTCCATTTATATATTCCCAGTCTTTTTAATGAATCAGTACTTCTCCCCCCCTCAATGACGATCTGTACCTATTTATATTTTTATGCAGCTTTTTAAATATATATACTAGCTGTACTTGGTCTAGCGTTGCTATGGCTTTTATAAGTGAGAATTATGTTGCTATTACGTTCAACAATGGCGCTCCCATTGCCGTAAAAACGCGCACATATTCGAGTGCGAAATTGTGTAAAAATTTCAAAGCAGCAAAATTCAAGCATGTGACAAGATTGTGTCAAAATTTCATACAGGTAAAAAACTTGATTCAAACTTTTGAACAAACAATCATTTACATTTTTATTTATATAGTTTTAAAATTTTATGTTACATTACTTCATATCCCTATTATTAATGGGTCCTAAAGTGTGTCTTGTATATTTATAATAATTACAAAAGATTACCTCGTTCATTCAAAGTAGACTGTCATGACACCCATGATGACCAACCCGGCGAGCAGTGCTGCCAGTTGTTTAAGCGCCTGCCGGGGATCCGGTTCCTTGAGGAGGTCTGGCAACACTGTCACTAAAGCTATGTGGAGGAAACCGCCAGCGGTGAACGGTGTAATCCACGATGTTTTCGCCTCTGAAAGTCACAAAATAATAGGGTAATAAATCAGGGTTAGAAAATATTGTAAAGTCCGCTCTACACTTAGTCCGCGAATCGCGCGCGAATTTGCGGCGCGAACTCACAATGACCGAAACAAAGCTCCACACCTGCAATGGTTCGCGGTAGTTTCCCATTATAGCTCGCGCGTTTGAAGGAGATGGACGTCAAATTAGCTTCAATTGCGTCCCTCATGTTGTGCGCAATAGCGCACTATAATTATGAATATATTAAAAATAAAAACAACATTTAATCATCCATTCATTATTTCATATGCAAACCAACTGAGCTTTTATCAAGTAGGATTTTTTACTTTACTTTTGTAATTTCTGTAACTAGATAGCAAGGGATTTCCTTTTTTCAAAATTTCTACATGTTTTTTCATCATGGCGCTAATGACGCGTCAGATTTCTATATTTTTTTAAATAATCTTTACGATTTACATCCCAAAAAACGTGTTCGGTTTAGTAGTATTCAAGAAATTGCAGTTAAAATTGTTTCATCCAGTTTACGGTAATTTTGTAGGAAATCTCAGCAATATATTAATTAGGAACAGACGCGACTACACACCGACGCTGCCGACAGTCAACTGAGCGGCGCGCGAGTGTTGAGAGTATGCGCGTTCGCACTAAGTTCGCGCTTCGCGGTCCCTTTGTCGCGGGACAGAAAACCGACAAAAACCGGGGTACAGGGCGCGAAGCCGCGAAGAATATGCGAAACGGCTCCACACTACACGTTCGCACACCTTCGCGGGCGATTCGCGGATTAAGTGTTGAGCAGCCATAATATTTCAACCGTTGATTCATCATGCATAACAGACGCAATAAAGTACAGTTGGGGACTGAGCTAAATGTAAGCGGTGGCTGAGGTGCGGGGACCGGCGTTCCATCTCCCCGCCGTAGAAATTAGTGCTGTGCTACTCGACGGTGATAAGTATAGGTATGTACGCTAACGAAAGAACGCATGTTCTAAAAAAGCCGGTCCCCGCACCTCAGCCACCGCTTACATTTAGCTCAGTCCCCAATAGTAGACATTTTTTTGGGGTTTGCATTGCCATCTCATGTATGTCTTGAAAGATCCTTGCAAAGCACAATTTACATGAGGTTAACTTACCAATAGCATTTTTAGCCCCGCTAAATATCACAGCCGTCATTGCACCGAGTAGCCCAGCCGATGCTGTTGCCTGCGTGACAAAAATATTCAACTACAGTAATATTCGTCATACTCTTCTAGGTCTAAACCAAGAATTCTAAATCTTTCTACCAGCTGCTGAAAGAAAGCTTTGGAAAGTTAGAAGGTCTTTAGAAGAGGTTAATATCAAACTTGGTTAGTAATACAATTAATAGCAAGAGGATTGCCAATCTATATTTATTTGTAAATCTTTATTGAGGCAAAAAAAAACAAATGGCAGACCTATTGTGCAATTGCAACTCTTACAACCAACCATTAGAAAACACAGGCAATATGTCCAAGGAAGGTACAAAGGAAAAAAGATAGAACAGGGTCAATATAATTTACATTTGATTTGAAGGAAAATGTTCCTTCAATGACTTTTTGAATTTGACTGCTAACTCACATTTTCATATTTATTTAAGTACAAATAATGAAGTGTATATTATAAATAAGATAAAAACGAATTTACCACGGGAAGTTTGTAATACCCGACGCTTCGGCGATGTTACAACCGCCATTGTCTATTGTAGACTGCCAGTCCAGTCCACCCTATACAACTGCGGTTGCAACATCGCCGAAACGTCAGGTATTACAAACTTCACACAGTGAATTCGTTTTTATCTTATTTATAATGTCAAACAACTGCGATAGTCTTCGATTTCATATGAAGTGTATACACTTGCTTTTTTGTTATTTTACTTCTGTGAGTCACAAAAACTTCTAAAGTAAGTATGCAACGATTATTGATTTACTAAGTACGATTCCGCCATGATATTTACGATAATGGCCGATTACGATTTTCATTATTCACAGTTCTGTTACGATTCATTCACCATAGATAAAACTGTGTAAAATATGACTGTTGCACAGTAGATAGCTTCCGTGTCGTATTATTCAACCCTACAAAGGAATCTATAGATAGATATATAGAATAGATTCTATAGAATTCTTTATTGCACACTTTAAAATAAAACCTACAACAGGCGGGCGGGCGGACTTGCGGAATCTAATTATAACATGTCTGTTATTAACCTACTTATTACCACATTGTCTTGAAATGAAACTGTTTTATTTATTTACGTGTTATTAGGTGATTGCTTAGGAGTTAATGCATGTAGTTGAGGTGAACAATATGAAGTTTTTTGTATTTAAAAAAAAATAGCATTTTTAAGTTATCAGGTGACAGCCTACTTCTTATCACTCTGGCTGGATAAGTTAAACTGTCAAAAAATGAGTATCGGATTCTAATGAACTTAATTAGGACAGATATTATGTGCAATTTTCTTGAGATACGGGTAATGGGGTCGATTCTCTAGGCATTTTGACGTACTGCTTTTTCGCGTAGGTCTGCTTTTTCGCGTATGATATGCGAAAAAGCAGGGACGACACATAAATGGTATTCCTTAGGCAGACGTCCGTCTGCGAATAGACGGACGGCTGCGTACCGATGACGACATACGCGTCGCGGTGTAAAAATGCTATTCTGTAGGCAGCATTTGACATATCTCGCGCATGCGCGCAGAGCAGTCACGTGGCTACCCCTGCGAATTTTAACAGCTGCTTTTTTGCGTGTTTCTCGCGGTGCGTTGAGAGCCGAAATATTAAATTCAGTCGTCTATTTTCGAGTTTTCGTGTCCGTAAAGTGTTTTGAAACTGGTAAAATCATTTTCACAGTGTTTAATATAGTTTTGAGTGTATTCCTGTGTTTTTCACACAAGTGTATGTTCGCTACATTTTAAGCTTTGCAAAGCTTTAAAAATAGCTCTCAAAGTGTATGTTCGCTACATTTTAAGCTTTGCAAAGCTTTAAATAATGGAAATTTGTCCTTTTCTGTAACTTCTTTGCCTAATACGGGGGTTGCATTGTTTTTTAGGTTATTATGGAGTTTCATGAGCTTTACGCGGGCATCGAAATGATGGAGTTCTTCGAACAATACGACGAGTACCTCGCAAGGTTTGTTAATTAAATTGCGATCCAAAAATCGTAAATGAATATAGGATAAAGCAGACTGCGATTAACTAGTGTTGTGACCTATATTTTTCAGAGCAGACGACTGCTTGCATCGTCGGCAATTGCATGATGCCAGCGATCCCTTCAATATGGCAGCGCGGGAGTTCATAAATCAATTTCTCCTTCAACGTCTCCTTGTGTATTAAAGTCATTCTAGACATTTTAGATTACTTTTGTTACCGCACACAAGAAGCAAGCTCGCCAAACCGACAAGTGACAGCCGGCCGAGAGATAAGCATACGGAAAAGTAACCAGTTACTCTAAGTAACGCCATATTATTATTATTATTAGGTTTACAGACAGGCAGCAGAATTGCTGATATATCTTAAAATTAATTTAACAAATGGTTGACTGTAAGATATCGCTTTAGTGATAACTCCGCCATTTGTGCATTATTTTTTTTATTTTCAAAAAGCAATGTAATTTTCTTTATGTAATGTTTCTTGCTATTTTACCTCAATAAAGTTATTCTGTTCTATAGATTACTACATTGATTACATCCATTATAGCAAATGAACGGCAAGTGTCGTGAAACTCGCGCTACATTTATCATATTTGCATATCTTTATTTTATAAAACACGGTGCTTACGGCGATTAAAATGCTTGATCACAATTCATAGAAACGCAGTTCCTTATTTTCCAATGAATATCACTGATGTGATTTATCAATGATAACCGGTACTAGCTCTTTAAATTGCTTCATTACATTATGTAGGTACCTACATACATTTTTAATTATTCACAATCATAAATTAGAGAGAGAGCATACAACATTTTCATTGTAATGTCGGTAGAGAGCGTACAAAAACATATATCCTTTTTTATTATTTGTATTTATTTACATATTAGTAAAAATATATCTTATGGCTTATAATAATTAAAAATAAAATTCTCTAGAACTATCTTCATTAATAAGGGTCAGGTTTTCCACCATTTGTATCTGAACACCATTATAGATCGACCTTTTGCTTATGAACACGATCCCAATTCTACAAGACGAATTCTATAGGACTACATGAAATATGTCTTGTGTCTTTAGAGTTCCTTTGAGTGGGAAGGAACGGCCGCATTCCGCAAAAGAGAATTTTTACACTTTTAGATGTATCGGCATCTATATGATTCTTTAAACTTCCTTGTTGTGAAAATGCACGACTACATTCCTGGCAAATGTATTTCTTTAACTTTAGATGTACGGCGTCGACATGTCCCTGTAGATGTTCTCGTTGTGAAAAGGCATGACCGCATTCTTGACAAACATATTTATTAAATTTTAGATCTACAGTGTCTACATGTTTCTTCAGAATTCTTTGTTCTGAAAAGGCTTTTTTACATTCCTGGCAAACATATTTCTTCTAATTTAGATGTACGGAGTCTTATGTCTCCGTAGATCTCCTTGTCGTGGAAAGTTTTTAGGAAAGAAGAGACGGTGGCGCGCGCATCCCGCAAGGGATGTTGCGTAATTTGGCGACACTACATATGCACAGTGGCGGCGCTACATAGGTTAGCAACCGGGGCGGTTCTCTATTGGGCACCCTCCAAAATAAAATAATAAATACTAAACTTGTTTTGAAAAGCTCCTTTCACATGAAGCCCGAAACGCAAATGGTTAAGAAAATTCTTAGACAGAGCCCTAGACTCGGAACATACTCAGAATAGTCCCATTTTACAATAAACCTCAGGAACTTTAAGGTTGTCCACTTGACCGCCACTTGGGAAGAGATGCTGGCGGCTTCCAAGTGCCGACGCAGCCTAGCAATCTCCAAAACAATATCCTCCCCAGAAAATTCAGCATACATTTTCGTCAAATTTTGAACTATATCACGAAGTTCCTCTTCTGTTGATGAAAGAAGAGCTTTAGGCTGCACAACACCAAATGTTACGAGACATCCATTGCTCTGTAACGATGATAAAGTTCTTTGTGAAATCTATCAAGACATTCCAACATTGATCTCTGCAGCTCTTCTTGCAATGTTAGTCCAGCGTCTCTGGCTTCTAATTTCCTCCTCCTTTTTCTTTCCATTGAAATATCCAAGTCCCCACATTTTCCAATTGCATAAGAAGTAGCTCTTTCTACTATTTGGATACGTTGGCTTATACGGACGCCTGGCGGACGCGAGCGCAGAGCCACTGTCACCCCTTGGTGCGCTTGGCACCCGGGGCGCACCGCCTCCACCGCCCCCCCCCCCCCCCCTAGCGCCGCTACTGCATATGCATCCCTTGCGGGATGTTACGTAATTAAATTGCAAAAAGCTATTATCGATGATGATGATAAAACAAGGTAACCGGTTATTTCTAATTTCAAGTGCTCATACCTACGGCTGTCATTTGGATTGAGACAGAGCAAGTGTTGCAACTCGATAAAAACCAAAATATGGCAATTCCCACGGATTTTTGTTTTATTTGATGTTGATATTCTTATAAATATCTATATTTTTTGTAATGTTTTTTTATATATTTCATTATATAATCTAAAAATTAGTAAAATCTCCGAATTTATTAATATTGTGTTGGTACTATGACGCGTATGTATGACGTCATCGTTCCGCAGACGTGCTGTTGACAAGAGTGTTGGAGAATACCAATTTAAACGATTTCGTTAACAGCAAAGCCGTGTATAAGCAGTGATACGCGTATACACAGGCGTACGTATATAAGCAGGCGTGGTTGCAGAATCGACCCCAATGTCTATTATTGGGCCAATATTGTCGTAGGTCCAAAGCTTTGCGGAATATTGGAAAAAAAGGCTCTACTTCATCTTGAGCGATTTTCCCTCCCTGCAATATTGGGCAAAAGCCGATCTTCTGCCGCCTGGAACAAGCATTCCAGATTCCATTGCCTAGTACTTCAGGGGAAACCTGCTAATTTCTTATATAGGTGTTTGACTACTCTCAATCAAAGAAGACAAATATGGGGACCTGAATATTTACAAATATTTACAAATATTTACAAATATTTACAAATATTTACAAATTCAACATCAACACAAATCTTCAGGTTCATAGCAAAAAACTCGACTGTGCAAAATTTAAATATAATCTTCTTCAGAACATTCTGAAAAATAGAGTGGTGGACATGAGAAAAAAACTACCATTCGAAGTGATTAACCCCTGGGTGGCCACGGACGCCGTTCGGCGTTTTTCGTATTATCTGTATTATATCCGTATAATTCAATTATCGGCTCTATTTCTCCCTCCACTGCGGTAAAAGCCTATCATTGAAGCCTGCCGTTGAATAAGCCACCATTATATATTAAAACGCTTGAACACACCTTCTACAAACAAATTTTGAGGGATTCGAAAATTTTGCGTAGAAAAACTGGTTTCTGAAAGGTTTAATGCAAGCTCTGTCAAATCAATTTAAAAACAGACTCGATTTGTACCTAAAAACCTGTTAATATTGTTTATGACTAGCTTTACAAGATCTGATCTGGACGTATCAGCAAATCTGCCTGTCGAGAATAAATAATAATGATAATACAAAAATAACAATAAGGTATCAGTATGTATGAAGATCGCTAGGAATTACTTGTACTGACTTTTCTCAAACAAAGAAGACAAAAAGAGAACCCGATTGAACCATAAAATTCTCAGAAATTATTACGATATACCTGGGATAAAGAATATTTACTAATTCACTGTCAACACAAATCTTTGCAGTAACAAAAAAACTCAACCAAGCAAAACTTAAATCTAATCCTCTTAGTTCTGCCAAATAGAGTTTTGGACATGTGAAAAAAACTACTATTTGAAGTTATAAGTGCAAGCTCTGTTAATCAATTTAAAAAAAACTCGATTTGCAACTAAAAACTTGTTAATATTGTTTATGACGAGCTTTACAAGATCTGATCTGGACGTATCAGCAAAGCTGCCTGTCCAGAATAAATAATAGCATTAACCCATTTACAACGACCAATCGTTATAAAGATCAAAAAAAGTATGGGGAATACCCTCAATTTAAAGATATTAACGAGCAGATAACTTTTGCTTATTGTTTACCAATCGCCGCAGTGATCGTTTGACAGTGTTTCGGTGCATAGATAATTATCTTATGATCACAATTTTTAAGTGCTTTTCTATTTTAATTCGTATTAGCGTAATTAATTTTCACTGTCTTCAAAACGGTAAGTGTTTACAAATAAGCTCGTGATTGAAATTTATTTTATGCACGTTTTTTATAAATTTATGACCTAGATAGATATATATTATATAGATAGATATAGATAGATAGAAAATAAAGCCTTTTTCATATTAATAACCGTGTTTCTTTAATTTAAAATAGGATACAATCGATAAAGTAGTAGTTATATGAGTCTGTACTATGAGTGAGTACTACTGATCGTTAAAACGATCCGCATTTTCTGAGCTTTCCTGAAAAGTCAGGTTTTTTTTGGTATTTTTCCATGTTTACTTTATGCATCAAGGTAATAATACTAAAAAACTACTGTGATACGAGATAAAAAAAAGTTTCAGTAACAACTGGGTTAATGATATAATGAGTAATAATATTTCTGCAATGGGCCTGAGCTGAATGACTGCATATTATTAATCTACAGTGATAACGATATATGCAATGAAAGAAATGAAATCAAAACCCACCACTAATTCTTAACAACGAATTTTTTAACAATTCACATGTACATGTAACGAGACACTTCAAGACATAAGTTTCCACGAAACAACAAATTCCTTACCAATTGTGCTTTTGCTGCCTCCCATCTTGAGAAGCCACTCTTCAGCAGAATGGCAAAGTCACCCACTTCATGTGGAATTTCGTGAACTGCAAAATAAAAAAAATATTTTTCTCCGAGTTGGCATAAAAAGTTGCAGTTTACACATGCGAGAGTTTCGATAGCCAGTCTACCAAAATGGCAATAAATTTTGTCGATTAATTTAATTTAAGAGTGTGGGCTTGTACTAAGAATTAAGTTAATAACTATATATAGTTTAAATAATAAATAATTAGTAACATACGTTTCATACTTTATTTTTGTTTTCTTACTGAAAATATTTTTTTACAGATCTTATGTTTCATTTTTCCAATATACTATTTTGTATTATGAAATGATATACAAAATCTCATTTCATATATTTTAATTTTGTATAAATATTAAATCGTATTTGGTAGTGAACAACATTTCTGGCAAAAAATAATGTTATCTGTATCGATTAGGTTGTATGGAATTGATACTTTAGGAAAAGTATCGATATTGCTTTCATTCGATATGTTGGATCATGGCATGGGACGAGATCCAGTATCATATGGTTTGATAAGATGTCAATATAATAGTCCGAATTTATGATCCCAGTGACTGGCACGAGTGATCCAGTGCCGCGATAGGAGGAGCAACCCCAAAACATCTTCTTCATAGGGTGCTTTACTCTCTGTTCCAATCTCGCCCTACGCCATAGTTCAAAAAAAGTGAAACAGTTTTTCACACGGAGCCAAATTACTGTTCTTGAATGGCCCGGAAACTCCTCCGATCTCAACCCGATCGAAAACCTCTTGAGCCATTTGCAAAAAACAGCTCTCCAAGATGGATTGTATAACGCAAACCAAGATGATCAGTGCAGTAATTCAATTCTGGTTTCACGATAATGAACTGAAAGGAAGCTGTCAAAACCTAGTAAATTCTATGCCTACCAGAGTGAAAGGTGTTATAAACGCAAAAGGAGCACATATTCTATATTAAAACTACCAATCTATAACTATCAGTACTGTTTCTGTATGTTTATTTCTAATAAAGCACTTTTGAAGAAAAATACTCTTTGTTCCAATTAATTGGCACGGTACTGTAGATGCTTATTTAACCCTGGTGATCCAGGAGGAGTCCTGTAAGTATATGCAGCTGGCTCCTGCTTAGATTTAGTAGCTTTCGAACGGTCGGACGGCGCTCTCCACTCATCATCATTGTTATTAGTGAAAAAAAAACAAAAACTCACCAAGAATTGCAAACGTGGTTAAAATTCCAACCCTGAGAGAGACGATAAAAGAACCTCCAACTGCCAAACCATGAGTAAAATTGTCTATGGAGTTAGCCATTAAATTAAGATACCCAGCAACCTGAAAAAAAAGCATAACCAAAATTAGGGTCCGGTTTTGATTTAAGAAAAATGAAGTAGTTACATTTTTAGATATAAAATAATCCCCAATTACAGTGATAAATAAAAGTAAATTGCTTATTTCGATTACAATAATATGCAACCAAACATTATTATTATTGTTATAATATTTAAATACTATTATCACAAGACCAGATATTCGCACAATAGAATATGCTGATAACAAACACATATTAATATATACATAAGTCATACTGAAAGTTTCTGAAACGCCCACTTAATAACGTACACTGGATTTAAGTCCTGAAAATTTTTGCGGTATGTTTTTTATTGATATGTTTAGGGAGGTTCTTAAGGTAGGCGCCGTTCGCGGATACGACACGGGTCCCTCGCATATCAAATCACCCGCATGGGCTAAGTCTAGTTACTTCATAGTTTTATCTTTCTCTGCCTTATTGAGACTGTCATATCACTATGTATTCGCCATGATAGTTTTATCAGTTATTATTGGCCGTTCCTAATACAATACAATACAATACAATCAACTACTCCAGTAGATAGGCATTCCTACACTTGGATGCGTCACAAAATTAAATGTTTAAAATTTAATTATTAAAAACATAACTATCATGATAGTTGTCATGGAATATATTCAATATTACCTACTTACAAATAATCAAAATATACTAATGTCATTAAATATTAAGAGATAATAATAATTCAAAATAGAAATACAAATTCTATGTAGAATAATCAACGTAAAATAATTTTATTGTCAATCCAGCAATATGCCTTTGTAATTTAATTTATAAACATAAATAGATTGTATACTAAATTATATGAGAATTAGAATGTCACCTATCATAATACTGTTATGTTTAAAATTTTACAAATTTTGCTAATTATCAACATGGAAAATAAACTAGAAATTTTCAAACTCCCTTATACCTACCATAAATTGGGTCTAGGGGGTCATTGTTTTCTAAATCAACTTCTGGTGAATACTTATAATACTCTAAACAATAACATTTATCTTTGATGATAAACATCTTAATAACCTGGTTCTGTATTGCACGATTATTTGTGCGACTATCATTTTGGCATGACTATCACCACTGAAGGATTTCTAAATTGGAATTGGCTGCTGTGCCCCACAGGTCCAAAAGGGCTGTAAGATGCATTTGTCCGCTGCCATTTTATTTTTCAGTGTACATAAATTGCATTAATAGTTGTGTAGGGAAACTAGTAAGATAGCAACGTTTCAAATAACATGTAATAACGACGATTTATAATTGCTTAGTACAAAAAGCAAATGTACGTTCATACGGTAAAGCGACAATTATATTTTCCTAGCATAGATCAAATTTATAATTTCACGATATAAATTTGCAGTATTTTATTGACGTAGTTTAGCCCCATTAGGATTAATTCACTTGGTCTACGAGTATAAAAACGCTCACTATAATAAATTAATTCCCATTGGTAAGTCGTCTCTCTGTTTAACCTTTATTAAAACCGTTCAAATATTCATATTGTGATTCTGTACTCTCTGCATAAACCACGAGGAGCAAAAAGGACAATCAATAATAGGACTCTGGGGTTCTGAGCCAAGGACTACCCAATATCATCTACGGCCAGATATAGAGCCACTAAAGTTGCATTTGTTTAGTTTCATTCGGTTTTTATCTTCTTCTGAACGAAAAGCATTTGAGACATGTGATGTTTTAGCATGTAATCATTCATATAATAATATAAGTGACTCACAGGGCTGAAAAGGATTAGATTTATTATTTTTTAAACAACAACTCCAAGTGACCCCAAGATTTTATATTAGACAGTGTACATCATAGTGTTACATTTAGCTGTGATACTTTACAGCGTAAATAAATTGATAATAAAACTTACATGTTTATTATTTTTCGCAGCAGCGGGTTCTGATTTCTCCACTTGATTGTTGTTATTTTGTTGCACATGTGATTGCATCTTTAGAGTTGGTTTGTGGTCCCGCAAAATGCAGCGACTCATCCATCGATTACCTTTAACAAAATACCACCTTTAGCAATTTTACTTTCCCGGCTGACCGACCAACAACGAAGCAAAGTATTGTGAAAGAACATTTTTTCTGATGGAAATATCTTATTTTAGCCACCCTGAGACGATTGAGACCATTTCCATATTGAAGTCTGTCTGTGTGTATTCCTCTTTGCTAAAGCCCAAATGCTTAATCCGATTGAGTTGAAGTTTGGCATGCAGGCATCATTTGGTCATGGCAAGATTTTTTAATTTTATTATTTAGTACTTTGGTATTTTTTTATACATATAGCCACATTATTACCAATGTTATAAAGTAACTCGGAAAAATTCAACACGCAAATGTAGCAAATGGTCAGTGCCCACCTAACTAGGACTGTAATGTCCTGTATCTAGGCGGGTCAGAGTAAACAATTAAAATTAGCGATTTAATTGATAAAGAACTAAATTGACTAACGTTTTATTTTTAGAAATAGTAAATGTACCTAATTAAAATTTAATATATAATATAATATAATAATCTGTATAAATATAACAAATTGTTGTGAAATTAAAAGTAATTGAAAAGGTTGTGGTTGAAATTGGTCCACCAGGAGGTACACTAGTCATATTTCTATCTTGAAATATTGAACTTTACACAAATATTAAACTTTGGTACACAGATGATGCCTTGATAGGCTAAAATCACATTGAATTTTGGCCGGTCAGTATATTTGCGTAAACGATTGAATCTAAAGTGTTTAATGCATTACATTCTCACTCTCCGCGCTACTCATCGACTATCCCTTTAAATCAGGTCAACCTCCTTCCCGAAGGGACATCACACTCAAAATCCTCTCGTAAATCAAGCTGACGAGAAGCGACGAGAAGCTGGGTGAAAGATAGATGAAGAACAGCAATGTGCAAACGGGCACTGTACCGTGACCTGCAGGTTGGATTTTATAACTTCTCTATCGTTCTCTAGCGTTCTCTATTGCCTTCGCTTTCCAGCTGATTTAGCAAACTATAACCGGTTTTAATTTGGTAAAGCAGCGCGAAAGCGAAGGCATAGAGAACGCTACGGTTATAAAATCACCCTGCATAATGTTAAGTGCCACTGGTGCTAAGAGAATGGCGCCCGCAGAGGCGCTAAAATTCATAATGGGCCTACCACTACTAGACCTTTTTATAAAACGAGATGCAGCGAGAACAGCCCTTCGTCCTAAAACATAAAGGTGAGAACAACAAAGCACAATAAAATTCTACATCAGGCGAGTGCTGAGTTTCCACGACTGAATATGGATACGGACAAAATGCTACCTAAGTGCTCTTTTAGAAAAGGTTACACAACTAGAGATGCCAACTACAGCGGGCGAGCCTGTCACCTCAGGAAGTTTTAACGATTAGTCGTTCTGTCTCCCTGAAGTGAGCGCAGAAGACTTGGACAAAAAACAGTCCACCATCAACCGGTGGCGGCGCTAGGCGTCGGCGACATCGGCGACCGCCGACGGCCTCGCACCTGAGGGGACCTCGTAAAAGCTTCCGCTGAGAGAAGCTTCTCAAAGTTAAAATTGATTAGGACCTACTTGAGAAGCACGGTGACCCAAGAGAGACTATCTGCGTTATCAATTCTATCAATTGAAGCTGAAATAGCGGCTAGTATTAGCTATGACATAATCCTGAAAAAGTTTAGTGAGGCCAAAAGCCTAAAAGTTCGTCTATTTTAATTTCTATTTGTGTAATTTTTAACATCATTTGATTAGCAATAAAACTCGTTTACTCATACATTAGTTTCACTATAATTCGGCTTATGTAATCTAACGTTTTCTTTTTGACTGGGAAACAAAAAAGGCCTCACGAACCTAATTTCGCCGACGTTCAAGTGTGGTCTAGCGCCGCCACTGCCATCAACCTCCGCCACAAGCTCGTAAGAGGCCAACGCCTTAACTGCGAGATAGCCAGGAATGCTACCCAGCGGGCTTACACTCACACCCTTACTTCCAATTGCGACCAGATTACTCCAGTCTCTCGATTGGTTACGAGTTTGAGGTTGCTTGCGCGGTCCTCTCCTTTACTAAGCGGTGAAACGGTGTATACCGAATCTATCGCGGACCACGGCATCCTTTGCCCGGCTGTTCACCCAGGATCGGGTAGCCGATAGTCGTTTCAAGAGCAGTCGCTGTAAGGTCCGCAACCACCCCCGCTCTATAGGAAACAGTACTGCTTCCAGACTCCCCCGACTGTTAGTCAGAGTGCGCAATCGATTGGCAATGCCGCACAGAGCGCAGATCATCCAGGAGCGCCAGAAGATTGATTCCTAGGGGAAACTAACCATAAGGCCAGAGTCTTACCCAGGCTCGCACTTATGCGTGGAGGCCGTCGGATGGGTGTTGACCCGTGAGTGTGACCAACCCTGAATAGAATAGGTCTTCGTGGCCAACTCAGCAAGGGCCCCTTAGCTCCCAGAAAACGTTACACAGTAGGGTAGGTGGGGGGGTAATACCCCGCACGGGGCAAATCCACGTACGGGGGTTTTCGGAGGGAATTTTCGTAATTATTTCGATAGCCGCCAGGTGGCTGACCCGACTTAACAACTTCCAGTTCCATTCCAATCCTTTAGAAGTTCGGTCGCACGTGAGCCTGAAAAATGCGGTAAGTCTGTTTTTTCGTGTTTTGATGTAATATCTCTTGCCCTTTCAAGTTGAGTTTTTCCAAAACGGTTTAAGCTATTTTCGCAATCGAACTTACGGTGATGAACTGCCTGGTTTAGCTTCATATTCGAGTGTCAAGTTCCTCGATATCATTTGCTTACATAGTTGGAGACGAAGCCATGTTGAAAGTGTGTGACTGCCCCATTTTTGGGGACAACCCCCTGCAATTGTTTTTAATATATAATTTTAGATTTCTCTGCAACTGATGATTGAACCTATGACCCCAAATTGACCTATGACCCCAAATTGGTCTATAAGGGCTCTAATATCTCCCTTATAGACCCAAATAACCATTTCAAATTCTTTGGCAAGAAAATCACCCATTAGGGAAAAGACGTCTCTGGCGATCATGTTATAGAGCATTTCAATAGTTGCCTGGCAAAAATAGATGCCTTTCTAATTTATGGCCCTCGTAAGGCTTGGATCTATGACAATTATCTAACCTCACATTTTTTGTCCTTAGGCAAACCAGCTGACCTCTCAATTCTTCAGGTCTAAACACAATTTTGGGCTAGCGCTAAAACCGCCCTCTCTGCTCTACGCCAGCCAACCCAAGAATAACCAAAAATTCGATTCTGTGCAATTCCAAAGATCCGGCAATATCAAAGCATGTAATAAGTGGCCATAGTAATTCAAATGATTTATAAGCCCGCGTAGACGTCCACAAAAAGTTCCTTACTGGAATCAGCCAGAATGGCACTGGTCTGAAGTACAACCATGAGCGATGTGGACTTAAAGAGGTCTCTCTTGCGGGGAGATTACGACAGCAACAGTATGGCTCATGCTATTGGCCTTCAATGCCAGAATGATTGAACAACAATTGGGGACTTTTGCATTCCGCGCTCAATGCACTGGAAGGTAATGCTCTATGACTGGACGCCAGAGATGCTGAAATTTTATTTGAGCATACACTTCCAGACCCCAGTAACCTCGCTCGTTGGAGCCTTTCCGAGGATAGTTCATGTCCCCTTTGTAACAATACCCCTAGCACAGCTAGACATACGGCCACTTATACTAGACAGGAAAAACAAACATGGAGCATAAAGATAACATACTTTTAAGACATTTTAGATTAAATACAATGTTTGTTTCGTTTTATTTTGCTGTAAACGTAGAACACTCCTTAGGTTTTTTATCTTGTTTACTTCGGTAGTATCAATATCATAGACATCTTACTATCTTGCGGACAATTCTGTTTCAGTTCAGATAGTTTCATATGTACACATCTTTGTTAACAATTTGGTAAATATTGTGTTGTTCTTTTGTATCATCTATCTAAATGTATAATTTATGGGCCCGATTGCGTTTCTTTGTGAACTAAAACTAAAATTAGTCCAAGCGAACGAGACAGAGCAATATGTTAGAGCGGAATATGAAACTGTCTCGGCAAAATAGTTGTATTTAGAATTAACTACCAATAATATTAAAATATTCATAGTACCGTAAACATTGCACACAACAAAGCCGTGAATAAATGTATTCTACAGTTTTGAATAAGGGAATCACCAACATAGCATATTAAAGAAACCATGGAAACGAGAGAAACCATGGAAACGAGAGGCAAGGAAAATAACAACAAAAAACAAAGTAACATAATTTTGTTTTAAAATTTTCATTCTTTCACGCATATACAATGTAACAAATAGAAATAATTGACTTTATAATTTATTGAGCCACATTGAAAGTGGAATTATAAAGTGACATAACAAAACAGTTTTTTTATTCAACCTTCAAACGGTAGAGACAAAAATACTAGAGTCAGTGTTCGGAAAACTTTCGATAATTGAGTGCACAAGAGAGAACTTCGCGAGACCAGACTTCGACAGGACCGAGTTTATAACCCGACCCCGACGATATCTACGCTTCGCAGGACAGTACTGCTCTTCAAACGGTAAGCGACAATAACAGCTTATACCTTTATGCCTCAATTATGCGAGCGGCTAGATTTACAAACTAGTGGAGACTAGATCGATCAAATAGGAAAAGAGATCGCTGCGGAATCTGCAAAAGGAGACCGTACGATACAAGAGCTTAAGGTCACCTTGTATCGCAACTCGATCGAGGAGACACGCCTCTACGAGTACCTGGTGTGCCATCGGCAGTAAAACGCCGGTTCACATCACCCCTGGGTGCCACCAAAATTGCACCTTGTCGTTCTATGGCTACCCTAAAATAAGGTGGCAGATTTTCGATCGGTTTAACCGCTGACCGCTGGATTTGCCACTACAGAAACGAACGATCGTCGATAAATACTACCTGTCGAACTTATACTCGTCTGAATAAATTCGAGCATATTTCGTACGGTGTAAGATTTGATCTTGGCGGGCAGATTTAATGAGAAAAAGTGACAACCGGTCATCTGACACTCCGCTCTAGCGTATTGCCCTGTCTCGTTCTCACAGACTAATTTCCGATTTTAGTTCACGAAGAAAAACAATCGAGCCCTAAGTCAGTTTAAAATTATGTCCCCTTGTTCATATACTCTATGGGCGAAGTGACACAATCTATTTATTTAACATTATTAATATATAGTTTTACAGTCTCTGCTTAATAGCAATATCAATATACTACATATTATTGCAATTAAAGGAAATAATTAAAGTAAAACACTAAGGCCTCTTGTCCACGAATCGTTTTTTTAACTGTAGGGACACGTTAGCAGCGCCCTGGAAAAAACATGCGCTCTTGTCCATGACACGGATTTTTCACTGTATTACGCGTTACTCGCACTCCCTTTTGTAAACAACATCAAGGTCGAAATAATTGTCCGCCGTAAAAACGTCCAGCAGGCACTAATCCAGACTTCAGTTTCGGGGGAGGACATTCATTGAAACAACGCACGCGGCACCCACCAAACTTGAATTTTCACATACAATGAAACGAAAATACGCCGGATTTCTGGGGGTTAAATCCCAACTATCCCTCCCCCCCTGAATACGAGCCTGACGAGATACATAAGTTACAGATTCTCCATGATTCAAATTTTTTCTCGACTTTATTTTTAGCTCAAAAAAATTAGGAGAGGGGGGCGCATCCTCTGTGTCATCTACCTGGATACGTCCTTGACGTCCAGTTTGGTCCACAAACTCTCATACACTGCCATACAACACTCATACAAATTTTGCCGTAAATAAACATGGCTTGCCAAGGGGTAAACACGGTGCATAGGGCGGCGACGCCGTGCCGTTTTTCCGCAGTGTTTGTGGACAAGATTCGATAGTGATCCATATCCCACTGAATACCACGCCTATACACGGCGAATTAACCGTGGGTTTTCACGGCGAAAAAAACGTGTATGGACAAGAGGCCTAAAACTATCGCCTATTCTATTTTAAGTCTAAGAGGCAACCCCCTCTTCAAAATCTACCCTTAATTACGTTTTTTACTTCGCAGTAGATAAATACTAATAATAAGTGCTTGTTGAGCTAGCAAGGACAGGTAAAGCCTCATATTCGCCTGAGCGTGCTCAAGTGCAAACGAGGCTTAAGAAGTCCCTTGGTTTATTAAAAATATATAGCCACGCTTTCAATTCGCCGCCTTCTGCCAGTCCTCATAAAATAGTTAAATATTTACCCATTAGGCACCGTCCCTTTGGGATGCCGTCAGCCATTAATACTCCGCTGCAAGCGCCCTGCATGCACATCCCTCCCCCATCTAGGCTGTTGTTGAAAAGGCAGCCCGATGCGAGTTGGGTGTCTCCGTTGCAGTCGGGCAGAGCAGATCCTTGAGTAAGGTAAGAACCTTTCTTCACGCGTTTACCCGATTCCTACAAATACAGGCTAGGCTATAATAAATAAAATACAAACAGAGCTGCCATGGAATTCACCGACCGGAGCCGGGCCCATCATAATACTATTATTACTCTTCTGGGGAGTGAGCGGTGGATTCCGGACTAAAGACTGGCTGTGGTAGGTTTAGGACAGCTGTCTTGCCACATGTAAGCGCCACCTTACCACCCATTCACTCCCCCTTCGAAGCCATAGAATTTGAGATGTGGAAATTGCAGTTTTAGATAATTTTTCTAGGAAGGAGTTGATTATTTTCCTGGAGAGACCAAGATCTTAAAAGAGGTGAAACAGAAATTTGGCTGGAAGGCCACGAGCGCCAACTTCCACCGTGTGAAGGTGAACAGTGAAGCCGTTCCGGGTGATAGCATTTGCGAGATCATGGTATTTATTGCATATTGTCTATGTAGCGTAAAATTGTTTGGGTACTCATAGATTTGCAGAAGACACATTTGCAGGTGCCAGATTTGCAGCGGACATTTTGCCGGTGCCATATTTGAAAGAGACAAGAGATACATTTGCAACTGCTAGATAGTCATTTTGAGGGGTGTCAGGTTTGGAGGGACCATAGCAGAATGTGAAGTTAGCGGTAGAACATTTTTATTTATTTCGTGTTACCAAAGTATAAGCCCTCCCATCCTTTTTCCTTTGTCTGTGACATAGTGTTGTTTTGTTTTTCTTTTGTTTAATCTTCATTTATAATCGGCACTTGTACAAGTGATTTTATTATTATTATAATTATGTTACTAAAGCAATGTCTTTGAATTATCAGGCAACTCTCACAAAGCGTGATAAGTCTGCCACTGTGCAAGTTTGTATTTTTTGTACAATAAAGATTTTATTATTTATTTTTACAAACCAACCAAAACTGCTTTCTCCCAATGTTTTTTTGTGGGACTGCAGTCTGACATGTCTTCCAATAGCCTTCGTCGAAGGCTTTTTCGAAGTCAAGTTACAAGACGTCAATATTTTTGTAACTTTTGAGTTGCATGTTCCAGTGTTCTAGAAGTTATTCAAAGAAATGATAAAATTCATACCGTTTCAACCGCCTTATATAGTTCTTCGATCTCCAATGGGCTTCCTTTTGATATGTCTCCATTCAAATGCGGAGCGGTTACTACTTCAGATTCATCATCATCATCGGCTTCGTCGTCATCCCCGCTGCCGGCGAAAAGTTTTTCCACGATGATGAATACTAGCATTCCAAACAATACCCATAGACTGCAGTGCATCGGTCCATTGCCACTCGCTGAAAAAAAAAAAAGTGTTCCAAGAGTGAAAAATGCTTATAATATTTAAGTGATCTATGTTTATCTGCAGGGAGATTACGATAGCAATAGTATGGCTCACGCTATTGGCCTTCAATGCCAGAATGATTGGACAACAATTGGATACGTTTGCATTCCTCCTCCAATGCACTGGTAAGTAATGTTGTATGACTGGACGCCAGAGATGCTGAAATTTTATTTAAATGCCTTTCAGCATACACTTCTAGACCCTAGTAACCTCGCTCGTTGGAGTTATGCCAAGGATAGTTCATGTCCCCTTTGTAGCGATACTTCTTGCACAGCTAGAAATATTCTAGCTGGCTGCAAGGTAGCCTTAGATCAAGGTCGGTACACTTACCGCCACGACAAAGTCCTTGCTGTTATTTGCGAGGTAACTAGCCTCTCAGTGGCTCGTGCCAACAAGGGTTTGACAGTACCCTCCAAACCCCCAATACAGTTTGTGCGGCATGGCTTTAAATGCAAAAAACATTTTACTACAAAACCTTATTCAATAATCGAGAAAGCTTTAGATTGGATTCTGGAGGTCGATTCGGTCTCTAAGCAGAATAAATTTCCTGAAAGTCTCGGATGTCCCTGGGTCCAGATATAACTCTTTACTCTCTATCTCGGAAGATGGCCCTTATCTTAGAATTAACTGTTCCATGGGAATCAAATATCCCAAAAGACCACGAGTACAAATTAAATAAATACCATGATCTCGCAAATGCCACCACACGGAATGGCTTTACTGTTCACCTTCTCGCGGTGGAGGTTGGCGATCGTGGCCTGCCAGCTAAAGAAATCTCTGTTTCACCCTTTTAAAGATCTTGGTCTCTCCAGGAAAATAATCAACTCCTTCCTAGAAAAATTATCTAAAGCAGCAATTTCCGCATCTCAAATTCTATGGCTTCGAAGGGTGAGTGTATGGGTGGTAAGCTGAATGCTCACATGTGGCAAGACAGCTGTCCTAAACCTACCACAGCCGGTCGTTAGTCCGGAATCCACCAATCACCTCCCAGAAGTGTAATAATTATATATAAGAATAAGAATAAGTATAAATTTATTTTCATAAGTAATTTTTCAAAAACATTATTCACAAAGTCTACCTAACTAGGCCGAAGCCCGTACCAAGGTAGACTCGACTAGGTCACTTGTACGTTTTATATTGTGCGCACACTTATTAAAGTACTATTACCGAGAAAAAGAAAAAGTAAAAAAAAATTAAATAAAGTAAATCTAATAACTCTAATTATACATAGTTTAAATTTCAAGAGTTATTTTAATGATATCTGATACCTAATTCATAATCATGTTGAAAAATAAAAGAGTAATAATGAAATCAAAATATGTCCATTATAAATAGGATAGAAAACGAATTTACCGCGTGAAATTTGTAGGACCCGACGTTTCGGTGACGTTGCAGCCGCCGTTGTCTAGGGTAAACTGAAGAGCTCGTTTCGTTTCAGTTTTCAGCTCTTCAGTTTACCCTAGACAACGGCGGCTGCAACGTCACCGAAACGTCGGGTCCTACAAATTTCACGCGGTAAATTCGTTTTCTATCCTATTTATAATGTCAAACAACCGCGATAGTCTTCGATTTCATAAAATATGTCCAGTTAAAATATTATTAAAATAATAAAATACAATAAAATCAGTAAATAGAGAAAAATAACATATAGGCCAGTCGAATTAGATTTTAAAAAAGTGCCGCAATTTCCGCATCTCAAATTCTATGGCTTCGAAGGGTGAGTGAATGGGTGGTAAGGTGAACGCTCACATGTGGCAAGACAGGTGTCCTAAACCTACCACAGCCGGTCATTAGTCTGGAATCCACCGTTCACCCCCAGAAGTGTAATAATAGTATTATGATGGGCCCGACTCTGGTTAGTGAATTCCATGGCAGCTCCATTTGTACTTTATTGATTTATTCCGATCTTTATTTATATATGTTTCTAGATTTAGGTTTTTGCTACTGAGGAAAAAATACTGACTGTTCGAAAGTTGATTATTAACCCTTCAGGCCTCGGCCCCTCAGCCAATTAACAAGTTGTCCCAAAAAATTTGTAAAAAAATTGAATTATGACACTGGGCCCGATTGCGTTTCTTTGTGAACTAAAACTAAAATTAGTCCAAGCGAACGAGACAGAGTGATAAATTAATCGTCGATAAATACTACCTGTCGAACTTATACGCGTCCGAATAAATTCGAGCATATTTCGTGCGGTGTAAGATTTGACCTTGGCGGGCAGTTTTAATGCGAAAAAGTGACAACCGGTCATCTCGCACTCCGCTCTAGCGTATTGCCCTGTCTCGTTCACACGGACTAATTTCCGATTTTAGTTCACGAAGAAACGCAATCGAGCCCACTGTCTCACCAAAACATTAATTACTGCCAACCCACTGTACCCATAATTAAAATAAAACATATTAACATAATAAAATAAAACAAATTAAATTTAAACAGGGCAGTCACACTGAATCGTGTTGTGGCCGATATCGGCCAATTGGGGCTCTAGGGGTTAAGGATGATTTTCCTCGGTAGCAAAGGCCTAAACCAAAAAAAGTTTATACCCTATATCAGTAATTCAAGAAGTGTGCATCGTGACGCCCCAAGGAGCCACGAGGAACTCCCGCGAACACGAACCGGTTCAGTTCTCAAAGCCTACTGACTGACTTTTCTGAACACCTCTCAAAGCTCACTGACTGGTTTTTAAAATACTCGAGGAAGACATATTCGAGAAATTTGCGTGGATCCAAGATCCTTTCCGTACTCAAGATCCACCAGAAGTGACTTTGCAGAAAGAAGAAACTCTAATTGAACTATCTTGCGACAACAGCCTGAACACAAAATTGATCTTCCAAGTTAGTGTTTTGGATATCAATAAAAAAATAATGTCTAACTAATAAAGTTTCTAACTAATAATGTCTAACTAATAAAGTCTAACTAATAATGTCTAACTAATAATGTCTAAATAAATGTCCAACTAATAATGTCTAACTAATAAAAAATAATGTCTTAGTTCAAAAGCTGTAAGGATCCTCATTGCCTTTGCGACAACCTTTTTTATGCAAAGCCATATTTTCAGCTATAGCTGTAATAAAAAGCAAATATTGCTCAAAAATTGATGTGGAGCAAGAAATATCAGTGTTGCATGTTTTGAAAAAATGTGCAGAAATCAGCAAGCTCCCCCCCGTCACAACTTATTTATCTTTGAAGGTTTTCACCATTTATTTCATAATTTCATATTTTAGTTTGATGGTCCTTGTGATTTAATTTTAATAAATGTGAGCTTCACATTGTGGGATTTATTAAGAGTTGTTTTCACATTGTTGTTTTCATTTCGGTACCTGATTTATGTCATTGTAGGTACATGTATTTCAATAAGGGCGTCGGGACAAATACTGAACCTGTAAGTACGCCGCCTGTAAGTCTGATGTTTGGGAACCGCTGCCCTATATAGTAACGGGCCATGTCTAACAACAATTATCTACAGGCGACCGGCCTTTGTAACATCATGCAGCAGTACTCAGGCAGTCACCCACCCAAGTAATGACCACGCCCTATGTTGCTTTTGTGATCTGCCGGGAACCAGTGTCTTATTGCGGATATGGACGTTATAGTCCGGGAGTCATACGTCAGCCATACGGACACACTACGTCATAAGATACGAAGACACAAAGACAAATCGATTATACATGAAAAGCCGGATAAAAGATATCCTTGAAAAACCATAAATCATTAAATTTCTCTTGTCCCGTTAAAAGAAAGTATTTTTGCAGTTCAATCTATTGTACGAGAAGCGTATTTTAATTTTCGTTCCAATTTTGAATAAATTGTCACATGCAGTGTAAAATCACATTTTTTTCAATATTTGAATGTAAATTAAAATAAGCTCCGCATACAATAAAACCATACAATAAAGACCTCAAAAAAATGCATCGGAAATAGAAAATTTTCTTTTAACAGACCAAAAGGATTTTAATGATTTTATAGTTTTTCAAGGATATCTTTTATCCAGCTTTTCATGCATAATGCTTTTTCGATTATATATGTCTTTGTATCTTATGAGGTAGGGTGTCCGTATGGCCAGCTCCAGGACTATTACAGATGTTACTGATGTTAGCTTGTTTTCAGCTGTTGAAAGATTACTTCTGGGCCCCCATACAGTAGCTCAGTAAACTAACATTGGTCTTACGATAGCCGTCTAGTCACAGTGTACTTCTAAGTGTAATAGTGAATTGAGCATTGTTGCATAGATTATTCCGCTTGGGGAACTAATGGGCCCAGTGCAGTTGGGCCTTTATGACCCAGGTGTTAGGGTCGACTCAACTCATAGGTCAGCAACCATCCGGTAGCCTCCACGCAGAAGTGCAGACCCGGGAAGGACTCTGTGCCTGCGGGCTAGTTTCCCCGGGAATCACTCTTCGTGCGGCGTCAGCCAATCAACTGTGCATTTCAAGTCGTGTGAATTCCGACTGATAACCGGGGGTCTGAAAACGGCTTTGTTTCCAATAGAACGGGGGTGGGTGTTAACCTTATGGCAACCGCTCTTGAAACGACCAATCCGATACTTGAAACCCGATACCAGGTGAACAGCCGGGCAAAGGACGCCGAGGTCCGCGATAGGTTCAGTGGACACTAAATCACCACTACATAAGGGAGAGGACCGCGTAAACGACCTCGAACCTGTGGCCAGTCAGGCGGCCGGAGAAATCTGGCTGTAAGCTCGGGAGGTTGGCCTGCTGGGTGCATCCTGGTGTCTCGGGGTAAGACGTTGGGTTCTTACGGGCCGTGGCGTAACTAGACAGTGGACTATTTCATCCCAAGTCTTCTACGCTCACCTCACGGGAGACAGAACGAACAATATCGTTAAAACTTCCTGAGGTGACGGGTTCGACCATTGTATTCGACACCTCCCAAGATTATTCCGCTAACATTGTCACCGAATTGAGTAATGGTGATTGATGATGGCGATTATTGAGTATGGAGTGATAAACATACGAACAAATCAGTTATTATACTTCTGATACTTCAAATGCAATCACGACTTTGACTTTCAGACAGCTATCCCCTCATCGATAAACATTGTATTAAAATGAAACAAGATTATCGCCTACAGAGCACTAGCCTCAGATAATACAGCCTTATCTCTATTTTTAAAAGAAATGGCCAATGTATGTACAGAGTGTATGACACAAAGAAAATACCAGGAATATGAAGTTGCCGTTCTACAATAAAAAATTAAGACCAACAATTACAGTCCCAACGTTACTCCTTGTGATCTTGTGACCTAGTTATTAAAAATTGAGAACCAATTATGCTTTTAGTTCACCGGCCCACCAACGGAAGCATTGTGAATGCGCATTTTTTTTTCTCGAGATGACGATGGAAATATCTATTTTGCCTTTCCCCCCACACCTTTTTCACATACCTTTGTTAGCACCTACCTTCCTGCCAACCCGACTTTCCCGGAAAGTAGACAAGAACTGATTTCATAAATAAAATCGATAAGTGTCCTCTCTCAGCCGGCGAACGAATCCGTTTGGGAACCGTTACACAACGGCCTCGAGCGGCTTGGTTTGTTTCTTGGCCAGTCTCAGACGGCTTGACATTATTATTGGATTAAAATGTTTGGCAGAATTTAAATAATATTAGTGTATCTTATATATGAGATATTTCAACCAAAATTTCACACCCATGTGATTTCGGCCCAACAAGGCATCTGTGCACCAAATTTCAAGTTTCTGAGACCACTATTTCGAGATTATTATAAAACTAGTGCGCTCCCCACCCCCTACCCCTTGGCCCTTGGTGGACCGATTTCAATCACAATCTTTCCAATTCTTGCCATGACCAAATGATGTCTGCATACCAAATTTCAGCTCAATTGGATTAAGCGTTTGGGCGCTATCGGGGAGGAATACATACATACAGACAGACACACAGACAGACTTCCATCTGGAAATGGTCTTAATTGTCTCGGGGAGGGAGTCAAAATGTATATATCCGTCTTCGTCATGATTTTTTTTAAACGCATTCGCAATAGTTCCTCTTATGCCGGTCCCACACATTTGCATGAATACGCAAACCCCCAACTGTAGGACGGCATTCGCATTGAACATGCGAAGTTATGGCTGCATTTGCCATGTTCTAAACCGTGTCGGTTTTTCGACGTCGTCTCCCACACATTCGCGCGTCAGTTTGCGAACGTAACACACAATTGCGAACGTAACACGAACGAACGTTTCGGGAGTCAAGCTTTTTGTGTAAGTATAAACAATTCACAGGACAGAACAACCGGATTTTGGATTGGAATAACAACGTTTTGGTGTTCATACAGAGCGAACCTACCATATAGAATCCTAAAAATAAATCTCATATATTACAAGCATGACTGAGGGATTTATTGTGAACAAAGGTAGGAGGGATCGCAAATAGGTTTGCGAATAAGTATGCGAATAACATTGCATATTTGCTTAGTATGCGAATAAACACTGCGAATGTTTTCGCGCAAGTGAGTTACCGGTGTTAGGCCAGGAAAGTAAAAATGTGAACAGCGGCGATCAATCTGGATGAAGGATTATTTGAAAAAATGTAATTTTTGAATATTGAAAGATTTGGAGCAAAAACACGACATCCTTTTCAAAAGCTTCACATGAATGTCGAAAGAAAATTTCTACAAGCTTTTAAAAGTAGTGGAACTAAAATGCGTAGCTCGTAAAATGCATGGACTAACACACACATATCTACAGGTTGCCGGATCCGAGTGCGCTGAGGCATGCGCTGTCGTTCAACTAGTTTCGACACATGCGATATTGCTTGTGCAACGGTATTACACACATGCACCAGAGAAATACGCCAGATGAAATAAAAAGCGTGCCAGTGGGGACACACCTTAATTGTATTATTGCACCCTTTTGCAGCTGCATCCAGTAACAAAATATTAAATTTCACAATAAAACAATATTTTCTGATATATCCTCTACATTGTTAAATACTTGTTACCTGTCAGATTGTAGATAAGATACACACAAAGGCTATTCATCATAATATTGTATTATTTTTGATTTATTGGTACTCGGTTACTATCAGATATTATATCTATGTTATCGGCATGCGATTGAGACATCTTCATTGTCTATTGTGATATTGATATCAAGTTACAGGCGTCTACAAATATAACTATAATCGTAGAAAACCCCAAAATAAAATATATTCTCAATATTTGTGAATATGAATTACGAAAATAAGTACAACGGAGTCTGAGTAATCCGGCACTGTTAAAAATCGAGGAGTGCCGGATTACTGAAATGTATGAAAATTAGGGGTTTAACCGGTCGAAAGCCAGTCTTCGTGCGCAAAAATCTGCACCACAACTTTTTGGTCGTTTTTTGTAAATAAATACTAACAATATCACTTTCTCATGAATTCCCTCTTGTTACATAGTAACTAATCTTGTTAGTCATGTATATTATATATTTATACTAGCTGACCCGGCGAACTTCGTACCGCCTAACAGTCAATGAATGTCGTGTTGCAGATTAGCTGAACTTAATTTATGATTTTATGAAAGTAATACAATGAATACAAAATAAATATTAAGTTCAGTAGTTCATTAAGATAATAACACAAAAAGAAATATAAAAGTACAAAAATTAAGTATATCAATCGCGTGTCAGCAAGACATGATTGAATTAAACTATTTACATATTGTGCAGCATGGGATGCACTCGGTTTAATTCTCTTCATTGAAGCACCTTGTGATATACGACATTTTTTGTTTTTTATCAGGCGCAAGAACAAATAAAGCGGATGATTTGCCGACACGTGAACATGCCACGTACAACTGACCATGAGAAAAACACGGATTTACATTTTATATGGGAAAATGTTTTTTCTTTTATTTTAATTTTTTGTCAATTTTAATTTTTTGTCAATTTTATAATTCGCATATTTAATAGTTATTCTGCTATTCGGGACGGAGACAAATATAATAAATCAAAAACCATGAAAATCAGTCCAGCCGTTCTCGCGTTATAAGTGTTCGAACAAACCCGACTTTGTTTTATATATATATAGAAAATATATATGGGGGCCGGCCGAAACGGTTACACGCGGATCTGTTAAATGACGCAAAATGCCTATAGGCACCGTTGGCTTCCGACGGGTTAATATTATAATAATACACATGGTATGTCCATATAAAATGATGTTATTGATATATGTATGCTTCTGACAGTACCTATTGTTTTTCAGTCATTATTTTTTAGTGTCACTTTCCCGGCCCGCAAACCGACAAAAAAAGAAAGTATTGTGAATGCGCAAAATTTTAAAGATGAAAATATTTATTTTGAGCCCCCAGAGACGATTAAGACTATTTCCAGGTGGAAGTCTATCGTGTGTGTGTTTGCGTGTGTGCGTGCGTGCGCTGCTTGCGTGCATCTGTGCATATTCCTCCACGATAGCGCCCCGCTTAATACGATTGAGCTGAAATTTGGCATGCAGGCATCATTTGGTCATGGCAAGAAATGAAAAGGTTGTCAATCTAGAATCTATTGGAATCCTTACTTTCGGAAGGTATAGAGCACCTGGAAAGAGTTCAGAGAAGAGCAACAATGTTGGTGCTATCGCTGAGGAACAAACCATACGAAGTACGACTGAAAGAACTTCGCCTGACAACATTAGAGGAACGTAGGCAGCGAGGAGACTTAATAGAAAGCTACAAAATGCTGCACGGTTATTACAGTGTGCCCAACCTTGTATACCCTGAACACCAATAAGCAACTGCGTGGACACTCGTTGAAGCTAAATAAGACAATTGCAGCATCGAACACCAGGAAATATTTTTTGACAAATTGTGTAGTGGATGCTTGGAATGCGTTGCTATCTCTGTCAACAGCTTTAAAAACAAACTGGACATTCTTCTTAGTGCAAAACAGTCACAAGTTTAAAAACAAGTGCATGTGATATACACGCATCAGCCTTAACCCGGTCGCTCCGTAACATCCCCTGGGGGACCAAATGTCGGCCGCCTAACACTCCGTAACGTTCGTTACGGGACCAAACGCTGGCCGCTGCGAAAAATGCAATTTACAATTCGACACGCCGTACTATATACTTTCTGAGGGCGCTACGATATGGCCAAAATATCTTTAATTCAAGATTTCCGTCTGGCAATATCGAAGGACGATTTAAAAAGTGAGCATAGACGTCAAACGCCAGTGTCCGCCGGCAACCCCCACGGCCGTGTACGGTTCCGCGAAATGGGTGATAAAAATGGTGTGTGTGCAGTGTTTGAGTGTTATTTACTGGAGAACAGTGAGTAATTTGCATTTTAAGTAGTTTCGGAATGAGGATTAGTCATTTGAGATAGTCCATTTGCTGTTTTTCACGAATTTTTAACAAAAGACTTCGGCGACGACACACCCCTCGCGAAAAAATGGCCGTTTTTATTTTGTGATGTTTGTGAAATATCCCGATATATCGCGAAATATGACGTAATGTCGCTTTAATTTACTAACAAAATAGGTATTGCTTCATTTACATCCTAAGTTATCACATAATTAGGCGTATTTTGAACATTATATGTTGTTTTCTAATATGACTCGCGCAAAGAAACTTGTTTTGATAATTACTATGAGAGAATTAAGTGCGATTTTCCATAGTTTTTCGATGAAATGTGACTCTTTGGAGTATAGTAATTAGTTATTAGACATATAATAAGTATATAATGAGACAATATAATTGAAAAAATCTAACGAATTTTATATTATGAGCATTCAAAGTTTATTATTAAGTTTTGGACGCAAACTCTCAAAACTTTAGATTTTTCTGTAATATCAGACAAAGCTCAAAGTTCTGGTGTGATTTCTAAGAAGTGTGATGTAGTAATAAAGTTATTTTGAAAGAATTTCATATAAAAAAATACCATAAGTAGTCACAAATTAAAAATAAAAAAATTTTTTTTTTACGAGAATACATAAAATTTTTCTTGGCTGAATAAATAAATATTTTTGTATGCAAATAAGTCAAAAAAAATATGGTTTTGGTAAAGCATTTAATAAAGAACATAACTGTATTTATAATTTTTGCATATTTTACGTATTTTGTGACAAAAAAATCGAAATGATTTTATAGGCGAGTTTTTTCAGTTCGCCGATTTTGTAATATTTATTCATTATTATCTTAATTGTTTTACGAGATAAAGTTATAATGTTTTATATTTCAAATTCGGTCATTTTACAATGCGATCATTTTACAGTTATTCTTTTTATAATCGGTGTAGTGGTTTACAAGTTATGGTCGTTTGTATCAAGGTCGTCGACTCGCGTCGATTTTTCGCGCGAATATGTCGCGCGCAAAAGTGATAGCTGAATTTTTACTTCGCGAGAGGAGGGGTTAAGCTGCTAGTGTATAATATAATAATGATAATAATAATAATAAATATTACACTTAGACAATTGAAATTTGGTACAAAGATGCATTGTTGGGCCGAAATCACAGTCAAATTTTTGGTTGGAATATTTCATATACATGCTATGGTAATAATATTTAAATTCCGTCATACATTTTAATCAAATAATGCCATCTGTTGGCGCTTGGCCTGAACCGTTTAGTCTGAATAGCGCCTCTCAAGGCGTTTGCAATAGAACCCAACCAGATTTGTCCACCGGCAGAGAGAGAGAGGTTGCTTATCGATTTTCTTTATGAATGTAATATTCAGAATAAAAATTCAGTCCTTCTGAAAAAATTCGGCTACTTGCCAGGAGTCTTGGGGTGACACAAGTGTTTTTTATAGTCTTTAGTCGGCATCTACTCTAACCCGGTACTTTTCACACTTTTCACAGTTCTTCACTCGCACCCCATGAGATTTTAGTGCCGGATTACTAGACGTGCCGTTATAGTGAACTGCCAGATTAGTGGCTCAACTGTACTAGCGTAAATCAGACCTTATACAGACAACACTTATGACCCAAACGGTGCTCTTGAGCTTACCGGAACGGTCGCTAAAATCGCCAGACAGATGCTTCTACTATGTTATACAAAAAAATATATCCCTGCTCAATTTTACAACAATCTACTTGTAAAGTTTAGCACTTAACATTCATAATGGCTAATTAGCTAAATTATACTACTTTATGTAGAAACTGGAAACTGTAACAGGGTGCCGTCAGGCACTAAAATCACAGTACATGCGTAGTACAGTAACAAGCACTAAAGTCATAGTAACAAGCAATAACAAGCAAAAAAGTCAGCGACAGTATATGTCTAACTTTTATATTTAAGTTACAAAAAGTAGTTTTTTATATTAAAAAAATAATTTTAATCGTTAGGTCATGTTTATTGGTCATATTATTAACAATTATCAAAATAAGTAAATTTATCGTCTCAAGTGTTTAAAACAAAAGACTTTTCCCTTTTACTGCATATAATTTCCTTTTTACTGCATAAATGGTTAAAGAGATAATACGACATAGGTATGGAACTGCGACCGTATTTCGGGTTGGAACTCCTGAAAGATTGGTACCAAATAATAACATTACATCTAATATAGTATACAGAGAAGTTTTGAACAATTAAAATAAACATAATTTATTCAATCATAATCATTTCATTCACTCATTTGAAACCCGGTAATATAGCCAAATTGGCATGCAAATACATACATACATATGCAGTAAAAATATAACCCTCCTTTTGGCAGTGAGGAAACAAATCATAGCACTCAGTACTAACCGAACCACACTCATAATTTCATCACAAGTAATAATGTTTACTGCCCAACGAAGTGGGCACGGGTCAGCTAGTTATACAATATATACAACAGTTCACTTTCTGTGACGCCAAACTGCACTGGGCCCATTAGGTCCCTAAAAGTGCAATAAAGGATTTGTATCTATCTAACACAAATGATTCTACACAAATGTATCTATCTAACACAAGGATTTGTATCTATCTATCCAAATACTGTATTGGCGCCTCTTTGGTCACCAAATTATTTTGTTGTAGTATTCACTCCCTATGGTATAAATGCTGGTAAATGGGGGAAGAGGGTTGGTGGGTTTGGCGCAGTGGGGGGGGGGGTTGTCTGATTGCCGGGTAAGTCTCGGGGTGACACAACCAATTTTTTTACTATCCAATAACTTTTCACAAAATGATCACAAACAAATTTATTGAAATTGGACAGTACAATGCCTGTTGGGACAATGCTAGTTGATAATAAACCTTTATTTAATTGGTATATGAAAATTGGTGTGAAGTAGGAAACTGAAAATCTGAATGACCGAATGCAATACATATTTTTTATTTCTTCTTTAATTCTTTATTAGGTATCACTGTTTGTTTAATGCTAAATTTGAAAATCTGTTAAGATTTTAGAGAAATTTAATTAAATTGAAATGGTGGGGGGGGGGGGGCATGATTGTGATCCTCGCTTGCCTAACAACCAACTTTTAATAAATTTTTTTGGACTTACCTCGGTGAGCCTCCCAGGCCTCGGGCAGAAGGTGTAAGAACACGTCGCCCAGCATTCCACCCACTGCAAAACTTAAAGCTGTCTTAAGACCTACAGCCCCCGCCTCACTGACACCATCTGTAGGTAATAAAAGACAAAAAATTATAAATCGAGATGCTCAACCCTTTAAGGACCATGGAACATGTATCGCATCTCCGATCAAACACTCGAAAATCAATCAAGATCAATAACTTGAAAAAGTCCAAATATGGTGTTTCTTTTTTTTTATTATTGCAATTTCTCATTTTACACTCCCAAAAAGAGTCATAACTGTTACATCACTAGTGCCATTAACAAATTAGTGAACTAACAGACATAACTGTTTTTGGGAGTGTAAAATGAGAAATGGCGATTATTTTTATAAAGAAACACCATAACTGGAATTTTTCAAGTTATTACTGTATTTGATTGGAGGTAAGATATGTCCCATAAATTCAAAATTATTACAATTCATAAAATATCAAATACAAATAATTTATAAATTATATTTTTTCCACATTATTAAGACATCAGAATATCATCTTAATACTAGGGAAAAAAATATTGTTTAAAAATATACCATATTTTTTTAATAAAGATATCTCAAATGACATGAATTCTGGTGATTTTAAATACATAAATAAAATATTTATTGCAACTTTTCAATTTGATGTTTTTTAGTATGTATGATTTCTGAGTTAAATATTAAAATAAACACATTTTGGAAAAAGTTGTAACTTTGCATCTTTATGGACCACAGGGACACTTATGTCCCAACAATTTATACAAGATCTATTGAACCAATTTTCACAAAACTTGACATACATGTTATTTACATTGCCCTTTAACAGCTTTGACATCAGAATATCATCTTAATACTAGGGAAAAAAATATTGTTTAAAAATATACCATATTTTTTTAATAAAGATATCTCAAATGACATGAATTCTGGTGATTTTAAATACATAAATAAAATATTTATTGCAACTTTTCAATTTGATGTTTTTTAGTATGTATGATTTCTGAGTTAAATATTAAAATAAACACATTTTGGAAAAAGTTGTAACTTTGCATCTTTATGGACCACAGGGACAATTATGTCCCAACAATTTATACAAGATCTATTGAACCAATTTTCACAAAACTTGACATACATGTTATTTACATTGCCCTTTAACCCTTGGAGTAAATGGGTATTTTCATGGATGCATCTGTCTCTTTTGCAGGATTTTCGGCGACATCGACCTTAAAGTACTATAACTACGAAACTACTACACCAATCATAAAAAGAACAACTGCACAATGATTGCATTGAAATTTCGAATATAGAATATTGAAATATCACTTTGTAAAACAATTAGTTAATTATGAATAAATATGAGAACGTCAAAGAAGTGAAAAAAACGCGCGACCAGATTTGGTCGACTCGTACTCAACGGATAATTGTTTCGCGACCAGATTTGGTTGACTCATACTCAACGGGTTAACAGCTTTATGTATCAAAAAAATCCATACTCTACTGCAAAGCTTACGGTCCTTAAAGGATTAAAGCAGAGAGTTACTTTTCATGCATTTTTATAAGCATTTGACCCTATATTAATATTAAGTCATAAATGACGCTCTGAAGACAAAAAAATCACAAATCCAGAAAAATAATCGACAATGAAAGTAGAGAAAGTGGCCAGCTTCAGCAATAAATTAGCCGCAATCAATAAATGTATACTTCCTATTTTCAGTTTGAATGTTTTTGGGGTGTTTCTGAGCGTGTGGTATACAAGTAAAGTAATGTTAGTAAGACTATTAAAAATCATTTATTGAATTTATCGTTCCAAATTTTTATTTTTTTTAAGATAGTTTCCTTTTACGTCGATACATCGGCTCCAGCGGGACTTCCAGCACTTAAATGCATTGTGGTAGTCCTCCTCCGAAATGTCCTTTAATGCTGCGGTGCAAGCTGCTTTGATCCCGTCCACTGTCCCGATATAGATTGTCTAAATTATAGGTTAATTTTTTTTTGCTTGATGATAATTTATATTATTGTGCTATACTTATAAAACCTTAAAAAAGTAAGATGGTCCCAGTATTTACGAAGGGAGACTAAAAGGGTTATCAGTTTCTTTGAGAACCCAAAAAGTCCCAGTTTATAAGGAAAAAGTACTTTAAAAATTACGATTGGATATAGATTAGATTAAAGTTAATGATCCTTTGTCTAGGGCCCTAAAAGGTTTGGAGCCCATAGGCCGGTGCCTACTTGGCCTATTGGATAATCCGGCACTGCACATAATTGGAACCGACTGTGGTATGAATATCGGCATTTACTGAGGTCTCTGTCAGACATTGAAATACTGAATGTCATAAAGTCGTCGAAATACTGAGTCGATAAAATATTCTTTACAGGAAATATTATTGCGTAACTGATACAGGCTTTGGAGTGCTCTCTTTTGCAAAATAAGTATTTGTCTGCTAGTTGCAGCATTCCCCCAAAACTGAACCGAAACTGAGTTAGAGTAGGCAAAATATACACATTTCGCTGCTGAGTAACGACACAGTTTACTATATTTTTATTTTGCTGCTGTGTAATCACAAAGTTCACTAAGTTTTATGACTAAGTAAATACAATAGGTCAATTCGCATTGTCTACTGCAATTTACTGTCAATAAATATACCTAAAACATTGTCAAAAACTTCAAAATCAAATTGGTCCTGCACATCTAAAATGTCTGTGTTCAATGGTCCCAAGAGAAATGACAATAGCTGTAGATCATTAGCCTTAAATCATGCCAGTCAAAGTTATTTCATGCTCTTTCTAATTGCCTTTATCTGACTAAATATTAGGAGTATGTTGTAAATTTATTCAAGTGGTTGAAACTTTATTCTGTTTTTTTTTCCTATCCCGAGGGCTGAAGGCAATCAGTCACCAGTAGCCTCGTTGCTATTCCGAGAGCTATGCGACCCTCGCTCGTTGATTTTAAATGAAATGATAAGAATATTCATTGTTTTATGAAATGTTGACTGTGTGCAAAGGTCATCAGTTCAATCGTTGGCTTTTACAACTCCTGATTGTGCAAAGTATGCCTAGTGCGCCGAGCAGTAATAAATTATGAATAAATAAATATTACAACACTAGTAGGTACTAACTTCCCATATAAGTATTGGAAAAATACATTTTTTTATAGATTCATAAACAATGTTCATGAAAGATTAGGGTATCAGAACTAAAACTATGTTATTAACTCACTGACTCAACTCAAGTATACTCGTAGTTGGCGTTAGCAAGAATATTTTTAATGATCAATATATGCTATCATGATATGTTTTCATAATAAGATTGTATTTTCAGATCAGAATCTGAAAAACTGTTTTGGCAGTCAGGGTTATTAAAAACTATTGTAGTAGTTTTTGAGAAAAATAAATTACATTTTTTTCTACGTAGGCAATTTGAAAGCAAAGAAATATGATGAAGAAAAACTGTTTAATCAAAGCATAAAAAGAGTCCAAAATGAGAAGCCACAAGTAATAATATTATAAGCTTAAAAAATAATATGTTACTTTTAATTAAAGAATGTCGTGTCATTATACAGTCTGTGCGGGGACTTAAGGGGAGAGGGAGGGAGCCTGGTTTAGAAGGTCAAAGAAAAACATGTTTTTCACGTTTTTTCAAAGGTAAAAAAAAAATATTTTTGAAATATTGAATTGCAAATGTTTTTACCGCTGCAGAAATGGCGGATCTGCTGCTTATCTTGGAAACTAAGATATTAATTTTTACTTATGTATTTTGTAGTAAAAAAAGAAAAAAAGTTATAATTTTTTTTATTTTTCAGGAATTTAAATGAATAAGCTTGATTTTTGCCAAAAAAAAATACTTGTTTAAACTAGTAAAAAAAATATAAAAATATGTATTTTTTCTTCTTTTTTAGTTTATATTGAGGAGTTTTTTCTTAGTTTATATAATTCGATAAGTAGAGTACTTTTTTTTATCACCGGTGCAAACTGAAAAATATGGTTTTGAGAAAAAGGCATTCAAAGTTTTATTCAAAGAAAAGTATAAGTTTTTGACGCTTACAGCAATCTGAGACTATCAGCTATTCCAGAGGTAAAAGATTCATGAATAGATTTCAACTTTAGGTTTTTTTTAAAAAACATGAAAAACATTTTTTTTGGGCTTCTAAACCAGGCTTTCCATAACCCCTGGGTGGCCACGCACGCCGATCGGCGTTTTTAGTATTATACGTATTATATCATTATTTATTCAATTATCGGCTCTATTTCTCCCTCCACTGCGACAAAAGCCTGTTATTGAAGTCTGCCATTTAATAAGCCACTGTTAAATATTAGTATGCTTGCAAAAACCTTCTACAAACAAATTTAAAATTTTGCGTGGAATGACTGGCTTCAGAAAGATTAAAAGGAAAAAAAATATTATACCCTAAAACCTCTCTCAATAATAGAGAAAGCTTTCGACTGGCTTCTGAAGGTTAATACAGCCCCTGAGCTGTACTGTTTCCCTTAAAATCTAGGATGCACAGCTTTCCGTTAAGATATGACTCAACTCCCTATCTCGGAAGATGGCCTATCAGTTCTATTGGAATCATATATTCCCAAAGACTTTTAGTACCTACAAATAAATATCATCACGATGAAAATTGGCGCTCATGGTCTGCCAGTCAAATCACTGTTTTATGTCTTTAACCGCCCTACCTATACGTCCGTTATATTATCGCCCAAATGCAACTTACGTACAATCAAGCACAAAAACAAAAATTAAATAAAAATAACAAAAAACCCAAAACCTACAAAGCGTACGTGATACGTCAAATTGTTCCTACAATTCTAAATACAAAATAAAGGGAAATAAATTGATCTAATAAGTAAAAAAATGTCTGGTATTTAGTTATTAAGTTATATAATATGGTTATTAGGATATAGTTTGTTACCTATATTTTTCTATTACTATATATAGTCTGGCAATTATCCAAAATTTATAGGACTAAAGGCTTTTATATCTCAAAAAGAGTAAAAGAATTATAATTGTCAAATACCAACAGTGGGCCTTTATTATACAGATTGTTATTAAAATCTTTACTATTGGTTTACATCCTAAAATTATAAATCATCAATTAATCAACATTTAAAAATACAAAATCGCGCAGAACAAATTAATAAAATAATAAAATAATCAATGGTATGGAAAATTATAAAATAGTCAATAAAATGCTCATATTTAAATAGCCATGAAGACTTCTCATCAGGGTCGGCCCCTAGCTTGAATTATATACTTGAATTGTCTGGTACCTCCTCACCGATATTCACGATCGGATTGTGACGATTGGCATCACTTTCGGGAATGAATAATTAGAAATATTTTGAAACTATAGAAAAAATAATAATTTGAAAGTCATTTTAAAATCAAAGTCTTTGATAATATTCAAAACTACAGGATACTTAGAAATATTTTAAAACCATAGAAAAATAAAATCATTTTAAAATCAAACAGGCTTTAAAAATGTTCAATATCATAGATATTCTATAGTATAGAGTTTAAAAAAAAATTGAAACGAGATTTTTTATTTTTCTTTTACTTTAACTTCATCTCATACATTGTTCACCTTGATCGATCAGTAGAAAATTTACATCTCATTATTGCGTCACATCACAAAAATAACAATTTTCAATCACATTAATTTTCAATCGCTACGTTACATTATTTAAAATATTAAATTTAAAATTATTGCAGAGTTCGGAAGACCACCACGGGGCCGCGAAACCACCGCGGGGTTTCTTCCGCCCTACTACGGCATCACAGGAAGACTCGATGGCCGCATTAAGTGCGACATACAAGTCCTCTGCGGTACTACTAGAAGGCGATGGAAAGGCCTCAAGATTCTCGCAGAGGACTTCACCAAACCGGTCCCAGTTAATGTCGCCGGTTCGGTATCGCCACTCGGATTGTGGCGTGGGGGGAACGCGACGGCCGATGCCAAATGTCACCAGTCTGCGGTCCGAAGAAGAAAGATGCTCGTGAACTTTCCAATTGTTCATCCAACGGGCGAATCCCGAGGAGCACAGAGTGAAATCCACTAAACTCCTCTTCGAGACTGTTTAAAAGTGGCATTCATTAATTTATTTCTTTATTAATTTTAATTACATATTTGAAGTTGTTCAAAAATATATAATCACATTAAACCGCGAAATCTATCTGTACCTTCTTTCCGTCGGAAGTAGTTTATTTATAAAGGTAACTGCTTGTTGAAATAATTAAAGTTTTGGTGTAGCTATTTATACCTATAATAATTACTGTTTTTTTATCCTTCTCGACATACATTTTATCCTCGTACTGATGAGAATAACAATGTTATAATTATTTTAAGCATTATCCATTTTTATTTCTTTACTCAGAATCATAAAGTATCTGCTATCCTGATAGTGGAAGCGGTTCGTCTCATATTTTGAAAGAATACTGTAAATTGTGATAAAAGCAAATCTTTTGCACACGTGTGTTCATTAGACCAAAATAGTCGATTTGACCTGCCGCTCCGACATATTTGGCCCAGCGGACTCGAAATGGCGGCAATTTTCCAAGATGGCCGCTAATAAACCAAAATGATTATTCTCGTGCTGATTTTAAAGACCCATGGGTCGTTTTCGGTTATTTTGGCGTCGTACATTTCAAATATGATGCTGAAAATATAAACATAAATAAATAATTCCTTACAAACAAGGTAGAATGTGTACAATCATTTATATATAGTGTAGTATAGTGTAGTATAAAACGGCCACGGTACATTTATTTTGACCAGTTCTGATGATGATATAAAGTAAAAAAGTTTAAGTTTTCTGGCCAAAGGTACAAATATGTTCAAATCGGTTCAAAATACGTTCAAAGGTTGTTCAAAACACATGTAGTCGTCATATTTGAGCCAGCGACTACAAATTCAAAGTCAAAGACCCATTCACATATTCTATATATAGTTCAAATTTTCCATGTTTTCTGGGTAGCAAATTTCAGAAATTACTTACAGCATACACAAAATTATTCTCTCGTTTGACTTTTTTGACAGTTTTGACTTTAGATTCGTCTTTTCCAGTGTGCAAATACTCGAAAAAGACGCGTATAACATAACGGTAACGTGAAAGTAAATACTCGTTAAAAATGTTTATAATCCTGTTCAAAATTAACTAAAGTTATTTTTATTGCCATATTTGAAATATACGACCACAAAATAGCTGAAAAGGCCCATGGGTCATTAAAATCAGCATGAGAAAAATCATTTTGGTTTATTAGCGACCATCTTGAAAAACGGCCGCTATTTTGAGTCCGCTGGGCCAAATATGTCGGAATGGCGGGTCAAATCGACCATTTTGGTCTAATAAATACTTGTGCAAAAGGATTTGCTTTTATCACAATTTGCAGTTTTTGTTATTTGCAGTTTGCTATGAGCAATAAAATTATAAAATGCGGGTTACTTTGCTTTGGCGGGTGACCGTCTGTTCAGCGTTATCAATGTATGCGATTTAGTCACACGTGCGTGGCCGCCGCCGGCAAGCGTAAATTACCTACATTTGTGTAATGGCATAGGCTCAGAGCCCTCTTAAAGCCACCAGAGGGATGCGACTGCTGATAAGTATATGTTAAATTCTGTCTAGCAGTAGCATGCCTTCAGTGTGTTTTATTGAATCTACGACACAAGCAGTACATTTCAAACTGAAGATTGAAAAGTAGAGAGGTACCACTTTTTTTTACTATAAAAAGCGTAAAAAAACACAAAAAGGTCGGGCTTGCCACATTTACCAACCCTGGGCACGCCTCTGGAGAAAATGGGTAGTAAGGTGAAGCCTCACATGTGACAACAGCTGTCCTAAACCTACCACAGCCAAATTTTAAACAAGAGTCCAAGGTTAATTTCCCTGAAGTATAATATTATTATGAGGAGCGATATCGTCAATTCAATCATGTAACTAATTTTCAGTCTAGAACTTTAAAAATAAACTGAAGTCGCAAGGATCACTCAAAATCATTATCTGGAACATCAGATAATGAAGATATATCATACAGACGTGAAGATGATCACGTAAGGATTATCTATGCAGATTTGTCAAGAGCATGTCATAATTTCTTAAGTATTGATGGTTGTGACTCAATTTTCAAAGAGTTCATTAAAATATTTGAGTGGTCACGTATGCTGATAACACTATCAGTGTTGATGAGCCGCAACTATGTTAGTCTGGTATTAAATGGGTCATTTTTGTCAACATTGGTTGCTGAATCACGACGACTTAGTTTACTAATGACATTATTTTTTAGGGTTCCTTACCAGAACCTCTAAGTAAACTGAAGATTATTGGTAAGTATTCACTAGCTGTCCGTCTGTTTGTCACCTTATCTCGGTTAGTTATAACCCTTGGAAAGTAAGCCATGGGAATGAAACTCACAACGGCATGTTTTCAACCCTTGAAATTTTCTTTGTAGGGGGTGTTACTGCACTATATGGTGGCTATATATATAATCGTGGCTTATTCAATGGAGGTGACTTTTTTTGCATATAATTATATAATTGAATATATACAGAGATCGGCCGCCCGCGAGTTGTCGCAACGAGTAACCACCATCGGTGGTATTAGCATTCCAGGGTTAAAGCTATCCACATGAAATTTAGCAGTCATAAAACTTGCTTGCCCGCAAAGAACCCAAAAAGTCAGCAAAAAGACCCAGGCTACTAAATTCCATCATTTTAATGCTAAATCTAAAAGAAAATTACATTGTTTTTTTTTTAATTTTAAAATACTTTTTATGATGGTTTTAAAAAAAGCTAATCCAACCTACTGACAAATAAGTAGGTGTTTTTAAATTATTTAAAAAATAAACTAACCTACCGAAATGTAGGTGTTTGACATTTCTTTAAATGCCTATATCCCTCTTATTTATTGTGTCCGACAAAAGATACCTGCAGTTTCGGAATTAGAGTGGTGAATATAGTCAGGTGATGTTAAAAAATAAAAAATGTATAACTGGTAGCAATACCTAATTAATATCCAGATTTTATTTCCTTTTATAAAAAGAAAGGGCTGATTTTGACATGCAATTGGTTTTGTTTTTCGTATCCTCTACAAACTCGCAATTATAAAGTTTTATTATTTTTCATTATTGTGGCAAAAATCCAAAATGGCCGCCTTCTACGAAATATACATCGCAGAACTACTTAAGTATGATATTTATAAAATTCTATTGAAATGTTGTGATTCCATTTGACAACAATAAAAAAACGAGACTCGTTTTCCTCGTGTATCATTGCTTTGCATCGGGTATTGGCCTTGAAGGTAGACAGTGTTTCTAAGGTTTTTGCATTTATTTTTTATTGATTAAAAAAGTAAAAGATGGCCGGAAGGCGAATAATTTAATTCCTGGATGAGTCTGCAAGGTCTCACTGACTAATACAGTCTGACTCAAAATAATGACAACAATAAAATTCATTGACCCTAGTAATCTCGCTACCTACTCTGTATGCTTAATTATAATTGTTTTTACGGTTAAATACACAGATGTGTTTACAAAGCTGTAAATTGAGATGCAAATCAAATATTTTTTAGAAATACATAAACAAGTATTTGTTAGACGTTTAGAGTATTTAAATAATAGTTTAGATTTCGAGTTGGAATTCGCCCATGATGACTGGTAGCTTTCACTCTCGTTACGCCCTTGTGCCATTTTATTCCGCTACGTAACATTTCAATCGGTAATAGTAATAAAATAACGTCTGTTGAGACGTTCGAACGGGTGGAACAGATATTTAAAAGTAGCTGAACCGCCGAGGTCTAGAGGGTGAAATCAAAGAGGGATGAACTGTCAAATCTAAATTGATTCAAAAATGGCAATGGCGTGTTTTGTTTTTTTTTTTTTTTTCGATTTTTCGAAATGTTTTTAATACACAATTGTGAATGCAGCTTGACGCGGAAATAATTTAAAAACAATACGGCGCGCAATTGCGTTCGAGGTCGCGTTCGTTGACATTTTTTTATTTAGTGAAACGTCGTAACCATGGCAAACGAAACAAAACAATAAAAATCGGATTTTTCTCACCTCCGTCTTTTAATTTGCTAGGGTCTCCGATCGGTATGACGAGCAGTGGAAATATCCCGCTCAATCCTATCAGGATCGAAGCGGCAGCGGAGAATATCCAAGGATGGTACTCCATA
The DNA here is from genome assembly GCA_944548615.1 of Micropterix aruncella. Lineage (NCBI taxonomy): Eukaryota > Metazoa > Arthropoda > Insecta > Lepidoptera > Micropterigidae > Micropterix > Micropterix aruncella. The sequence continues at coordinate 17,634,857 of OX155971.1, forward strand.
TCCTCAAAAAACTGCCTGAAAAAATCCGGCATGAAATCCATCATGAGATCGAGCTTCACGAACGAATAGTCTACTGTATGGTTCTGCATTTTCGAGTAAATACACTAAGCGCACTCGCTTGAAAATCACGTGGCTTCAAAACCAATACGTTCGATGGCTAACCTAACACTGAGATTGAGCCATTTCGCGGCGAGATTCGCTTTTCTCCCTTCCTATTTCCTAATCAAACGTCCATTATCTCCGACGCGCGCGACACAATCACAATACAATACAAAAACGGAACTGTCACTATCGCGCGGCGAAACGCAGTATTTGGTATGTACCGAATCTACTGCGCAAACAACCCCGACGTATTCCGCTAATTGTGCAAATATTGACCGCTGAACGACTTAAATAACTGAAATATACAGAACAAAGAGATCCCACCAAACGACAAAGCAAAATCGTCTCAGATTCATGTATTTGTACCAAAACGCGGGAAGGAGGCGGAATTTTTGACAGATGATCCGTCGCTAGAGATTCGAGATTTTTATAATCGTATGTCATGTTCAATCCCATTTTAACAAAGTAGAAAATTTTGCACCTCATAGAATACAGTGCTTTCGGGAAGGTTAAGATCTTTCAAGGGGTGATTCTGTACATCAAACTGAATACAAAAAGTAATATTTTTCTTGTTTTGAAAAATAGTTTTTTTTAAATTATATTCATTGGTTCCTTTATGATTCCGTGCAACTGGGGCATGATGACCTGTTTGTGTTTTATGGCTGGCACAACTCATGGTTCAGCTTTCATCCGGAGCCTACTCGAAGAAGAATTTAACCTGGAAGGGCCGCTGTTACTTCGCCTGCGGATCGTAGGATCGGAAGTACGGATCCGGAGGAACACCTCGGTCGAATTGGATTGGGTGGTTTGCGCACCGGGCGTGCCAACCAATTGCTTGCTTAATTAACCGGAGAATAATTAGGGCAGTCTGGAAACGTACGTTTTCTAATGCCGCCTCCACACGTTAGCGAATGTTCGTGTTACAGATTAGGTAACGTATAAGATGCGGATACGCGTCAATGAAAAAAAAGACACCCAGCTGACAGCTCGGAGCTGTCAAAATTACGTCAAAATTAGATGGGGTGCGCAGAGTGCGCAAGCGCGGCTCGCAGGTCATATTTGGTACGGTGACGTTGACATATCTGCTATAGGAGTTTTCCATGTATGTTTCCTAATAGTTGTTTACACCCACTTGGGACACGAACATTCGCCAACTTGTGGAGGCGGCAATAAGAAGCGGGAGTAGTTGGTGATGGCGTCACCTGTCCTTAAGGTGGGTATCCATTAGGTTCGCGCACCAACTCTGCTCCGCGCACCTGCAACTGCTCCAGTAACCCAGTAGTGGATACGTCCGCACTCCTGGGGCGTGCAACGTTGCACGCACCACGGCGAGCGCTCCGAACGGTGGCGGTAAATGCGCGAACACAAAGTGATGCGCAGTGCGTTCGTGGACGCGAGCAAATAGAGACGTTGAGCAAACGCGAATCCATCGCTATGGAGTGGGCAGAGGAGCAATGTCTAGCTCTAATCGAGGAGTACAGAAATTATACAGTGCTGTGGGATCCGAAGGATGAGAAAATTAAAAATGCATTCTGGCAACGAGATGTTCGCTCAATGTTCGAATGAAAACTGCGGAGCACTCGTTGTTCTTGAGTTGATGCGCGCACCGTCTCCATTTGAACAGTTGCTGGTGCGCGGAGCAGAGTTGATGCGCGAACGTAATGGATACCCACCTTTAGAAACGATCTTTCGGCCACCCGATCCCGAGTGACACTTGAAGGGTAAATGGACGTCTCGGATCCGTGATGGGGCGTTTACACTCTCGCGCGAGGCGCGAGGCGAGACGCAAAACCATGTGGTAAACAAACGGAACAAAGGCAAAGCTTCTAGCAAGTAGGTAAACATTTTGTACGCTCGTTAGAAGCTTTGCCTCTGTTCCATTTGTTTACTGATATGGTTTTGCGTCTCGCCTCGCGCCTCGCGCGAGAGTGTAAACGCCCTATGACAAATTCGAATGTACGAATTGCCGCTAACGTCATGTAGAGGCCGCGCAAGCGAATTGAACTTCCCCTCCCCTTGCGCCAGCCGAACCCCCCTCCCCCTCCTCCCCCGCGCCAATTCGTAGTAGGAATATCTGTAGTATTTTCCGTGGTAATCAAATGGTATTTGTTTTTAAATTATGTACTGTTTTCTTTAATATGGAGGATTTTAAATATTATTTGTGTCGCTTGTATACGAGATATTCCAACCAAAACAGTTCTGACTTCATTTTTTTTGTGACATGTATAGAGTAATGCTGACGCCACGTATTCTATTGTTAAGCAGACTGACCATTTGTTTCGAGTTCTATATTGCATCTGTTCTGTTTACTGTTCTATTTACTGATGAATTTTCAGCTTGTCCCAAACACTTTGGGGGTACTAATTAAAACTACACCTATTCTAGTACGCCAGCGCCAGGCGTCCTGGAGTCTGGCCTGCTGACTCTACCCATTCTATTGCCAAAATACTGTCTGATCTGAAAGTATCAGCTATTACAAAACTAATGCACTTTTTTGTCGCTGCCTCTTGAACTATTATTTCTAAGTAGATACCTACCTACTATTAATATCGCGAAACTCTAAAACGCTATTATATTCGAATATTTTATAAAAATTATCGCCCATCGAACAAGTTGCCTACTCTCATTTTCCAAAAACCGACTTTATAAACGCACTTGAACGTCGTCTGATCAATGTTGGAATATCGTCCTAGTTTTAAAATACTACGATCGTTAAAAAGTAAAAGACGTCGCTATTCGACTGTTTGTTGATCTTGCTGGGAAGTGTGAGCGAGAGCGAGAAAACTACATACCTACAAAACATTTCCGAACATTTCCCAGAAGCACGACCGATTCCGATGGTCATGTCATGCCAGAAGCTAGAATGTTGTTGTTATTATGTCTATAGTGACATCTGCCGGGTTAAACTTAAACTTCTATCAACGGGTTTTTGGATATTTTATATATTATGTATATTTGCCTCTCGTGTAGACCCTATACGATAGATGGCACTAGTTCAGCTTCATTCTGTGTCATTATAAATAATGATAAATGAAATGTTTATTTTTTTGTATTCACTTAATAGGACTTAATCACCTTTATCTGTTCCATTATATCGGGATTAATAAATATTTTAAAATTGCTTTATATTGATGATCGACTTTCGTAGGGTTGGGTAACGCAAAATAACGTAAACTACATGCTGTTATTATTAGGGGGGGCGCCAGTTTTGCATGCGGCAATTTTGCACAAATGTCACTTTTGACAGGTCCAAATTTGTTGAGGGCAGATTTGCAGGAGGCAACCTTGCAGGAAGCAACCTTGCAGGCGGCAACCTTCAGTACAGTTTTTAAGTTTTTCTGTTAGGTTAGGTTAGGTTAGGTTTTTCTTTCCCTAAAATCGAAGTGACATTAATTACCGGCATCCTTGTAGTGGATGACTTTTATACATCAAACTAAACATTAAAAAAAATGTTTTAAGTTTTACTGTTAGGTTAGGTTAGGTCATTTTGACATTTGCAAAACTGTCTTCTGCAAGATTGCCTTCTGCAAAACTGCCGCCTGCAAGAATGCCGTCTGCAAGATTGCCGTCTGCAAATTTGCCTTCTGCAAGTTTGATGGGACCCATTATTAGCAATAGATAATAGCTAGATTTATTATTACTTTAGTATGTACTTTCAAAAGTTACACTGTTGGCGCGCAAGCGACAAACTATAGTGTTTGTCTGCCTGCGTTTGCAATTAGGCGTTCAACGCATGTATATCAGTAGAAGAAGAAATAGACATGTGAAAATATAAAGGACAAATGTCCAACACTACTTTTTGCACGTCAAGAGCCTGGCGATTTGCCTTTAATATTAAAAACATCGATGTATCGGTTCGTATGATGTTTAGTAAATCAATATTAATTAACCGGCATCCTTGAAGTGGGTGAATCAGTACGAGCAAACTTTTAATTTAAAAAAAATAAGGAAAAACAAAAAAAAATATTTTTTTTTTTGTAAATTTGGACAACCTACATTTTGAATAAAAGTTTGACAAGCGTTGAATGCGCTGCGCGAACTAACTAACTAACGAAAAACCTAACTTTTGATTAAAAGTTTGACAAGCGCGCTACGCCATCTAGCAGTAGGTAAAATATCGCGAATAAACAATATTTTCTATATTTTGCCCATCGCTAGATGGCGCATCGCGCTTAAAGCTTTTTATACTTTTTCAGTTTTTTTTTATTCACCCACTGCAAGGATGCCGGTTAATTAAAACACCCTGTCAAAGTTTTCCAATGCCATGAAAATACGAGCGATGTACATCCTAACTTATCCCGAATGTAAACCCAGCCATAGCGATATTTCTATTTAAAACGTTGCCCGATTACAAAATCTTACTGTCGTCTGTTTGTGACCGAAAAAATATGAAAATCGGATATTACAATTGGATATTAGTGGTGGAAAAGAGGTTTACATAACTGAAAAAATAAAACGGGTAGGTGGTATTAGATACGCCACCGCAGTGATGTTCGTGAAACGTCTTGATGTTCGTGAATCAGCTCAATGAGATGCATGGTAGAGGGGTATGTAGGTAAGTAGTGAAATGAATGACACCGAATAACATACACATATCAAGTATATTCAGTGAAGAAATCTTTTTTTAGCCTCTTCCCTCTGTTTTTGATGCCTAATGGTACGTCTAGGAGGCGCCATAGCCGAAATATTTTGAAAAAAAAATATATTAAATCCACTATAACTATTGATAGCCACTAATTATTAATTATATTTATATTATAAGTATTTAGAGAGCTACGAATTCTAACTAATGCAATCAATTTTGGCTTAATCTGTACACGTACTAACGAGTAATAAGAAAACGAAAACTTTGTAAGCTGATTTTTTAAACTGAAACTGCGACGTCTGTCACGCGACACTGGCGCAATCTAGCAGCATGAGTCAGAGGTCCTGAGTAATGGCTACTTTGCTCTACTGAACGATATATAGACATCGATATATTAGCTAAATATGCCCTCACATGCAAATAAGTTGGCTTCATATTGCATTTGCTCGTATATCATGTGACAGACAGAGCAATAAATTGAACAGTATGCGAGAGAATAGCGCGCCGATATTCTTCGCGGCAACTCTCACACCGGAAACGGTCGGCTGTCTGCCAGCAGACTGCGACCAAACTACTACTGGTCGGCTTTCAGTAGTGCTTTTGAAGGAGTAATTTTCGAGCGGGAAAGGCCAATCGATGTATATAGATGAATCGCGCATGACACGTAGCTACAGTCATCACCGAGGCGACATGTTTTCGTTACGCGCGGTTTTAGAAAATGACCCCCTACTTACGTACCAAACTGAATAATGTTTCACTTCAGACATTACATAGGTATATTATGATGACTAATAATATTACCTAATGTTACCTTACTTAACCTACCTAACATTACCTAATAAAATTACGTAATAATGCGGAAGGATAGGAAGTAGAGCAAGACAGCGGCAGAGAAAACTGCTCATGACCTCGAAGTGAAACTAATGATGCAATCGAGGGTATTTCTTACATTCGCTTGGAGATCGTTCCAAGTTCCAAAGCCCTTCTGTGTGAACTGACCTTCAGGATTTTTAAAAATGACACTCGAAACTGATCGGAGCGAATAGCTCGAAAGCAGCAATTGATGACGAGAATATCGATTCTGTAAATATCGATAGTAATACAGCCCCCACACAATTGAGTTTCCTATTTGACAGTTCTCAAACAGTTCTGTAAGTCTGTGGTTTGAGGTTATCCGTCGTGCGGAAGGAAGGACATCTTCCTTGGTGGTGAATTCTGCTGTTTTTTTTTCATTTTGGGCTTGACCGCGTCGTCTCTGACGCCGTGGGTGGGTTGAAGCCTGAAGCTGCCTCCGCTCTATAATCAAATGATGACAACTCGCGGTTTCCAGTGGAAAATATTCTGCCTTCGCATACGCAAGAGAAAAGGTACGTTACATTTTTGCATCTCTTCGAAGGCTTTCGCTTAGTACTCGGTTTATAGCGGCGTTTTACTGTAACCGATATAGTGTTAATCGTATTATCAAAATCTCTGTATTTACTCATTGCGGAGTAGTGCGAGGTTCAGCAGAAAAAGAGATTTTGAAAGAGGAATAAGTACTAAATGAGGTGGATCAACTCCTGGAGTGTTATAGATGGTAGACAAGAGCTCCATACACATGAGTGGGGACTCGCGACCTGCACCTGAATGAGCAAGAATTAGCTATGGATCCAAAAAATTATGAGAGGGGGGGGGGCACATCAGTGGTCTCGAACGTCAAAATGCGAAAACGGTAAAGCTGCCCACCAATATCGTCATATTTTTACCCAAAATTGGTATATGTTATTCAATAATACAATATTCCATAATACAATATTCAATCAAATCTATAATAAATACAAACGGAGCTGCCATGGAATTCACCGACCGGAGTCGGGCCCATCATAATACTATTTTTTTTACACTTCTGGGGGGTGAGCAGTGGATTCCGGACTTACGAACCGGCTGTGGTAGGTTTAGGACAGCTGTCTTGCCACATGTGAGCGTTCACCTTGCCACCCATTCACTCCCCCTTCGAAGCCATAGAATTTGAGATGCGCAAATCGCAGTTTTAGATAATTTTTCTAAGAAAGAGTTGATTATTTTTCTGGAAAGGCCAAGATCTTTAAAGAGGTGAAATAGAGATTTAGCTGGCAGGCCACGAGCGCCAACTTCCACCGCGTGAAGGTGAACAGTGAAGCCGTTCCGGGTTACGGCATTTGCAAGATCATGGTATTTATTTAATTTGTACTCGTGGTCTTTTGGGATATTTGATTCCCATGGAACAGTTAATTCTACGATAAGAGCCACCTTCCGAGATAGAGAGTAAAGAGTTATATCTGGACGGAGGGCTGTGCATCCGAGACTTTCAGGGAATTTATACTGCTTAGAGACCGAATCAACCTCCAGAATCCAATCTGTAGCTTTCTCGATTATTGAGAAAGGTTTTGTAGTTAAATGTTTTTTGCCTTTAGAGCCATCCCGCACAAACTGTATTGGGGGTTTGGAGGATACTGTCAAACCCTTGTTGGCACGAGCCACTGAGAGACTAATTACCTCGCGAATAACAGCGAGAACTTTGTCATGGCGGTAAGTGTACCGTCCTTGATCTAAGGCCACCTTGCAGCCAGCTAGAATGTGCCTAGCTGTGCAAGGGGTATTGCTACAGAGGGGACAAGAACTATCCTCGGCAAAGCTCCAACGAGCGAGGTTACTGGGGTCTGGAAGTGTATGCTGAAAGGCATTCAAATAAAATTTCAGCATCTCTGGCGTCCAGTCATAGAGCATTACCTTCCAGTGCATTGGAGGCGGAATGCAAAAGTCACCAATTGTTGTCCAATCATTCTGGCATTGAAGGCCAATAGCATGAGCCATACTCTTGCTGTCGTAATCTCCCCGCAAAAGAGACTTCTTCAAGTCCACGTCGCTCGTGGTTGTACTGCCATACCCCAGACCAGTGCCATTCTGGCTGATTCCAGTAAGGAACCTTTTGTGGAAGTCTACGCGGGCTTGTAGTTCATTTGAATCACTACAGCCACTTATTACGTGCTTCGATATTGCCGGATCTTTGGAATTGCACAGAATCGAATTTTTGGTTATTCTGGAGTTGGCGTAGAGCAGAGAGGGCAGTTTAAGCGCTAGCCCAAAATTTTGTTTGGACCTGAAGAGAGTCGAGGGGTCAGCTGGTTTGGCTAAGGACAGCCAGGATTTTAAACTAGCTGTCACCAGTGCATCTAGACGGGACAGTTGGGTTTTGGTAAAATCGTAAATAAGAAAGGGCCATGACAAATGTGACGTTAGATAATTGTCATAGATCCAGGCCTTACGAGGGCCAGAAATTAGCAAGGCATCTATTTTCGCCAGGCAACTTTTGAAATGCTCTATAACATGATCGCCCGAGACGTCTTTTCCCTGATGGGTGATTTTTCTGCCGAGGAATTTGAAATGATTGTTTGGGTCTATAAGGGAGATATTAGAGCCCTTATAGACCAATTTGGGGTCATAGGATGTAAATTTTGTGCCCATGCGGGCGAGTCCAAGGCAAAAACATTTGGAGGGCTTCACTTTTATACAGCCTGACCAGTCGCAGAAAAGCTCCACTTTCTGTAATAGCAGGGAAAGCTGCTTGGGGCTTCTGGTAATGAAAGTTAGGTCGTCGGCAAAAGCGAGGCACGACGAGGTGTATTGGCCGTCTGTTTTAAAACGGTAGCCCCACTTCCTGTCAAACTGGCTCAGGCTTTCCAGAAGTATATTAAAAACTATATTAAAAATCGTCGGGGAGAGGCAACAGCCCTGAAATAGTCCAATTGAATATGGTATAGAGCGGGTAGTCCATTCTTGCGTTTTAACATGGAAAGTCAGACAGTTGTAGTAGGAGGCTACAATGTCACGCACGACTGGTGGGAAGTTGTACCAGCGGAGTGCAAAGTGGAGGAGACTGTGTCGGACTGACCCAAAGGCATTCTCTAGGTCGAGCCAGCATACATTGATTTGGCGTTCGTGCTGTCTCGCATCCTTGATGGCAGCAGCCAGGAGAGAGTTGTGCTCGAGGCAGCCCGAGACGCCGCGCATGAAGCCTTTTTGAACTGATACTCCAAGGTACTCATTCCGGTGCATGAATTCGCTCATCCTCGTGTGGACTATGCTAAAAAAGATTTTGGCCACAGTGTCTGTGAGAGCAATGGGCCGAGCGTCCTTAGGTCCGGTGCAAACTGGGACCTTCGGAATTAAGATGACTGTCGCTCGGCCAAAATTCTGTGGGACTACACCGCTATTCCATATATTTCGGAAGATGGATCCTAAATATTGCAGAAGGCAGGGGCATTTTTTGTATACTAAATAGGGAATACCATCGGGACCCGGAGTAGAGCCCGACGGCTTCCTCTTTACTTGATTAAGAATCTCATCTAGTGATGGAGGTTGAGAAGCAAAAGCTACCGTAGGCAGGGGCGGAGGTGTAATGCCCGGCGGAGGGCTGTAATTATGGAGCCGCATTGGGTCCTCATACGTGGTCGAAAAGTATTCCGTGGCCATATCTTCCGGGATTTGGATTTTTCCCTTGGCGGCAGACAAAACCGTTTTGCTGTAGTTAAAACGGTTTTTGTCGAACCGGGCTTCCTCTTTGGATTTGAGAAATGCTGCCTTGCGCTTGTCGTTTTGCGTTGCTACGCTCTGTATGAGTTTTAGTATAGAGCGGTACGCGCGCGAGAAGTTGTGGCAGAGGGCTTTATCCCCGGCTTTCTTGGCTTCACGTAACTGGCGACGAAGTAGCCGCTTTTGCCTACGGAGCTTTGCCTTAAATGCGTTTTCTCTGTGAACCGGGTCGACATGGGTAGATTTTGGGTAAACACCCGAGAAGTATTCATGGACCGCCACCTGGAAGGATGACAGCTGGACGCTGGCAGGGGCATTACGGTTCACAGAGTGGTCAAGAATAGAAGTTAAATTATTATTATGAAATTCCCAGTCCTCTTTCGCAAGTGAAGGGAATTTTAGAGGAGGGAAGGATACGATTTGCGCGGGTAGAGGAGACCGGTCGGGTGACAAACTGCGGGCAGATGTGGAGTCAAGGGACATGTGAGGTTCAACTCTGTCCGTGACTCCTTGCGACGGTTTAAGACACTGACGTGCAGCGTCGCTATCATCGTGCCCAGCAATGTGTTTATTTAACCATGCTAATCGTTTATATTGTTTCCCGCAGATAAGGCAAGCAAGGTCCGGTGTCGTTTTTTATGATTTTTTTATCTCCGTAAACTATTAGTAACGTACAGAATATATCATACAATTACAACTAACAGGAATATTTTATAAGACTACTAGTAAATAAAATACAAACGGAGCTGCCATGGAATTCATCGACCGGAGTCGAGCCCATCATAATACTTTTTTTTTTTTTTTTTACACTTCTGGGGGGTGAGCAGTGGATTCCGGGCTTACGAACAGGCTGTGGTAGGTTTAGGACAGCTATCTTGCCACATGTGAGCGTTCACCTTACCACCCATTCACTCCCCCTTCGAAGCCATAGAATTTGAGATGCAGAAATCGCGGTTTTAGATAATTTTTCTAGAAAGGAGTTGATTATTTTCCTGGAGAGACCAAGATCTTTAAAAAGGTGAAACAAAGATTTAGCTGGCAGGCCACGAGCACCTACTTCCACCGCGTGAAGGTGAACAGTGAAGCCGTTCCGGGTGACGGCATTTGCGAGGTCATGGTATTTATTTAATTTGTACTCGTGGTCTTTTGGGATATTTGATTCCCATGGAACAGTTAATTCTACGATAAGGACCATTTTCCGAGATAGAGAGTAAAGAGTTATATCTGGACGCAGGGCTGTGCATCCGAGACTGTCAGGGAATTTATACTGCTTAGAGACCGAATCGACCTCCATAATCCAATCTGAAGCTTTCTCGATTATTGAGAAAGGTTTTGCAGTGAGATGTTTTTTGCCTTTAGAGCCAACCCGCACAAACTGTATTGGGGGTTTGGAGGATACTGTGGAACCCTTGTTGGCACGAGCCACTGAGAGGCTAAGTACCTCGCGAATAACAGCAAGGACTTTGTCGTGGCGGTAAGTGTACCGTCCTTGATCCAAGGTAACCGTGCAGCCAGCTAGAATATGTCTAGCTGTGCAAGGGGTGTTGCTACAAAGGGGACATGAACTATCCTCGGCATAGCTCCAACGAGCGAGGTTACTGGGGTCTGGAAGTGTATGCTGAAAGGCATTTAAATAAAATTTCAGCATCTCTGGCGTCCAGTCATACAACATTACTTTCCAGTGCATTGGAGGAGGAATGCAAAAGTCTCCAATTGTTGTCCAATCATTCTGGCATTGAAGGCCAATAGCATGAGCCATACTTTTGATGTCGTAATCTCCCCGCAAGAGAGACTTCTTCAAGTCCACATCGCTCATGGTTGTACTGCCATACCCCAGACCAGTGCCATTCTGGCTGATTCCAATAAGGAACTTTTTGTGGAAGTCAACGCGGGCTTGTAGATCATTTGACTCACTACGGCCACTTACTACGTGCTTCGATATTGCCGGATCCTTGGAATTGCTTAGAATCGAATTTTTGGTTATTCTGGAGTTGGCGTAGAGCAGAGAGGGCAGTTTTAGAGCTAGCCCAAAATTGTGTTTGGACCTGAAGAGAGTCGAGGGGTCAGCTGGTTTGGCTAAGGACAACCAGGATTTTAGACTAGCTGTCACCAGTGCAGTGCATCCAGACGAGACAGTTGGGTTTTGGTGAAATCGTAAATAAGAAAGGGCCATGACAAATGTGAAGTTAGATAGTTGTCACAGATCCAAGCCTTATGAGGGCCAGAAATTAGCAATGCATCTATCTTTTCCAGGCAACTACTGAAATGTTCTATAACATGATCGCCAGAGAGGTCTTTTCCCTGGCAGGTGATTTTTCTGCCAAGAAATTTGAAGTGGTTATTTGGGTCTATAAGGGAGATAATAGAGCCCTTATAGACCAATTTTGGGTCATAGGACATAAATTTTGTGCCTATGCGGGCGAGTCCAAGGCAAACACATTTGGAGGGCTTCACTTTTATACAGCCTGACCAGTCGCAGAACAGCTCCACTTTCTGTAATAGCAGGGAAAGCTGCTTGGGGCTCCTGGTGATAAAAGTTAGGTCGTCGGCAAAAGCGAGGCACGACGATGTGTATTGGCCGTCTGTTTTAAAACGGTAACCCCACTTCTTGTTGAACTGGGTCAGGCTTTCCAGCAGTATATTGAAAACGATATTGAATATCGTTGGAGAAAGGCAACAGCCCTGAAACAGCCCAATTGAATATGATATAGAGCGGGTAGTCCATTCTTGCGTTTTGACATGGAACGTCAGACAGTTTGACATGGAACATCATACGTAACAGGAATACTAGTAAAACGAAAAAGAAATAACAAAACCATAACAAACTAAGTAATTTGTCATTAGTTTATTACGGAATTTAACAAAAATATGTCTGATATCAAACAGATTTTGACCTGGTATTTTTTTTGTTGGTAGACTGGTAGAGTTTTTTACTGTCTAGTTCCGGTAAGCATTGTCAGTTTTTGTCACTTTATTTATTTTGACAGTTTTTGTCACTTTATTTAAAAACCAAATTTTTATTAAAGTTTACCTATTTTTTTATGTTATTGAGCTTATTTTTTTTTTTTTTTACTAGTATAACAGCTTTTACCTTTGGGTTATTATTCAAAAAGTAGGTAAAAAAATCATTGTTTTTTTTTTATTAACCCCTCAAGCAGCAAATTGAAATTACCGTAGAGCAGCAAAGATCTGTCCCAGCCGAGATCGGCCGATGTTTTCCAATTATTTACTCTTGATACAAATGGACGTTTTGGGGCAGGCGTGTACGGACCCAAAACCAACCACAGAATCATCATCCCCCTTGGACAATACGCTACGGTTTTCCAAGCCGAGGTACTTGCCATATTGGAATGCATAAAACTACAAAGTCGACTTGAGGTAAAAAACAGACAAATCCTCATCTGCTCTGACAGCAGAGCAGCACTGGACTCTCTAGCTAAAGCCACCACAGAATCTTCTGTGGTCTGGGACTGCATGCAGGAGCTCAACAAATTGGGAAAATCCAACAAAATCACCCTAATATGGATACCGGGTCACCAAGGCATACCCGGAAACGAAGAGGCCGACAGACTGGCAAAACTGGGCACACTGGATTGCCCAGTGGAGCCAGCTGTAGGGGTCCCCTTCGCTACAGGTAAGAAAATCATCAGGGACTGCTTGGAGCAGGAACATCGGGCTTCCTGGAAACAGAGTCAGGGATGTCGCCAGGCAAAAGCCATGATGGAGCAACCACTACAGCAGAAAACCAAGGCCCTACTTGACATGAGCAAGAAGAACCTTAGAACCACTATCGGTCTCCTCACCGGACACACGACCCTTAGAGCTCATCTATTCAACCTTGGCTTGACTGAGAGCAAGGATTGCCGAATATGTGGCGAGGAACCTGAAGACAGCATACACATTGTTGGCCGCTGTCCAGGGCTCGCCGCCAAAAGACACAGTTTACTGGGACGAGCCTTTCTCGAACCCAGCGATCTGCCCAACTTGAAGGTCAGTGACCTACTTGGACTGGTAAGAAGTACCGGGCTACTAGCTGACCATTGACCTAACCACACAGTGGGTAGTTACAAAAGACCTTCACAGATCTAGGTGACATCAAGGGCTGGAAACAAGCCCCCCACTCCATCTACTACTACTACTACTACTCTTGATACCTCACATAAATCATACGGCCTGTGGTATGTGCGAAAAGAGGAGAAGATTCTCTGTCGTTAACTTGTTGGTTCATTATTTTTCATACAGTCGCCATTTTTTAATCTATGATTGAACCAAACCAAACCAAAAACTTCAATATTCATGTTGATTTTCAACACCGAATATTTTTTAGTTTTGTATGGGTGTAAGTCTTCTTTATACTATCCATATAGTAGTTTCGGAGTAATCGTCGTTTTCCTGAAGCGCTATATTTTTGTTCTCTAAGAGACACTACAATTCAAACGTCAGCGCTCGAGGGGTTAACAATACTTGTTTACAATATACCAAAAAACTGTTTTAAACAATAGACCCTTTTTTGTATTTAGAATCGTAGGAACAATTCGACGCATGACGTACGCATTATGGGTTTTGGGTTTTTTTTTTACTCGAACATGCATGATACGTTTTTTTGCATACGGGCAATAATATAGTGGACAAGGGCGGTCCCAGGGGGGGGGGGGGGGGGGGTCAAGGGGGTCATGACCTCCCCCAAAATCTTAAATATATGGCTTATAATAAGCTCCTTATGCAAATACACTTGTTTCCATAAATAAATTATTGTATATTAAAGGGGAACTTTAAGTTTTATTTACAAATCGTTAAACCAATCTCATCGTATACGCCTGCGGTCACCAGTCGTCTAACTACAACGCGAGACGACTGACGTAAATACATCGGCTTCACTAGGGTCGGCTCGGGATTGTTCGACTATGTTCGTAGGAGGCAGGGACTGATGCGGGCGTTCGGTCGCCTTCCCTTCGGCTATATTTGGCAGTGTTCGTGAGCAACGAACGTGTCACGACGTGTCACCTGTGTGTGATTTACCGTCACCGGTATTTTAGTAGACTCCAGGCCTTCCGAGAACGTGCCACTGGAGAATGAAGCTTTTCAACTCTGCGTCGCGTTAAAAGTTGGCTCCGAGCATCCATGGGAGAAGAACGCCTTGTCGGTCTAGCTCTCCTGAACATTCACAGGGACATTGATGTTGCTGTGGATGCTGTGATTACAAGATTTTCAATGGGTTCAAAGACCAAATTAGATTTTCGAAATAGAAATTTTCGTCTATATTTTACATATTAAACAATTGATTTACTATTTAATGTTTCAATTAATTTCAACCTGAAGGATTAAAATCCTGATAAGTAATTCAATATTGATCAATCTGAGTTTTTAGGTTAGGACTTGGTATTGGTCCGATCAAAAAACTTTAGGCCCATAACGGCGACCCCCCCCAAAATGTAAGGCTAGGACCGCCCTTGATAGTGGACGTATCTCCTGCGTTCTAATAGGTGGGGCAGATATATAAAAACTAAGCGTTTTAGTACGGAAATTGTTTGTTTGGATTCTTTCTCTTCAGTTGTTTTATTTTCCATAATAACGAATTACAGGACTAATAATTTTGAATGATTATTTATTTAAAATTACTTAATTGATTTTTATAAAAAGAAAAAAATACCTAATTGATTATTATAAAAAGAAAAAATATTCAAAATTGTTTTTTATTGCACTAAATTGCAAGATATTTTTTGCTTACCAATTTTCCATTTTAACTAGAGGAGAAATCCAATACAGCCTGCATAATATGCTTTTTAAATTTTTAGGTGGCATTTTTGGTAAGCGTCACACTCCCCAACCTGCCAAGCCCCCTCCCCACCCCCTTCCTTGTATCCACCACTGGCAAGAACCAGACATCCTCTCTGCTGAAATCGAACTTCTTCGAATGCTGTGTCTAACGTCTGATATATGCAACTATGTTTGCGATTCTCCCCTCCGTGGCCTAGAAGGCTGTACTTGGACTGTTTGTATGGAATTATTCACAATTATGACTTAAGGCTTCCTTCCGATTTGACGTGACTAAAAATTTAGGTAATTTTGCAATGCCACGCGCCCGTGCACTTTCGATATATACATAAAGATGTATAGGTATACCGCGGCGACAAGGGAATACGTCCCACCTTTGGCAGTGGCCAATTACGAATGACGATTTCGGCTTCGCTCGTTGTCAAATATAGTCGATTTGGCTTTTCAATTATAATATAATAAATTATCATATGAATAGTTAGTAAAAAATATATTACAATAATAAAATAATTTGAGATCACTCAAAAGTATGTTTAATAAATAGGAAAAAAATAATGTTTGGCCATAACATTTCTGGAAATTACATAAATTCAAACATTTTTTTCTTATATTTTTTGTATGGAAGTTCCAAAAACTGTCTTGGTACTATGCAAATAGACCATACGCTGGTGTAATTAGTATTTTTTAATATTGAGAATCATCTCTAGGTTTTTCAAAAACTGAAGACAAATCTCGCTCGTTTAAATTTTTTTGGAAAACAGTAATAAAATAAAGATAATTTACAATTAGTATGGAAATAATTTACCAAATTCGTTTTGGCGAAATGATAGCTTAAGGACCGGGTTTTTAAAATCCGGCATAATTGTATTAAAATTCTTTTTCGTGTTCTTACAACCAGGCCACAAAATTATGCTTCATATAGCTTTTGGCCGCCACGGCCTCTTAACTAGAAACAATGATGTGGATTTTTTCTTCACTTTGCACACTGACTGGATTGCACTACTACGGCCATTCCATGTTTAGTGTAAAACTGAGAGTTCTGATTTTTTTTAGAATGCTGAGAAGGAAACTACCGCTTAAAACCCAAGATAGGCTTTAGCTGTATTTAAAGTCAGGGTATAGGACAAAACAGCAACAATTAAGATTTTTATGGTGGTCTAGTATATTTTAAGGTCTATACAACATATAAAAAATAAGATTTAGCCCCACGAAGATTGCATATAATAAAATAAAGTGATAAAAATCACAAATAATAATCAAGTATATTTGTAGTATTTTCAGTCAAAGCCTGTGGATAAATTTGATATTTTTAAACTATTATATAGTATTTTGTTATGAAAAATAACACTTTGGGTGAAAATACTACAAAATATGACATTCGAACTTAATTCTTTTTAAACTTGCGAACTTTACAGGTTAAATCTTTTTTTTAATGTGTTCTAGAGGTCTTAACACGTTTAGCCAATGCTCAAGTAGCACAAATTGGCTATATAACGGTCATGGCAACGTTATTGCCGCAGCTTTTAGTCACAAGAACTGGTCATATAAATGTTTATATAACGTCTGTACCACCGGATTAGGCGAATTTTATACGGCTTTTTGCTGAATACTGGCTAAATATCGGTTATAACGGCTACCTTTGGTGGTATAAGAAAGCTGAATAAGCGCTAATAAAGCACTTATAGCGCTTGCTGTGGCACCCTTATATAACCAGATGCTGTAAAAGTGTCTACAATTGATATTTTATTACAACTTCTATTCGGGTAATGCATTGAAATGATATAGAATGGTGACTAAAGGAAGCTGCATGATCATTTGCCGTTGCAAACATAGAATTCCTAATGGCTACTAATATATTGTATTTTATTGACTTTAAAATGATTGTATTGTAGTTTAATACACCAAATTCTCTTGCGGACATCATTTCATCGACAATATATAGTAACATGTCTAACAAAATTTTACGCGCTTTCAAAATATTAATATTTTAACTCAATTTTAATTCATAATTAAGGTTTAAAGTTTTTTTGTAAATTTATTTTATTTTTCGCAGTTAAAAAGAACACTTGCTGGGTATTGTTCACACACTTTGAAATAGGATTTACCTATAATACGAGTATTCTATGACTTAAAATGCCTTTAAAAATATAATACAAAAATTTTAGGCCATAAAGATTCGAGAAAATGCCCGCTTTGCTTATATGGCATCTGCAACTTTAATATAACCTTTATAAAACTATAAGTCGCGTATGTGAGGCCCTAGTAACAACTTTACATCTTTAACTCTTTGTAAATCAATACTGCACTTCAATATGACTATAAGCTGTATAAGGGTCGGTCTTGTAGCAATATACAGCCTTTGGTGGAGTAAGGGTAATCTAGTAGCTTTTGTTTTGTTTGTTCTATAAAGAGTATTTATTTGACTACTATACAGCTGTTAGTTATAAAATTGTTATAAATTAGTATGCTTTATAGCGGTTATACCACCCTTATTTGACTAAAGGCTTTATAGGACAAAATTATATGACTAAAAGGTGCAGCCAAATTGCTTTAAATGACGCCTTTACATAGCTGAGAGTTAATCTAAGCGCCTTTACATGACTTTTAATCAGCTTAAAGCTATACTCGGCACTTCTTATAAGGTTTTTGTGCTTGTTGGGTGTTAAAGGGCAACCATGATATGGTTGCAGAGGACTCTGCAACCGGAATCGTTTTTTTCAACTGCATCACCCACTTTATCTGGGAATATTGAATAAAATCAATACATTTCAAAACTGCTTTTTCTGAAAGTTACTAAGCCATTGTAATTACTGAGTAATTTTATGAGAAATATTAACTGAGAAAAATTAACTGAGTAATTATATGAGAAATAATGATAGGTTATTGCTTATATATATTTTTAAACAAGTAAATATATTAAAAGGAATAAAAGACACTACTGCTATTACAAAATGTGAACTAGTATTAATAATTATTTTGATTATGGTTTTTGGTTTATGTATTTATCCTTATAGATACATATATATTTTTGGAATGTACTCAATCAGACTTTTCATTTGTTCGAAACGTGATATCTTTATTTTAATTTATTGAAATTTGGAGATTTGGTTATTTAGACAACTATTTACTGATATTTATACAGTTAAGGTACCCTATGACACTTGGAATGACATAACGATTCTAACAATATCACATACTTCTAAATCGGTTCGAGCGTTTATAAGTTATGGTGTAATAAAGAAACAGAAAACATACGTAGATGAACCCTGAACACATTAAATTCCTTTTTTGTTGGGCAGTCGTGTAAAAAGGCCTAGTTTACGAGATTGCATCACCCATGGAGTGCAATCCCTCACACAAATTGACATTTAGTGCAACAAAGTTTAACCTGTTAAAGTATACTATCAAAAAAACCATCAAAAAATCTTTATAATTGATGCGGTTATGTTCTATAACCGGGTTGTATTTACTCCACAAAGGGACCAGATAGTAATAGGACAATGATCCTAATAGAATATCATGATTTTGATCACAGACATATGATAAATCTTTTTATGTCTCGAATGTTTTAGTAATTCATCTTCGTTGTTTTAAATTTGTAAAATAGTAGATTAGATAAGACATTTATCAGTCTGGGTAGTGCATCAATACTGTACTTTTGTCACAGTATACCAACCAGTAGCTTTACTCTCAAGCTACAAGGCAATGCGGAAAGAGGGTGTGAGGAATGTGGGCAGAAGTGTTCGTCCCGATGAATGCAAACGGTTAGCATTACGAGCAGGTAAAGGCTGGCAACCTTCCACCCGAGTGTTCGGATATCTGCGTAGGCCAAGTAGCGGAACATCTGGTGACCATATCCTAGCCCTTACGACTCGTGATGTATTCGCTTTGATTTCAATTTTGTTCTAAGAGAAACTACTGTCTGGGGTATACTGTGCTTCCGTCAAGTTAATATATTGGTGATAACATTAAAATTCATAACTACTTGAAAATGAAAAAAAAATAGAACTAGAGGGAGGGAGGGAGGGAGATTTTGGCAGCTAGGATTTTTAGCAACTAGGCATTGAGCACTGTGATACTCTTGTAACGGCCCTTAAGTACCGTCACACGCAATCAACAAATGCATTGATTTCCAGTGAAATACACTGACACAAATTCAGCTATTTTGCTACCTCGTGCAGCGATGAATCAGCACGATGAAACAATACTTTTACTCGGAATATTTTGGATTGCATCATATATCGGCCTATATAAACCGGCGAAAACGCAACCAAAGTATCATTCCTCGAGTGATCACCTCCCCCAAGGTTGCTACGGCATACTCGGTACCCCTCTAACGAGGTCGCTCAACGAGTCCGGCTCCTTGGTTTCCTTTTCCGTCCTTTTCTGATCGATAAGCATCAGTCTGCATCCCCACAGACTCGAGCAGTGCCCAGTACGAGATACTAGGAGCACAAGTAAAATCCTTATCCTCACATCCTCGTAAATTCATTCATTCCGCAAGTCACTTCATCCGCGTCAATATTACCTATTCGGGAAGCGTTACAACTGGCAATATCGAACTCTCAATCAATTCAATAAATACCTTCTGAGATAACCCGCAAGTTGACACCACCACCTCACACCGCACAACCTGGAGTCTAGTGAGGGGTGGTCCCTCACACTCTATTTGATCAGTTTAATACTCTATTTAATCAGCTATTTATTGTATTTCACAGGCACGTGGTAGGTTTTCTGGCTGTGAACCAGCCAAACAGTGAAAATGTGTGCAAACGGCGTCTACAAGAGTTACTGGGAGCCACTGGCCGAGTTGCATTTCGATCTGACCTCGAGTGAAATCCACGATGAAACCTACACATACTGTCTATGCAGCCGCGTCTTGATAAGGTATTATTTATCTTCTTACAGTGCCCTCACCTATTGTTGGCCAATAATTAATTAACCTCAATGGTACTGGGACAGACACTAAAATTGCCAGACAGATGCATTTACTGTGTTATAAAAAATGCTCTCTTTCTTGTTTGTTTGTTTGTTTCTACTCTTTATTGTAAAATTTCACAATGGCCAGGTTTATTATCATAAGACAATCTCTTACAACCAAATCTACTATTTATTTTATTTATTTATTTATTTGTATCAAACATAATTATAAAACACATAAAAAAGGTCATACCAAGTAATGGTGCGAAGAAACAACGGCCCACATTCACATGACCATGCTCAGCGCATACCCAACTAGGCCAAATATAGCCTGTATCTGGGCATACGACTTATTTTTTGACTTAGGTGGAGAAGCCTAACTGACGTCGGTACTCATATAGATACATATACACATACACACATACATATACATACATACACAATACATACACATACATACTATGAAGTATCTCAGTTTCTAATGATTTTATCTTCTGGTAGACCTCTTCCTGCAGTCTCTGTGTGTCTCATACAGTCCAATCTTACCACGTTACGTTGCTTTATGAACTATTTTTACAACATCTCTCATTTTAAATATTGAGTTTCAGTTGCGACTTCTGTTTTTAATTGCGCTCATATTAATTCCATGGGTTTGTATTGATGATGATATGGCATTAAACCTATCACTTCATGGCGATATACTTATGCCAATTGGTTCAAAGAGGCGCCTGAGTAATTATCACCGGTATATTCAAAATATTATTGCATCTATTGTGAATCAAAACTCATCAAAAACATCAAAATCTGCATGCCATTGTGAAAAGTTTATTGTGAAATTTCACGGGTTTATTATCATACGACAATTTTTTACAACCAACCGTACTATGAAGTCTTTTAAGGTGTGTAAGTGGGTCTCGTTATTTCATTCGATCGACAGAATTGAAATGCTATTCCGATATTTCAACGGCAAATGGTGACCCACCCGGGAATCGAACCCGCAACCCTACAATGTAAAATGAGGAAACCTAACCACTATGCCACTTAGAATAGAAAAGAATAACTTTATTGTGCTAAAAAAATACAATGGTTTTAATTAATAAATAAAATACAAACAGAGCTGCCATGGAATTCACCGACCAAAAATAGGGCCCATCATATATAATTACATCATATATAATTACACTTCTGGGAGGTGAACGGTGGATTCCAGACTAACGACCGGCTGCCAACCCGCACAAACTGTATTGGGGGTTTGGAGGATACTGTGGAACCCTTGTTGGCACGAGCCACTGAGAGGCTAAGTACCTCGCGAATAACAGCAAGGACTTTGTCGTGGTGATAAGTGTACCGTCCTTGATCCAAGGCCACCTTGCAGCCAGCTAGAATATGTCTAGCTGTGCAAGGGGTGTTGCTACAAAGGGGACATGAACTATCCTCGGCATAGCTCCAACGAACGAGGTTACTGGGGTCTGGAAGTGTATGCTGAAAGGCATTTAAATAAAATTTCTGCATCTCTTACGTCCATTCATACAACATTACTTTCCAGTGCATTTAATTTTCTTTTTAGCAGCCATTACATTCATTTCACAGTGTTGAAAGCGCGCTTAAAATATTTTTGTTTTCTTTTCTACTCTTTATTGTGACATTGCCACAATGGGTGGATTTATTATCATACGACAATCTCTTAAAACCAAGCCTACTATAAAGTGTTTATATTTGTATATGTGCAAGTAACCGGGACCTTACAGTGTAAGATCAGGCAACCTAACCATTATGCCACCTATGTGTGTGTAAATATCACACTCAATAGGATAAATCTTTTCAATTTTGTATATTGCTCTCACTAATAATTACTAATTACAGCCTAACTTTCTTTGTCCAGTAACATAACTGAGGAGCAATCGGACGATGAGGATTACCCGACGGACACGCGGAGCCCGCCAAAGCCTCCGCCAAACCACCCCATGATCGAGGACGAAGTCTGCCAGCAGTTTGAAGGATACCAGAATTTCAACGAGTTCTGGTCGGTCAACTCGGAGACCATCGTCTGGAAGACCTGGTTCGAAAAGTACTCCGACTACATCGACCCACAGTACGCCTCCGGTCTCCGGATGACAAAGATCGAAGATCTGAAGAGCGATGTCTTCACCGAGGCCGATGACGCAAACTGCGATTATTACCATGAAAAACAAGGTAAGAACGTTTTATAGAGGCTTACTTTAGGGAGGAAGGTGTCACGTCTGTGTGTATTGTGAATGGTAGCGAATGGTTTTGTGCAGCTTGGGCCATAGATCCATTTTGTTCTCGGATCGGCTCAACTCACGATTCGGCTCCTATTCAGAAGCCTCCTCGTGCGGTAGGCTACCCCGGGTAAGACTCTCGCGTCTCAGGCCTCACAGCTGGTGGACCGGTTTCTCCTGGTAGGATTGTATCCCGGCGCTACTGGATGGTTTGCGCACGGTTCGGCGACACCAATCGGTTGTGCACTCTGACTAATCGCTGAAGGAGTCTGGATACTATGGAAATATACTGTCTACTAAGCAGTGGGGGGTTGTTGACCTGTTGTCATGCCTCTCTTGAAATGACCTTGAGCCACCCGATCCCGTGTGGCACTACGGGCAAAGGATGCCCAGGTCTGCGATAAATTCAAATTGAATTACCGCTGTAATACAAAAGGTAGAGGCCACTTCAGCAACTTTGGACCCGTAACCAGTTGGGAGTACGGAGGTATCCTTTACTCCAGATGGAGATATCCTACCAAAACTGTTAGTTAAGGGGCGAGGCTACCCGCTGGGTACCTTTCCCGGTGGCTCACCATAAGGCATTGGCCTCTAACGGGCTTGTTCGCGGAGCTAGACTGTAGATTGTCTTATCTCTAAGTCTTCTATGTTCATCCCACAGCTGAAAGAACGATCAACATATGTTTATACCAGCCTGGGGTGACGGGTTCGCCCGTTATAGTGGACACCGCCCTACTGTGCGTATTGTGAGACCAGCACCGGATCTACGGTTTTACCGAGCCGGGGCAGAAACTTGACATTAACACCCCTTCTCTCCGGCATTTGAGATTAATGATTTTAAAAACTCTCAAAACAAATATACTAGGTGGGTTTTTTTGTGACTGGGGAATAAGAACCCTTAAATAAAGTTGCACTCTTTTTTATCTCTTCTCTAATAACTTTTCCTTATGCTGTATTAATATACAATACACACAAACAGTGTAGACAATGCACAAGCCAGACTGTACACACTTTTCAATCCTTAAGTCACAACAGCTTTACACATCTAGATTTTCTTTCCGTGAAAGAATCCACATCAACTAATAATTGTAGTGACATGTTTGAAAGAGTACATTGGAACCTCTCATAATGAGCATAATTCGTTCCAAACTCTTACTCGTAAAGCGAAACAATTTTTCCCCTACTCGTTACGAGAAATTACTGCGAATTACTTGTTATGAGCGGTGCTGTGGGATTGCACATTCTCACTTAACTCTGGGTCGTTAATGTTAGATTTAGCATATAGCTCGCATTTTAAAATGTTTTCAGCAGAAAAGATGGGTATTTCCTATTTGATTAGGTATGGTTCACAGTGTGCAAGTGGTCTCATATATTTTTTTTTTGCAATTTTTTTTTGCAAACCCTAGAATTCTTTTCATTTTCCAATATCAGTATACCATACATCATTTTGGAATGAAAACAGTCATGGTAATGAACTTTTTGAAGAAATTTTGCTAGATAAGAATTTAATTTTCTTAATCGCATATATTGCGGATATGCGATTAAGAAAATTATATTTTAATCGCATATATTATATCTAAATAATAATTATAACTAAATAATAAGAATAAAACATAATAATAATAATTTATTCATTCAAAAAACATTTTCCATTTCGATTGTTTACATTGCAGTCTGCCTAACTAGGCCGTAACCCATACTACAATAGACTTCATGTATGGCGATGATTTGCTTATATGTTCAATATACACTTGCGAGCAACTAAATCGACTCACCCCCTCAGTGTGGAAAAAAACTTATTTTTTTCAAAAATGGCTAAGTAGATCCATACAATTATATACTTTTTAAAACCCTTATTTTGTTAGCTGTCCGTTAATACCACAATCATGAAAATCCGCCTAATATATATTTTTTAATTTATTAAAATTTAAAATGGGAGTAAAATGGATGTTCAGGAGTAGAAAACTGGGGATATTTAAAATGAAATTAAAACGAAAAATGCAAACCTAAGAAGGAACGTTAAATAAATTTATAATTATTGTTACCCCCGCTTGCCCAGATGACAGCTCGCATGCGGTTCCTCAATGTCCTGATCAGATTTTTGGTCAAGTCTTTCCTCCCATCCCATTCCTCTAACAACGCTGTCTTGAGCTCGTAGATATTAAAAGTTGCCGGATTTCTGGCTCGGACTCTTCGTTTCAGCTCGTTTCACTAATTCTCGATGGGATTCATGTCTGGACTGATATCTGGCCATTCCATCGTCTCCAAACCAACTTCATCTAAGAATCGCCAAGTGATACACGCTGTGTGACACCGTGCATTATCATGTATTAAACAGAGTTTTTTCCAATAAATCGTTCATACTGTATGACATGACCCAGGAGAACAATTTGATATAGCTTTTAGCATTCGGGCCTTCTCTCCGACCTCCCCCTGGCACGAAAACGAGGTTGGACCTTCCTTCTAAAGAAATGCCAGCCCACACCATGCAGGAAACGCCGCCGTAGGAGACTGTTTCAGCGAAGCAGCACTGCGAAAATCACTCACCTGGACGCCTGGAGACCTAGCCTATTCTGTGACTGCCATACAGAGACATTCTGCTTTCGTCAGTAAATAAAACTGACTGCCATTGCTATATGCTCCAACTGACGTCCTCTCGAGAAAATTAAGGCGCGCTTACTGGTGGCGTGTGGTCAATTTAAGGCCTGTGACAGGTCTTTTTGGAACGAGGTTGGATTTTTTCAAGCGTCTTCTGATCGTTCACTGACTGACAGCTACCCCTTGAACTTGTCTCAGCTCCTGCTGTACATGTACATAAACACCAGCGAGGTCGCGATTCTGCAGTAACGTCAAAGCGATGTAACGGTCGTCTCTCTCAGAAGCGCATCGGGACCGGCTGCTATTTGGTCTCCGATTGATGGTACCAGTTTGTTCAAACCTCCTTTTTACTCTTCAGACGGCAGATTGACTAAATACCACTTGTAGAGCACCTGTTTGTTAACTAAGGCCCTGCTGCAATTAAGCAATAACCTGAGCGGTCTTTTTTGGCGTAGTATCCATACTTTTACGATAATAAGGAGTTTGGCTTACGGAGATGTTTTCGTGTCAACTACTGATAAGTCACTGCTAAAAATAAACCTGTTCCGGGGGGATTTATGAGTGATTAAGACGCGGAAACTTTTTGCAACGAATAGCGTACTTTCCAAGACTTCCGTTCAGATATTATTATTTAAAAAAGTTCTAAACCGATTTTTACAAAAATGATATCATTAGAAAGCTAAATAATTAGGTTGCCATAAAAGTATATATTTGGTGTACATCCGGTTAGTCATTTTAGAAAAAAACTGGTTTTTATCCGAACTGAGGGGGTGAGTCGATTTAGTTGCTCGCAAGTGTAGAATCGCTTATACACATATAGAATCAAGATAAAACAGACAAAATCTGATAAAGAATACAACAGGTAATTAAAACCAAATTAAACATAATTTGATTTTAAAATATTGAAATATAATAAACTACATTTATTATAATCATAGAATTATAATAAATATAAAATGTGAGAAGATGAAGTTTTTAGGACAAATAAATTAATAAATAATATAAAATGTACTACAATGTAAGACGATAATAATGTAAAGAAGTTTATTTGAAGTGTAACTTATTAATTTTTCCACTTCATTTCTCCGTTGAAGTAAGAGTTCTGTAATTTTTTATTTAAATTGAATTGACTTGACTTTCTGCATGTTTTTTTAATGGATTTTTTAAGTTTATTATAAATTTTGTCCTTTAACGCCTGGTTTGCCATTCTCGTCGATTGGCAGTTTTTCAGCTGTGACGATTCGCGGCCCCCTATATCCATATTTAGGCAATTATGCAATTATATGCAGAAAACGTCGCTTTCATTGAATAAGCCGCAATTATACATTAGTATGGGTGTACAAACACCTCCCTACTAACAAGTTTTCGAGGGTCGAAAACATGCCGTCGTGTGTTTTATTCCCATGACTGGTTCTCTAAGGGATAAAGCTAAAGTGTCTTTGCGCAATACGAGGGTAGATTGAAATGTTTCCGGAATGGGCAAAAAAACGCACTAATTGAACAGGTTTTGTTTTTATTTTACAACATAGTCTAAACTTTTTTAAGCCCTTAGAATAATACAATTTCTGGAACTGCAAATAGGCTTTCATGGACTCCGTCGATCATTTCCTCATTTGTGGCCGTTTTTGGACGTCCACTGATCATCCCGATCACCCAGAAACTGATAGTCAAAAATGAAGGACCATGAACTTTCTGCAAAATATCTCTTATCCATCCATCCATCAAGAAATGTTTAATCACTTCATGAAATTCGTTTTTTTCTATTTTTGAAAAAGTGCCTGACTTGATTCAAAAAACTGTTTGATAAACAATAACAGTGCGACGTATTTGTTTGAAAATTTGACAGCTTTCCTAAAATAGGTTGGTGTTGCCAACCATCACAACCATTTCGCGAAACCATCTTTTGCCCATTCCGGAAACTTTTTAATCTACCTTTGTATATCACCCAGTCGATCCGTCCACCGATTGACAATCGTCAATCGGTGGACCGTCAATCGTCAATCGTCAATAACCCATGCGCCTACTGTAAGTACCTTTTACTTTAGAGGCTGCTCTGTTTTGCAGCATATTTTTGCCAACCTATCCCAGTGTTGATTGTATAGGCTTGATTGTATTCTCAATTAATTGTATTTTTTTCCCAATAGAAATGTTGCAGAGTAAAATATTGCTCGATCCACCGAACATCACTCGTACACCGTTAAAATCCCCGCAGAGCTTAAACGAAGAGGACTCCGGCTCCGAGAAAAACGATGAAGTTCTCATCATCGAGGAGATCCGCGAGCGCAAGTTCTCCTACGATTCAAAAACACGCAAAAACTACGAAAACACTAAGAAGAACGACTCTCTAAAGAGGCGGAGCGAGTCGGACCTGTCGAAAAACTACAAGAACCGCGAGTTGACCGTTAAGAACGCGGCGACCGACGGACGATCCATCGACTCGATGACGAACATCACGCATCTGTCCACTTCCAGCTTCCTGTCGACGGACTTCGACGACGTTAAAGTATCGCCCAAGAGCGACGCGGCCGGCAACGACGACTACTGGAAAGGCGTCTGGGACGAGCACCTATTTGAAACGTACGAACGTTACTACGCCCTGTTCATAAATTGGTACGGTCAGCAGCGATCTACGACCTACGAAAATGGCCTTCATTACGACAGCAATAAGAAACGTAAAGATTCCGTTGGAACGTTACTTAAGACGCTCCTAAATACCACTTTAGACAATATGAACGAGAGCACGGACGACTCGGCCGATTTAGTCTTAGAAGACGAAGTTTACGATGCGCCAGTCAATGGGTCTGAGGAAAGCCACAACAAAAATCATAAGGAGAACCAGACAGACAATCAGACTAAACAGAACTCGCAGCGATTGAACGGAAACAGCACCTTTAATTCAAGGAATACCTCAATCGATGATTCATATGACGAAGATGACAAGAATCCTCACGAGAAGAGGCACTACAAAGTTAAACGAAGGTTTGCCATTTTTTATACTATTAGCTTTAGGCGTGCACTCCCCTACCTAGCCTGCTTTTCCTTTGGCATCTTGTCTTCCTAATGTTTATGGCCTATACACTCACACTACATAAAACGGGTCCCCATAGATTTGCAGCAGACATATTTGCAGACGCCAGATAGCAACTAAGGAGTTTTATTACTCACTTGCAAAAGAGGACTGGGAATTTCACAACAGTAATTTTCCTACAAAAATTGTCTAAAATTGCGATTTCCGCATATCAAATTCTATGGCTTCGAAGGGGGAAGTGAATGGGTGTGAAGGTGAATGCTCACATGTGGCAAGACAGCTGTCCTAAACCTACCATGGCCAGTCGTTAGTCCGGAATCCACCACTCAGCCCTCAGAAGTGTAAAAAGAATGTTTTATGATGGGCCCGACTTTGGTCTGTGAATTCCATGGCAGCTCTGTTTGTATTTTATTTTATTATTCTATAAAATACTACTTATTTGAATAAGCTAGCTTTCTTAGTTTCCGAGATATTAAGGTTATGTTAGTGACCCAAATTCATTACTCGAGTGTATTTGCAGAATGTGAAATTAGCGGTAAAAAAAATATTTCAAAAATGCATCTTAAAGAAAACATTTTCCTTTCTCAGGTTGTTCGCTGTGTAAATTTCATTCCCCACTGACACTTAGACCACTATTTAGTTCTGATTTATTGAAGAAAGTCTCTTTTGTAAAGGTCTGCTATATTCAAACTGTCATCTTAAACGATCGCTACCATTTTAATTATGAGATTTTCACAAAGACTTGCTAAAATCTCTCGTTGCTGCCACTTGGTTTTTGGCTATGGTTTAATGAAGCGTGTCTCTTTCTCATGAAATAATTAGGTAAAAGACAAAATATTGGTTTCATATCATCATTGACATTGTGGTTAACGCCTTTGTAAAATAAAATAATAATTGCATTTTTTTGTGAACTAAAACTGAAATTAGTTCAAGCGAATGAGATAGAGCAATACTTTAGAGCGGAATATGAAACGAACGATCGTCGATAAAAACTACCTGCCGAACTACTTGCTTTTCGAAGACCAGCGAGACAAGTTATATAAAATAGCCTTATAATACCCAGAATGAAAACATCATATGGACAAAGACATTACTCTTTCATTGTGCCGAGATTTTACAATCTGATCAATATGGAAATAAAAATGAATTTGACATTTAGGGAATTCAAAAATAAATTAAAGAAATGGTTATCGAATCATGACAGACTAACCATACATCAAATATTAGAAATAATAGTTTAATAAAACTTGGTGCACAAATTTAAACATATTTTTAAACATGTATGTTGAATATATTTTAACATTGAACTAACTACCAATAATTATTTGACTTTGTTGTTATATATTGTTTTGACAATGAATTGTGCTTTTTTTGACTAGATATTTTCATATTTAATCCTTTATTACTTAACATATATTAAATATTAATGACTGTTTCTTTCTTTTCTCACATATAACTTTATTTATATTATTTAATCGAATTTTGTGTTATTGCCGATTATATAATGGAATTGCATTTTATTTATTATATTATCTTTTAATATTTATTATTATTATTATTTTATTTTTTTTGAAGACCACATTTTAGGGCAATTTAGTGTTATTAGCTTTTTACTAAATCTTTTACATCTGTAAGCAATCAAGCAATCAAGCAAACTTGATTGTAATATTAGAGTCCTGTCCACCCTAGAACGGGCTAGTCCCAGTTGGGTGACAGAATCAAATAAGCAAAAGGTTAAGGTTTTGCCATTCTGTTCCTCTTATTTTTGTAAGCAAATCAATGTTTTATAGTAATTAATTCTTAAATAAATAAATAAACAAACTTATACTCGTCCGAATAAATTTAAACACATTTTATGCGATGTTAGATTCAGATGCTTTATCTTTTGTGGGTATTTTAATGCGAAAAAGTGACAACCGTTCATTTCACATTCCGCTCTAGCATATTGCCCTGTCTCGTTCACACGGACTAATTTCCGATTTTAGTTCACGAAGAAACGCAATGGAGCCCATTATTTAGATGGCTCAATTTCATATTCTTTTGATATTCTTGATTATTCATATTATTTACACACTTTTTGCAATTCTTGAAAATATTTCAATAATTGTATGATAATTTTCAATACATGACGTTCTACTTATTTAAACAGATGGATAATATGGCAACGAGAGTTCACCGCCGGTTAATTTTTGTTTATTTAGTTTGAATGGCATTTCTACAGCATTGTCCACGAAACTACTAGTTTTTTTGAGGATGGGACAAGCTATATTGGTTTTTATTTTCATTTAGACTTCACTATATTATCAATTAGTGCAGTTACTTTGTGCAGCGTACGACTTTTTGGTTTGTGGAAAAATATAATTTTCTGATAATTTCTCGTATTTTGGTACATCATATAATAAAAATACCTATGTTGTTGTTGAGTGATTTGTGAATATAAAACATTGCAAAAACTTTTAATTTGACTCTACATATAAACTTCCTAAATTTTTTATGGAATTTTAAAACTTGTAATTTTATCCCAAGGAGAGCGTTTTTATATAGAAATAGAAATAGAAATATATTTATTGTCCGAAATTGTGGTGGTACATTTATGGTGATAATGCGTAAAATTATGTCTCTCACAATTACCTGTTATTATAACAGCTTGACAAATTTACTTTTATTTATTTATTTATTTTATTTATTTATTTATCCTATTTTTTATAGTTACATAAAAAAGATTACATGTTCATTTTTTTTAACACATTTTAAAAGAATACATATGAAGAAAATCGCGAAAGGGCATTAACTTGTCAGGATTACATCACCCCACTAGGTATACGCCTGTGTTGGGGTGATGGATATATAGTTCTGTGGTATTATTTGCTGTCCTTCTTCTGTCTTAAAAAAAAAAAAAACAATACGTAATATAATTTAGCATAATATAATATAAATAATATATATAACATATTACAATATAATATAATATCATATGTTATAACATATAAAATAATGTAGCATATTTATATATAATAGTATAATAGTATAACATAATAAAATATAACATATTATAATCTGTATATCTGTATACATATCCATAATTTACATCTATATATCCTATAATCTGTGGTTAGAAATAAAATATTTTAATATATCATACTTTCGCATTCTTCTCTAGTATAATTTGAGAGCCAATGAGACACCCGTCTCTTGAACTGGTTGTCGGTTATGTTTAATATCTGTCCTGCGTACGAGTTAAATATATTATAGAGTTTAGGTCCGAGATATGCGTAGTGTCGTTGTCCGTGTACAGTCCTCAGTTTTGGTTGAATCTGTTTGTCTTTGTGTCTAGTGTTGTGTTTGTGCTCTGGTTTGTCTTTATCCGTGTTCTTCATGAGGTCCCTTCGATAGCGCACCAAAACAGCGCGTATGTATAGTTGGCGTACGTCAAGTACTTATCTGCTAATTTTGTAATTTCTTATTAAAAAATGTCATTATTTCACTGGTTTGCCTATAATATTTCAATCAAATCAATAATAATTTGTAATTGCTCATTGAATGGCCTGAAATAACATTTAAAAAAGAAATATAACATGAAAAAAATCTAAACAGACCGGATAGGTAGCACTAACAGTAGAAGACAATTAATAAAATAATTCACCAATAATATAACAAATAAAGAAAAAAATAAAAATCAAGGAATAATAAAAAAATGCCTATAAATTAAATATGAAATGTATATAATTTAAAATGTGTAATCTTCCTAATTGAAATATTGTAAAAAAAATGCATGCTCACAATATAATATTATGAGAAATATTCGTTTAACGTGTAAAAGCTTTTTTCGACAAGCCATTTTTTCAACGCTGCGGTAAACCCTTTTCCTTTTATTTCTTTGATATTTGCAGGTAGGTGGTTATAGATTTTTATTGAATTGTATAAGATTCCTTTTTAAATAGAGTTAAATTTGGCTTGGGTGCCTGTAGCTCATGTTTATTTCTTGTGTTATAGCCATGTTCAACATTGTTTGTTTTGAAATACTGATCGTAGTTCCTTACAAATTTGCAGGTTTCCAATATGTATATCGATATAAACGTTAGCACAAACTCCTTTTTAAACAGTGGTTTGCAGCTGTCAGTCTTTGGAATTCCACAAATAATTCGTAAGCATCGTTTTTGTACGATGAATATACAGGCGTAAATATATGCATAATATGCCATAAAGACTGTTTTTTTGCCTGTAGTTTGTTTTAAAATCCTTCGCGCCTAGCAAAATTTAGAAATTTTTATTTTTACATCTTCGACATGGGCTTTCCAGTTCAAATTACAGTCGATCGTTATCCCTAGCAATTTGAATTTTTGCACCTTATCAATAACCTGAGCGTTATGTTTAATTTCGAATTCGTATTTTTGTGCTTGATAGGAATGAAATTGCATACATTTTGTTTTTTCCGCATTTACACTTAAATTATTTGAGCTTAACCATTCAGTTACTTCTATAAAGCTTGTTTTTGCACTGCTTTTCACATCAGCTTTAGTCTGGCCGCCAATTAAAATAGAAGTGTCATCGGCGAATAGGATTATTTTCTGTATATGCCAATACTAGGGATAATTATAGTAAATTGTTGGTCATATAACAGTAGCAAATTAATTTCATAATTATGTAGTCCCCTTATAATATAGTTATAATTATTACTGCGTGTAGCAAGAAGTTCCTCTTCAGCTTGCACACTGAAGACGGTCTCGAGTTCGTCGCCCACCTTAGCAATTCTTTAATTTTGCTGGATCGTTGCTACGCGACCGTGGCGGCACTTTCCGGTCTGCTGTGTCTCTCTTCCGTACATTAAAACCAAGAACTTTTCTTTTCAAAGGTTTATTCTAAAACTGCGAGCGTACGCCGGTAAAACGCCGCCAAATGCAATGTACCTAACACGTGCCCTTCGCTCGGGCCTTCAAAATGCAGACTGAAAATATTTTACAGAGCGCCCTCCGCGTCCACAGCGTATATAGAGACGCTCTGTGTTACATTGTACATATCGTATGCTATCCTACATTATTTTAGCATATCGCAAATCTAATTTTAACAATATAACCATATTCTAACTTAATTAACGCTCGTGAAATAAACATACGGTTTATTTCCTCTTATTAATCTACTCAGCGTTTACATACATACTCTAAATAAACAATTACACATTACATAATACTCGCAAAAGGACGATCGCCAGCATCTCATGCCAACACACATCCCTGCATAGGCATGCAACAGCCGTGTAATCCGATATTATGAGGGGTGCCGAAATTCGTAGAACTGCCCTCGCCCCAGTAGCCATCGCATATCTTTATTCGGTGGTACATTAACCCCCTCAGTGCCAAATCAAATTTGCACTCATGCCTACTGTGCCACCGATGCCCCCGGCTCCTCCACGTCTAATTTTGCTAGTCGGGCAGCAGATCTCTTGTAAAACCTTCCCCCTGATTGAACTTCCACTATTCTGACTCTGCCTTTAGGGTCGGGAAACGTGCGCGAGATCAACCCTTTCGGCCATTGGTTCCGAGCTAATCCGCCATCACAAATCAAGACAACATCCCCCACTCTCAACGGTTCGACTTCTTGATGCCACTTGCTACGCTTCACCAGAGTGGGTAAGTAAGTTCTGACCCACGTCCGCCAGAACGCGTCACTCAAACCTTGAGCGATGCGCCACTGCTTTCTGAGGTTCACCTCACTAACCTCGAATTTACCCGGCGCGGGATTGTCCCATGCATAACCAGACAATAGATGCTGCGGTGTTATGGGATTATCGTCTCTGGAGTCCAATGAAACGTGTACCAGGGGTCTAGAATTGACTATAGCCTCTACCTCTAACAGTAATGTGTAGAAGGTTTCGGCACGTGGGGCTCTATCTTTCAGTACCGCCGACAACGACACCTTCACCGATCGGACCAACCTTTCCCACGCGCCAGCCATTTGAGGTGACAGAGGTGGGACATATTTCCATATAATGCGCCTCGACGACAGCGCCTCTCCAAAAGTACCCTCGTCCAATCCACTAACCGCCTTTTTTAGCTCAGTAGCCGCACCCCTGAATGTGGTCGCATTGTCGCTGTAAATGATCCTTGGCGTACCACGGCGAGCCACAAAGCGCCTTATCGCCTGTATAGCCGAATCCGTCGTCAAATTCTCTGCTACCTCAATATGTATGGCGCGTACTGTCAAACATACGAACAACACACCATACCGTATTTCTTTTCTTCGCCCGACAGTTACGTTATACGGGCCGAAGTAGTCAATGGCTGTGTTCGTAAACGGCCTTGTGTGGTGATCTAAACGCTCGAGTGGCAAATCTCCCATTCGCGGCGGTCGCGGCTTCGCTATTCTGTTTCTACAATACTGACACCGCGCCAGTTCCTTCCTAACTGCTTGACGCCCATTGACTATCCAGTATCTCTCGCGGGTGCAACTAAGCACCTGTTCCACCCCAGCGTGGTTCATTGCTCTGTGCACCTTGGCTATTATTAGCCCGGTGATGCGCATTTTGTCGTGTAAAATAACCGGATACACTTGACTCAATGGGACGCCCCTCGTTGCCACGATCCGACTACCTACGCAAACAAGTTTCGCCTGATTTAAAATGGGTGTCAGTTTTACTAAGCTGCTCGACTTGTGTACGACCCCGTCCTTAGTAAGGTTCCTTATGTCGTCCTCGTAGTACCTTAGTTGGGCATTCTTTATCAGCGCGACTTCAGCCTCATCCAGATCGACAGCCGTGAGTTCCGGCGGCGTCGAACGCTTACGACATTTATCGATGAATTTCAGCGCGTAGCCCACTGCTCTCAACATACGATTATAGTTGGAGAATCTTTCCTCCCTAACGATTCCACGGTCGCCTATCACTGAAACTAACACCGGCTCCTGTTTCCGTTCTAAATCGCAGTCGTGCGCAGTCTCGCATAAACCAGCGAGTTTCGGCCAGCTCGACGGGTCTTGTCTCAAAAAGTCAGGCCCCTCCAACCAGCGACCGCCTGCGGACAGGTCTATCGTGGTTGTACTTCTCGTAGCTTCGTCCGCGGGATTCATCTTTCCTGGAACCCATCTCCATTCCGATGGAGCTGATAGCTTCATGAGAGCCTCCACTCTATGCGCTACGTAAGCCTTGTAGTGCTGCTTGCCTGTCGTGGCCCAATATATCACATTTGAGCTATCCGCCCATAGGAACTTTTGGTCGAATGTTATGCTGTGCTCGTCGCTTAGCTTCTTGGCTAATTTAACAGACATAAGAGCTGCGTTCAGCTCCAACCTCGGGATAGTTTGCTTCTTAAGCGGGCTTACTCTGCACCTACTAGCTATGAAACTTACTTTCACCTGCCCCGCCGTGTCTATCTGACGCAGGTAGGCCACCGCGCATAGGCCCTCTGCACTAGCATCTGAGAACATGTGTAGTTGCCGCGAGACTACCTGCATTAAACCATCACTATAATATCGTGGAACACGTATCTTGTCCATATCTTTCAGCCAACCTAACCAGTTAAGCCAACGCTTGTATAAGGGCTCCCCGATCAAAACGTCCCAGCCAGAGCCACCCTCCCATACCGCCTGCAGTAGCATCTTCGCTTTAGCAAGGAGAGGACCCAAATATCCTATCGGATCGAAAATGGACATGACTAGTCTTAAAATCTCTCTTTTCGTGGGCCACTTTCTCCCCGATACTAGCTCTTCGTCTAAGCCGATGAGGTCCAACTTAAAATAGAAAGCATCTTCTATCGGCCTCCATTGTAACCCCAAAACCTTATTCACCATCTCGTCTCTCGATTCTAAACGCACCTGATCGCTACACTTACTTTCAGAAGGTACGTCTATCAGCGCCTCGGCGACATTCGCCGCCCACCGCGTTAGCTGAAAATTTCCGCTCTTACAGATAGTGAACGCCTCCTTCACCATGCGTCTCGCGTCATCTACGCTGTCGACACATTGAATCCAGTCGTCCATATAACATTGCTTTTTCAACGCTTCCACGGTGAGCGGATAAGACTCTTTAAAACGTTCTGCGTTGCGATCCTTCACGTATATAGCGCTCGCCGCTGAACTGCGCGAGCCAAAATTTAAAGTACGCATGCGCATTATGTTAGGCGGCCTGTCACGGTTCATACCTCTCCACAAAAACAGCTGACTGTACGCGTCTTCGTCGTTCATTGCCACTCGCAAGTACATGTCTTTTATATCACTGACGAAAGCAATACTTTTTTCTCTGAATCTGAGTAGGATGCCTACTAAATCGGCGTACAAGTCGGGACCTGTGAGTAGGAAATGATTCAAAGAGACCCCGCGAGACACGGCGCGCCCGTCGAAAACCACCCTTATTTTACCTGGCTTGTGTGGGTGTGTGACAGCAAAATGGGGCAGAAACCAGGCTCTAGGTTTGCCCTCTAACTCTTTGCGGTCCACTATAGACGCGTAACCGGCATCTATATAATCCTTTATTTTGGCGCAATAGGCAGCGGCGAAATCTGGATTACTGTCCAACTTTCTCTCTAATGACATAAGTCGCCGATAAGCCATCGCCTCGCTCTCAGGCAAACATATTTCATGGGAACGCCAAAGCAGGCCTGTCTCCCATTTATCGCCCTTGAGAATCGTCGTACTAGATAAGAGCGCCATAGCTCTTTCTACTTCCGGAGATGCGCCGTCACTGTCTCCGTCCACCCCCACGCTATCCAAAACTATACTTTTCTGAACTAGTTCCCCCAGAGCGTCGTCACTGTCGCACTCTCGTATGTGACAGATAGGCTCCAACGCCGCGCTGTCGCTTTCAGGAACCTTTCCCAGCGGTACGAAACCTAACTTCGTTCTAGAAAGCGAGACACTACATCCTTTCTTGGTTATTATAGACCTTGAAATAATTAAAGCCCAATTATCTTGACCGATGATAATTCTTGGGGCTATAGACGTTCCGTTACATGACAATTGCGCTAAATGGGGGTACTCATTCACGTAATCCGATGGAACTGACGGTAGCGGAGGCAGGTTCAAATGCTTTACTGTCCGCGCAGTCATTGCAAATGCTCTCTTCATGCCCAAACCTTTAATTTTGAGCGACACGGTCTGAGAAGCAGCTTCCTCTATTGAGGCGTTTCCTATACCTACTAAATGCAAACCGTCCTCGGGGCCCGCTAGACCTATTTCTAAAGCTAGGTCTCTTTCTATCAGCGTTACCGCGCTGCCGTCGTCTAATAAACAGCAAACTAACACTTTCCCTTTTGGGCCCGTTACAATGACCTGTACCGTTTTCAAAAGCGTACGGTTTGCACCAGCTGTGCAAAAAACAATATTACCCTCGGGACGCGTGCCGGCGCCGCTTGACCCACATTCTGTTTTTTGCTCGGAAGAAGCGGCGACCGTCCTTTCCCTTTTTTCGCTGCCCGATAACAATGGATGGTATCGGCGTTTAGGAAATTTCTTTTTACTCGCGCAACGAAAGCGTCCGTGGCCGGTTCCTAAGCACAAATAACAGGTATTGTTTTCTTTAGCAAAGGCCCATCTGGCTTCCAAATCCTTTGCCCTGAAGGACTCGCATAATTGTAAGCTATGTTCGCCTTTGCACAGTACACAATTGCGCGTTACCGCCGCAAATACGTACTTTCGCCTGTCTCCCTTCGCCAAGCTATTGCCCCGCTTGGCCTCGAAAACAGCTTCCATCTGAGTAGCTCCTGAATATTTTAAGTCTGACAGTATGACGTCCAGCCAGTCATTAAAATGATGAACCAATTTAGCCCGGTCTTTCGGCTTACCTGTCGCCACCACCCAAGATGCTATCAGCGTACGGGGTAATTTATTTACCAGAACAGCTAATAGCTCTTGATTAGTGAGCCACTCAGATCAATCTAGAGACGCAAGCGTGGCGATTAAATTTCTAATTTTGCAGGCGTACTTCACTAACTCTTTGTAGTTTAAATCTTCCGCTAGCTTCGGGTAAGCACGCGCTTCTCTAATTGCATTATATGCAACTTCGTCACAGTCGCCAAATAAACTCTCCAGCGTATCCATTATGATACTCACGTTTCGCGGCGAAAACAACAACGAGGCTACCGCTTCGCGTGCCCTACCTTGCAGACTCTTCTGCAATCTGAGTAAATTAACGCTATCTGAAATTCTCCCTACTTCAGTCGAATGCCGATAAATTCCTTGAAAAGCTACCCATTCTATCGTCTCCCCAGAAAAATGCGGCAATTCTCTCAGGCGTGTGTTAGCATGAAATGATTCAAAGAACTGGCGTACCTCATCTAACACAGCCGTAGTCGCGGAGTCGTTGCCGGGCGTCGTGGTTTTCTCGGCGACAGCGCCGCGCGGCTGAGCGAGTTCGTTCGCCGAGCCCGCAGCTGCCAAGTCACCGCCACCGCGCCCTCGCTCCGCGGGCGGTCCTACGCGCGCGACGTC
The DNA here is from genome assembly GCA_944548615.1 of Micropterix aruncella. NCBI lineage: Eukaryota > Metazoa > Arthropoda > Insecta > Lepidoptera > Micropterigidae > Micropterix > Micropterix aruncella. Next base: position 17,673,072 of record OX155971.1, read on the forward strand.
TGCCCGCACCGTCGTCGGCTGCGATTCCCGTTCGGCCGCTTCCCCTCGGGACGCGGCGGCGACGCACGCGACCCCCGTCGCGTGTATCGCGCGCTCCGCGCCCATGCTCTCACGCTGGCCATCAAAGGCGGCTCCTGAGGTCGCCGCGTCTTCTAGTGGCGCTGTTCGCGCGGTCGTCGGTATCGCACGGAGAGTCTCATCTTCGTCCAAGCCTTCCGCAGACTCCTCGGCGCAGCGCAGCTCGGAGGCCCAGGTTCTCACTCTTTCGCTCGTTGAGAGAGCCTGCGAGCCACCAGATAGTTGGTAGGCTCGCTGCGCGTGCTCGATCTCCGCCGTGGCTTCTTCTTCTTCCGCCTCGATGTCCGCCTGCTGCGCAATCATCTCCGCTTGAAGGGCGGCTTGTTGCGCTGCCTGCCTCGCCAATAGCTTTCTCTTCTCGGCAGCAATCCTCGCTCGCTGCCTCGTGACGCGAAGCACCTGGTCTGATGCTTGCGCCTGCGCACTGCTCTGGCTGAAGTGGCTGCTCGCTGATGCTCTCGACCCAGGTCGAGGTTCTTCTCCAGACGTCCTCATGTCCATGTTTCTTCTTCTTGACTGCCGCGTCGCGTGCTGATCCGGCTCGAAGGACCAGCTGATGTAGCACGAAGTTCCTCTTCAGCTTGCACACTGAAGACGGTCTCGAGTTCGTCGCCCACCTTAGCAATTCTTTAATTTTGCTGGATCGTTGCTACGCGACCGTGGCGGCACTTTCCGGTCTGCTGTGTCTCTCTTCCGTACATTAAAACCAAGAACTTTTCTTTTCAAAGGTTTATTCTAAAACTGCGAGCGTACGCCGGTAAAACGCCGCCAAATGCAATGTACCTAACACGTGCCCTTCGCTCGGGCCTTCAAAATGCAGACTGAAAATATTTTACAGAGCGCCCTCCGCGTCCACAGCGTATATAGAGACGCTCTGTGTTACATTGTACATATCGTATGCTATCCTACATTATTTTAGCATATCGCAAATCTAATTTTAACAATATAACCATATTCTAACTTAATTAACGCTCGTGAAATAAACATACGGTTTATTTCCTCTTATTAATCTACTCAGCGTTTACATACATACTCTAAATAAACAATTACACATTACATAATACTCGCAAAAGGACGATCGCCAGCATCTCATGCCAACACATATCCCTGCATAGGCATGCAACAGCCGTGTAATCCGATATTATGAGGGGTGCCGAAATTCGTAGAACTGCCCTCGCCCCAGTAGCCATCGCATATCTTTATTCGGTGGTACACTGCGTTTTATACCTAGAAATATTTTTTTCAAAAAGGGGGTAGATATTATACTTCTAATAGTTTCTAAAGTATAGGTTGTAATTTTTTCTTGAAAATTTTCAATAATGAGTTATTATAACCTATAAAACCCCAAAAAAACATAATAGTCCCTGTATTTACGAAAGGAAAGTGAAGGGTTTACGCATTAAAAAAAAAACTCACCTTAAGTCATCTGCCCGTGAGGGGTTAATATGCTTTCTGTTTCTTTCAGCCACGAATCTGAATTCGACAACATCCAATCGAGAGTGAAGAAAGCGTTTCACGACATAGGCCTAGAGTTTGATAAGATCCCGTCACGCGGTATGCGAATGAAGAAGTTACGGCGCTCTGTCAGCGAGCAGGATGAAACTGCGGAAGAGGCAGTCGATTCCTCAGTCTTGTCGAACGACCAGGATGTACTCGACTCACCGGCTGCTGAGCTGGTCTGGAGGCGACGCAGGATCAAAAGGATATCACGCCCTAAGCAACATAAAGTTGCGTTAAAACCAACGCACTTATACTTCAGCGATAGCAACGATGACGAACAGGGAACGGTTAGTATTCTATAAGCCAGTATTCCTTCAGTTTAAAGCATTGTATTGACATGCGAGCGCGGTGCGTTGTGAGCGGGTGAGCTCGCTTGTCAATACTGGTTTGCTTGAATCAAGCGGCTCATTCCGCGCCGCTCAACCTTGAGGCACGCTGTCGGTTTTTTGGCAATGGTCAAAGTCTGACCTCGCCTGAGCTTTGTCTGAGCCTCGGATTGAGGAGACGGTGTGGGCCAAATCCAATGCCCATCAATATTTAGTCCACTCTCTGAGATCGTTTTTTTTTCAAGGTTACCTTTTCTTTTTTTTCCTTTTTCAAAATTTCTTTTGATATATATTTTTTTAAATTAGTTTCCGTCTTTTCCTATAAAAGACAGGTGGCGTCCATATAATTAGTTTTTTTTTTTTTGGTTTTGGTGATTCTGCTGTGTTTCTTCAAAACACGGTAGATTATAACTTCACGGTTATAATTTGCAGTTTGTGAGTGAAAATGGACTACCGCAAACAAACGTTGGCTCTTATATCTTTGTATAAGGGGTATCACATACCTAGGACCCTTATATCAAATTAAAAGTTACTCATTATAACAAATTAAAGAGAGAGGACGCTTGGCATGAAATTGCGACAAAGTCTCTTGAGACTCACGAGGCCGGCTCGCAGCGGCTCAAAAGCTCACTGTAAGCGGTTCACTGATGCTCTTTCCTCGAGCCGCTCACTGCGAGCCGCTCACAGCGTGCCGCTCTCGCAAGTCGATACGATACTGAACCCCCGGATGGCCACGCCCGCTGATCAGCGTTTTTCGTATTATCTGTATTATATCTGTATTTATGCAATTATCGGCTCTATTTCTTGCTCCACTGCGGTAAAAGCCTGTCATTGAATAAGCCACCGGTATATATTAGTATGCTTGCACACACCTACAAACAAATTTTCCAGGGCTTGGAAAATTTTGAATGACTGGCTTCCAAAAGGTTTAATATGTGTAGGTTAAAGTAAATAAATAAATTTATTTTTGTTTTGATTTTTAGGTTGGAGATTTGCCGATATCAAACGAAGCCACCGGTTCAAACGAGGTATCTTCGGAATGCGATCATCCTACCGTCCGCGAAGCCACTAAGTCTATTAAGCCGATAGAATATAAACCGGAGCTCCCTCCCCCGATAGAGCCAAAGGCGGCCAAACAACGACCGAAACGCATCAAGAGGAAGAAGAATTTCCAAAATTTACCACCTGAAGTGGCGGCGGATAGCAAACTTAAGAAATACTGGAGGAGGCGCTGGTCCCTATTTAGGTAAGGACTAAAATATCTCTTTTTTTGTCTTTTATGGCCACCACCAAGCTTTTCTGCCGAGTTTCCGAGGGATATCTATGGTTAAATGTTGAAACGAAAAGGACAATTAAACCGTAGAAGTTCACAAGCGCGTCCATGACTGTCAAATTTGAATATGGGAATAATGACTTTTATGCCTATATTTTTACAAGCTTTTATTTACCATGCAATGTTTGTTAGTATTTATGTTAGTTTGTTTAGATCTTGCAAGCTGAATTAGAATCACTTCCTCTTATCCTATGAAGTTTAAAATTTAGTTGTTGGTTCACTTCCGATGACAATGCTTTTTTATGGTGAATATGACCTGAATCCCAGGATCGGCTCCCGACGAAGCTACTCTTCCACGGTCACAATTTTGTATTTGCATTCAATTATGATAGCCCGTTCTAAATTTCACCATGAAATTGCTGCTGCACCTAGGGTTGACTCCCAACGAGGGGAATCCTCAACAGTCAACAGCACAGAAACTAAATTTTGTATACGCATTCAATTATGATAGCCCGTTCTAAGTTTCCCCGCGATAGGGCTGTTGCACCCAGAGTTGGCTAACAATGTGGGGACTCTTAACTATCAACAGCACAAACACGAAATCCTGTATAGCATTCAATTATGATAGCCCGTTCTAAGTTTTACTATGACATGGCTGCTGCACCCAGGGTTGGCTCGAGACAAATCATTTTAATAAAAGCTTGTTTTTATATAGGGATTTTACTATTTATATATTTCTGGTTTCTACCTTTTTCGCTTTTTGCACAAGCAACACGTTTTGTGCATGAACGGCGGGCGACCTAACACTTCGGAATATTATTACTCACATCTCTTTTCATGTTATTTATTGAATGTAGTATGTTAAGATCGGTTGGTTTACTGGCAAAGAATTATAGTCACTATTACTTCGCAGATATTAGGATCTTTGTATTAGGACCTAAATCCCGCAAATAAGGCTGGTCAACCATTACTTGTAGCTTGCCGTACCCTGTTGGGAACACAACAAAAAATAGGTTAATGGATGTAATTGTGGAAGGCAATGTGTAAAATAGAACAATAACAATTAAATGCATGATTGTAAAAACCCACTTCAGACCAAATGCAAAAGTTTCAGAAAATCAATGAAAACTGCCTGGTGTAAAAAAAAATTAAGTCCATGTTTTTCTTTATTTACTATTTACGTTGAAAAATATTTAATATATGATATGTTAAAAAGTGGTAGCATAATATATTCATAGATATTTTTATTTGATTTTTTTAAGTTTTGGGATAAGGTGGATTTTTACAGTCATCGTGTACAAGGTGTGTTTTTACAATCAAAGTCCAATTTGTACCAATGTTAAACAATATTTATTTTCATAAAAAACTAACAGAATTAATCTAATTCTTCATCTTCGACATTTTCAGCTGTTGGCCATTGCAATATTTCGTCCCAGAACTTAATTTTTTCGTCTTCAGGTACAAACTGAACACATTTTTTCAGGTCCTGCATCTTCTTTGCATTAATGCAGAGCTGCCTTGATCCATATGCAGGTTCATTCGGTAGCGATACGGTAATCTGTGGCCTTATTTTCAACAAGAACGTATGCTTTGTCAGTCCATCGATGAATTCCTGCGTTTTTACCGGCACGTCACTGCCAATCTTTTTGAAAGTGAGGTGATGGAACTTTGAGATACTGAAGCTTACTTTCTCCGTTCTCGGAATTCGCCGATCCTTTGTTTCGAGGGATAGGGCAGTCTTTTTGAAATGTTGAACCCACCATTTTTTAAATTCTATCACATCCTCTCCGCTGACTAAGTGAACTGTAAAAAAATCACTCTGCCTGCTCGAAGATACGATCAATTCCATAAGTTCCTGTACACTGTACAGCCTTTCTTTACGACGAAGGCTTCTTTTTATAATACCAAATGCTCTATCACACGGCAGAAAAGAATGACCACGCATCGGAAAGATCTGTTGAATTTTTTTGAAACGCCCACTGTCAACTAGGGCCATATTCATTCGTACCGATGTATTGTTTTTATTCTGACCGGCGCAGTTATCAGAAAAGAGCATTAGTTCCACCACTTTTTTGTCAACGTACTCTTTAATGTATGTCATAATAAACGAGCATACTTCGTTTGGTCCCTTTTTTGCTTGCCCTTCATGATATACGAACAGGACATTTTTACCCGTTTTCAAATTATGGATGCAGAAGATAGAGATGCTCAGTTGCCGCAAATAAAATATTTCTTGCACTGGAATCATTGGCAGTGACACATTCTGCATGTAATCGTAGCAAATTCCCAAAAATGTTTCATCTTCTTGAGATCTTTGCCTTGCTTCTTGAAGTTTATTATAGAACTTCTTAGCCCTCTTTTTGTGTACTAGCTTTTCGGCCAAAGCTACCTTTTTAGCTACGTCGTTCAGGGTTTTCGAATTGATTCTCAAGTCTAGACTCTCGCAGAGGCAGCACGTATCTACTGCTGGGCGCCCAAAGCGAAGAGCGAAGTTCTCCTTGAATATTTTATTATAATATTCGTACTTAATCCTAGTTCCTGGGTATTTTTCCTTATAAAGTCGAAACATTTTTTTTACTGATAAGTCAGCAGGAAGATACTTTATTATGCCAGAAGAATAGTGGCTCTCTTTTGCCGGAAAACAGGAAATATGAGAGATCACTGCAGTGATTTCATCACTAGACATCGCATTGACCGTTTTCGATTTCCCTCTCTTGTCTTCCGGTATTTTACCCAAGACCAACAAGTCACGAAGCCTCTTAACACGGTCCTTAGTAATACCAAACAAGCTAAGAAAAGCCGAATGGCATACATCTTTCTTCTCATTACCAATTTGAACGGTGTATGTAAACACTTTCTGTCTCAATGGGTTTTCCTTCAGCACTCGGCGTCGTTTTATGTCCTTACAGGATATTAACCCCTGGAGATAGATATCTTGTTCATTTTTAGTCGTCAAGTTATATAATTTGGCAAGGTTTTCTAATTTGTCATTTTCGGATATGATTTCCCAACATTTTTTAGCACACTTGCATGGAGGTCCTATTGTCTTAGCCTGTACAGTTTTATTTTTCGCCGTCACATAAGTTTGCCCATGAATACGTGCTTGTTTGATCTTATTCCGAGAATAATCAGCAGAGTTGTCACGTCGTTTTTTAGTGCGTGTTTCACCCAAAGAGGACTCACCTGGGTTTTCCTCCATTTCAGCACTCGTTTTCACCAGTACGCAGCAAATTTTAATTTAATTTGTGTAATACAAGTAATCCGTGTCCGTTACAGTCACCTCAGTCGTTCAAAATAACGTTAGAAACGTCAATATTGACAGCTGATATTTTCAGGTGTTGCCACATGTTTGGTTGTAAAAAAACACCTCATCCAGGATAAGGTGGATTTTTACACTCATTGAAATATTCGCGCTTCTATAACTGTGGGATGCTTACATGACTGAGGTGTGTTTTTACACTCAAACAGTTTGTCTTGCCATAGAGAATACAAATCCGCAATAAACGGTATTTCGGAAAAAGTGGTCTGAGGTGGGTTTTTACAATCATGCATTCATGTTACACTATGTTTTTACTTAATCTACTAGCTTTTTTATTTCTTAAAATATGTCTAAATACAATTTGATATATGAAATGTCACCATAAGTTTTTCTCACAGAGATTTGAAAGGAGCAGACATCATAACTATTGTAGTACATTGCAATAGCTATTTAATGACATACATAATTATGTGTGATCCTTCTTTGTTTCTAAACCCGCTTCTATACCTTTTTGTTAATTCTCCTTTAAATACAAATTGTAACTCGAATATTGATTTCTATATTAAACAAGGTTTAGCCAGTGCCTGCACGGCACGTATAATAATAATAATTTGAGAATTCTGTCATTTTTACTTATTTTGAACTGAAAATGTCTTGTAATTTTTTGATAAAAATCAAATCAATGTCAAAAAAAAAAAAATTTTTTTTTAACTTTTTATGAATCACACTGCCTACTTAACCTATCAGGAGTCTATGTTTTAAATTTAAATGTTTCAGCCCATACCCGCAGGGCACATTTTTGGAAGCTTGATCATTTTAGTTTTTTTTTTTTAATGAATGTTTACTTTTTATGAATCACACCGCTTACCTGACCCTCAGGAGTCTATGTTACAAAATTCATGGTTTAGCCGACGCCCGCAGGGCACATTTTTGAACTTTTGAACATTTTTGAAATTTTTGAAACTTTATGAGTCACACCGCTTGGGGGGTCAAGCCCCAAGAGTCTGTTTCAAATTTTAAGTCAATCGCTAAACCATTTAACCTGAAGTTCACTGAACACAAAAATATAGAAACCCAAACTAATAATAATAATAATAAAACACTGTTTGGTCAGCCAAATCTGTAAGTGTATTGCGTTGAAGCAATATCTTACAGCTAACCTTAACCTAAACAACATGTTTTGCTGTAAAAATAAGTTAAAACTATAAATAAATTCAGTCTATAAAGGTAACCTTTCGAACGTACCTATCATTTAAATCCAGCAGAAAAAAAACAATAAATGAAAAAAAAAACAATAAACCTATAAGGAGGGGGGGGGGGTAAGAGGGAGATTTATGAGCACAGGTTCAAGTGTTCTTTGAGACAGTGTTTGAAGCAATCAAACTTAGTGCTGTACTTACATGTGTGGGTAAAGCATTCTAGAGACGGGCTCCACGTACGGAGAAGGAGTGCGAGTAGAAATCTTTACTGTGACTAGAGGATCGAGAGCAGTAGGTTGTCTTCAGATCTCAGAGGGTGCCCGTGAGCTGATAGAGGATTGAACCTACTTATGAGGTAGCTCGGAGCTACCCCCTTCGAGATTCTGAAGAGCAAACCAAGGATTCTTGTATCTCTCCTTTCTAAGGTCGTCAAACAGTGAAGTCTAATTCTAGTCATTAATAAAGCGATTGCAGTCAAAACTATTATATTGATAAGAAATGAATTGATATTTTCACAGTTTATTTGATCGCGGTATCCAACTAGACCACGAGAGCTGGTACAGCGTGACCCCGGAAGCCATAGCGGCGCATACGGCCTCCAGACTCACTACCGGAACAGTTGTGGATGGCTTCTGTGGCGCCGGCGGTAACACCATACAACTGGCACTTGCTTGCAACTTTGGTACGTATAAAGCCGGGTCTCCTGCGCGTGTTTTTCGAAACAATACACAGAAATATTACGCAAAAACAATTGTTTTCATACACAAGCTGTCTCCTGCGTATAGAAATGTTTCATGTTTAAACAAAAATTTTGTGTAGATATCAAAATGAGTTTCAACGAGGAAGACGTATTCTTAGTTTTAGCAATTATAGACGTAATATCGGGGAGAAGAAACAACTCGAATCAATGGATTGACATTAGTTAATTTCTTATCACAAAGTGATCACAATACAATATAACCTAAAAAACCGTGTCGAGTGAAAGTTCTGCGCATGCGCACAGCGGTTGAAAATGAAACAAAACCTTCCCCTCCATCCGCGCGGGGAATGTTTTCCAAGTGCCACAGGAAACAAAAACATTGTCTGCATAGACAAATATGTATGGCCACACCCCTTTGTTTCGATGTTTTTGTGTATTGTTTTGCAGGACTTAAGAGCCCTATCACATATTTTTTCCAGAAAGGCAAGAAAAGTGGATTTTTGGCGTTCTAATTCCAAGAAATGAAGAGATTTCTACAAACTTTAATTACTGAATTACCTGGACCATTTCTTGATGTTGACCATAGCGGCCTTTAATTTTAGATATAACGAATATTATTTACTTATTCAGCCCATTTTCCGAAAGTCGTTATTCGTAAAACGCTCGGAAGGCAAACTTTGAGCTCCCTAATACAGTAATATCACTACAACGAAAACCGTATACTATTTTTTTTTATGTCCGTCATGTATTCTTGATGTACACTACGGCTTTATTTTTTCGTTTTTTGACCACATATCCAAGGTATACATTACTTACAATTACACAAAATTAAAAAAAAATCTTCCTGTATCATTCTAATTTTCTCAGAAATAAAATAAGATTCTTATATAATACTTATACTATATTAAAGTTCACTCTTTTAGCAATACGACATAATATAAATTATTGTCATTAGAAAGGAGAAAACACTGCAAAAAACAATTAGAAATTGTGTATATATTTGCTTGCGCAAGAGAAGAGCGCTCAGTGCCGCGGTTTTCTCCCAGGGTTGAATAGTTATTTATTTATTTATTTATTTATTTATCCTATCTTTTATAGTTACATCCAAAAAAAAATGCGTTCATTTTTTCAACTCATTTTAAAAGAATACCTACGCTATTTTGTAATAAGGCTCTTAACAATTGACACGTTTTGTCCGCACTCTTATTTTTAGGTTTACAAACGAAACTCTATTTGTGACAATTCCCTGCATGCCTGTCTATCTGTATGTCACTTTGTCACTAAGGGCCCTTGCTGGGTGCTAATGAGCCCTTGCTGAGTTGGCCACGAAGACCCATTTCGTTCAGGGTTGGTCACACTCACGGGTCAACACCCATCCGGCGGCCTCCACGCATCAAGTGCGAGCCCGGGCAGGACTCTGGCCTTAGGGCTAGTTTCACCTAGGAGTCAACCTTCTGGCGCTCCGATTGTGCACTCTGACTAACAGTCGGGGGAGTCTGGAAGCAGTACTGTTTCCTATATAGCGGGGGTGGTTGCGGACCTTACGGCAACAGCTCTTGAAACGACCATCGGCTACCTGATCCTGGGTGAACAGCCGGGCAAAGGATGCCGTGGTCCGCGATAGATTCGGTTTACAACGTTTCGCCGCTTCGTAAGGGAGAGGACCGCGCAAGCGACCTCGAACTCGTAACCAATCGAGAGACCGGAGTAATCTGGTCGAAATTGGAAGTAAGGGCATGAGTGTAAGTCCGCTGGGTAACACACCTAGTTATCTCGCGGTTAAGGCGTTGGCCTCTTACGGGCATGTGGCGGATTTTGACGGTGGATTTTTTTGTCCAAGTCTTCTGCGGTAGTTGCATCGTCAGTACTGTGCAATTATTTTGGAAGGTAGGAATAATCGTTGGCAAAACCACAAATAGGCCAAGCGGCAAGCATTTGGAATAAATATTTTTAGGAGGTCTTTCCTAAAATGACTGTTATGAATAATGAATTTTAATAGAGCTTATTAAATTTTTATACTCTAAATTATTTTATTTGATTCTCTTACAATAATGATCTATTCATCCTATAAATTTCAAAAGTACTCTATTGATTCGATATAAGTGGAACTTTCGTGGAAGAGAAAGTATTTAGGTGCTAGTAGAGTAAAAAAACATTTTTTTTAATACCTAACAAAAAATAATCAAATTAATGGCAATTTTTGAAATATAATTAGGATTTAGAGAATATATAGGACAGGAGAGGATGGGATGAGAAATAAGATAACTAGGAATTTAGGGACATGAAGTACTTTTTCAGAGATACTTGAAAAGTAGACACCGTTGGTGCGTTTCTTATAGTGGACGGGAGCTGGTTTCATAGTCTAGCTGCATGAACGGTGAAGGAATAAGTAAAATAAGAAGAATTAACCCCTCACGTTGCGAGGTAAAAACTCACCTATCACTTTTGCGCGCGACATATTCGCGCAAAAAATCGACGCGAGTCAAACAATTAAGATAATAATGAATAAATATTACAAAATTGGCAAACTGAAAAAACTCGCCTATAAAATCATTTCGATTTTTTTGTAAATACAGTTTTTGTAAATATCAAAAATTGTAAATACAGTTATGTTCTTTATTAAATGCTTTACCAAAACGATATTTTTTTTTTACTTATTTGCATACAAAAATACGGAAAAAATATTTATTTATTCAGCCAAAAAAAATTGTATGTATTCTCGTAAAAAAAAATTTTTTTAATTTTTAATTTGTGACTACTTATGGTATTTTTTTATATGAAATTCTTTCAAAATAACTTTATTACTACATCACTTCTTCTTAGAAATCACACCAGAACTTTGAGCTTTGTCTGATATTATAGAAAAATCTAAAGTTTTGAGAGTTTCCGCGTCCGAACCTAATAATAAACTTTGAATGCCCATAATATAAAATTCGTTAGATTTTTTCAATTATATTGTCTTATCATAGACTTATTATATGTCTAATAACTAATTACTATACTCCAAAGAGTCACATTTCATCGAAAAACTATGGAAAATCGCACTTTTTTCTCTCATAGTAATTATCAAAACAAGTTTCATTTTCGCGAGCCATATTAGAAAACAACATATAATGTTCAAAATATGCCTAATTATGTGATAACTTAGGATGTAAATGAAGCAATACCTATTTTATTAGTAAATTAAAGCGACATTACGTCATGTTTCGCGATATATCGGGATATTTCACAAACATTACAAAATAAAAACGGCCATTTTTTCGCGAGCCGTTTGTTGTTGCCAAAGTGTTTTCTTCGAAAATTCGTGAAAAACAGCAAATGGACTGTCTAAATTGACTAATCCTAATGCCTAAACTACTTAAAAAGGGAAATTACTCACTTTTATCCGGTATACACTGCACTTATATCCACAAAACACTTCACAAAACAAACATTTCGCGGAACTACGCGGCCGCCGCGCGCTGGCCGATCGGCGACTGTCGTCTGACGTTTATGCTGACTTTTTAATTAGCCGATCGATATTATCGCCGCTGGCCGCCGGATCAAAGATTATTCGGCCATGTATTTCAGCCGTCAGAAAGCATAAAGTACGACGTTTCGAATCGTAAATTGCATTTTTCGCAGCGGCGAGCGCGATATCCAAAATCGGATGTTACGGATTGTAGGCGGCCGCCATACATGTCCCCAAATGGATGTTACGTGCTCAGCGGGTTAAGAGTAGGAATCGCAATTTTACTACCCTGAAGTGAGTGACTTTTTTTGATTAGGTAGTAGGGAGCGGTATGATTGTTTAGGATATTATAAAGAAGGGAAAGAATATGTATTTTTCTACATTACCATATTCGAAACCAATGAAGTCTGCTTATATACTTCTATATTAGAGACAATAGTGAGTGATTGACTCCTTTGATTATTTGTTGCAGTTTTTGCCTGTGACATAGATCCAAAGAAGGTAGAACTGGCCGAACACAATGCTACGATTTACGGAGTGCAGAACAAGATCCAGTTTATCGTGGGAGACTTCTTTAAGTTGGCCGAGAGCCTCAAAGCAGATGCAGTCTTTTTGAGCCCACCCTGGGGCGGACCCAAATACATACGGGTGAGATCATTTTATTTCAATACTTTTCTCCATACACTTGCACCATAATTTGTTTACTTCTTTTATTCGTTTATTTTGATAACGTTAAAACATTAACTATAATCTCCCAGATTGGGTTGAAAATTTCATGTATATCTATGTATCTAAACTATCTGTAGTAACTTAAAAAAATACAATTCAAGAATATTTTCTGATATTTACTTATTTATATATCTTTTAATTTAAAGAGCATTACAATAATATTCATTCATTCCCATTATTTAAAATCTGTAATTTCAACAAAATACCAATAGTAACATTTTACATTAGCGTGAATATTATAACTTTTGAATGACACATTGTCGGCGGCGGGAGCAAGAGACATACAGTGGGCGCTTTGCTACCGTGCTAGACGTGGACAGTTATAGAATTTCTCATTATGGCCCCTTTTAACCGCCCGGAAGCCAGCCTTCGCGTGCAAAAAACTGCGCCTCAACGTTTTGGTCAATTTGGCGAATAAATAAATACTAACAATATAATTTTTTCATGAATTCCTTCTCGTTACCTAGTAATTAAGCTTGTATGTCATGTATATTGTATGTCAGGCTTGTATGTCATGTCATGTCAAGATTGTATGTCATGTATATTGTCATGTATATATAGTCATATATATTATATATTTATTAACCGACTTCAAAAAGAAGAGGTTATCAATTCGGTTGTATCTTTTTTTTTATCTTTGTTTCCTCAGTACTCTGCCATTTATGAACATCTTTGAAAAATTCTTTTTTTATTTGAAATAATATACTTGCAGATTGGTCCCATTTTTATCAAAATCCTGTTCTGATGATGGGATCCATGAGAAATTGAGGAAACTCCTCAAATATTATCTCATACAAATTTGAAAATGTACATGTTGATTCGATTCCGATGACAATGTATTTATTTTTATGGTAAGCATGACCTGATTCTACACCCTGGGTTGGCTCCCGACGAGGGGACTCCTTAACGGTCAACAGCACAGACAAGAAATTTTGAATAGTCATTCAGTTATGATAGCCCGTTCTAAGTTTCACCATGACAGGGCTGCGGCACCCAGGGTTGACTTCCAACGAGGGAACTTCTCAACGGTCAACAGCGCAGAGGCAAAATTTTGTATGCATTCAATAGTGATAGCCCATTCTAAGTATCACTATGACATGGCTGATGCACTTATGAAACATTTTGGAGTCGTTTTTTTTTGCGGTTGATGTCCTACAGTAGGATTTTAGAATATAAGTTCTGTTTACATGGGATTACAAAATGTTAAAAAATCGGTTTTAATAGAAATTTTTATTTTGTCTAATTATTATTTTTACTTTTATTTCAGAGTGAAGTATACGATGTGGAGACCATGTTACAACCAGCCCCGGCAAGTGAACTGATTTCCGCGGCTCGAAAAATATCAAACCAAATCGCTTTATATTTACCTAGGAATACAGATACAAAACAGGTATTGTCATATTATATCACATAATTTCTTTCTTAGAAAATAATCACTCATGTCAGAAAAATTATAAATATTTTAAAAATAAGTATTCAAACCTTAGGTTAAAGTTTAGAGATTACTTTACAAAATATTGAAAATGCACTCTTTTAAACGCAAAAACTGATAAAAAAAACTACCTATATTAGAATGTAAATAAAGAAATTATCAAATCATTAGGGTTGCCAGATGTGTTGGAAAAAAAACTGGACATGTTTTTATTTTATCTTTATTCCTTTTATAAATTTAGATAAGGCTTAACATAACTTGTGAGTAATATTTTCAGGGGAGTTTCTATATCAGATATAAATTACAAATATTTACAAAATAAAAAAAATAAAACAACACAAAAAAATGTCTGTTTACATTGTTTAATATTTGAAATAACTTACAACGTAACAATGCCAAAATTAATTTTAATTTCTGATATATTAACATTCAAAGTTCGCAGTTACAAAATCAGTTGTTTAACCCTTGGAGTAAATGGGTATTTTCATGGATGCATCTGTCTCTTTTGCAGGATTTTCGGCGACATTGACTTAAAGTACTATAACTACGAAACTACTACACCAATCATAAAAAGAACAACTGCACAATGATTGCATTGAAATTTCGAATATAGAATATTGAAATATCATTTTGTAAAACAATTAGATAATTATGAATAAATATGAGAACGTCAAAGAAGTGAAAAAAACGCGCGACCAGATTTGGTCGACTCGTACTCAACGGATAATTGTTTCGCGACCAGATTTGGTTGACTCATACTCAACGGGTTAACACGCTGGCTGCGATGCCATTTTTGATGGACTTTCATCCAGTGCGTATGAGGTCCTTCAGCAATTAGTCAGAATGCACAACCGATTGGCTTCGCCGACCGGTGCGCAAACCGTCCAGTGGCGCCAGGATGCAATCCCGCCGGGAGAAACCGGTCCACCAGCTTTGAGGCCTGAGACACGGGAGTCTTACCCGGGCTAGCCTTCCACTCGAGGAGGCTTCTGATTAGGAGCTGAATCGTGAGTTGAGCCGATCCGAAAGAAAGTGGATCTTGTGGTCCAAGCTGCACGAAACCATTCGCCACCTCTGAACACTGTCAAATAGAGTTGTCAACTACAACGGGCGAACCCGTCACCTCAGGAAGTTTTAACGATTGTTCGTTCTATCTCCCGTAATGTGAGCGCAGAAGACTTGGACAAAACAGTCCACCGTCAAGCTTCGCCACATGCCCGTAAGAGGCCAACGCCTTATCCGCGAGATAACCAGGTATGTTACCCAGCGGGCTTACACTCACGCCCTTACTTACAATTGCGACTAGATTACTCTGGTCTTTCGATTGGTTACGAGTTCGAGGTCGTTGGTTACGAGTTCAGTCGCCGTAAAGTCCGCAACCACCCCCGCTCTATAGGAAACAGTACCGCTTACAGACTCCCCCGACTGTTAGTCAGAGTGCACATTCGATTGGTGCACAGACCGTCCAGGAGCGCCAGAAGGTTGACTCTTAGGGGAAACTAGCCCTAAGGCCAGAGTCCTGCCCGGGATCGTACTTCATGAGTGGAGGCCGCCGGATGGGTGTTGACCCGTGAGTGTGGAACTAGAACTATGAGGAACTAGAGTTCTTCCGTATTGTAGTCCAAAAAGCGAGTTATATAGTATTTTTTCTTTTTTGTTGCAGTTGGTACAGTTGGCTGGAGAAGGCAACTCGGTGGAAATCGAACAAAACTATTTAGACACGCGTTTAGTGGCTCTAACAGCCTACTACGGCGATCTGGTCTACGACACCTCCGAAAAGTCCTAGTTTGCAAACTCAAGAATCCTCAAGATATCGGTCAGATTTATGTAACTATATCCTCAACTATGTACCGCTTGCAGTATGGCTGCACCTGATATATCACTATAACTAAGGGTTTTGATAATATCCAAAGCAATTTCAGTATTTTATTGTGTGTTGTGGTTGTTTAGTGATGAAGTCACTATCTTCGGCTTCGATTAGGTACGTGTTTATTGTGTGGAAAGTAAAATGCAACAAAGTCGGTCATATTTTGCAGACGTAGCCTTTCAGAATACCCCCGCTTCACATCAATTTACAGCTGGCACCAATGGAAGGAAAGCAATTTATGTTCAGTAGAAGATTAGTTACGTTGTTGCACCAAATGTTGACCTGGGGAGTTATGGGGATTAGAAGCTGTTGAATATCACTTCTATTGACTTTGTTGCGAATATACAGAATGAGCTTTAAGTAATTGGCATCCTTCAAGGGGGTGAATCAATACGAGCAAGTAAACAACTTTTAAGAAATATATATTTTTATTTTATTTCATTATTTGGGGTTTGGGGTTTGAGCGCGCTGCGCCATCTAGTGGTAGGTAAAATATCGCTAATAAACAATACTACCAATATTTTGCTACCGATAGCGCATCGCGGTTAATTCTTTTTATACTATTTTTCAAGAAATTCAATTTTTCAAATTTTCATTTTTTTTTTACTGATTCACCCTCTTTAAGGATGCTAATTAATTAAAACTCGTCCTATATATTTAGCGCACCAATGCACAGTGGTGAAGGGAGACAGCAAGTTCGACTGCATGAAAGGACAACATAAGTTACCATGTCAACCGGATAACAATGGAAAAAAGGAAGGACCATCAAACAAGAAAATAAAGGAAAACACACACATTTAGAACTTGAAACGTTTGACATCTTAGCATTTTAGAAAGTCAAACAAATTTTATTTTACTAAGAATAAAGAACAATAACATATAAATACATATAAAATAGCGGATTTCTTTCGATGGAACCGAGCATCCACAACGGGAAACGCCGAAGGAAGTAGCCGTTCAAACTTTCTGAATTGATAAAGGTTTTGTAACAGACATATAAAGACATATTGACAAAATTAAATTGGGTAGTCACCGTTTGACCTGTCACAATTATCTTTACAAAGTTAGCGGACCATTTATAATACTGTTGACAGAATTTGCCTATGTTTGTCCGTTTTCAAGTCCTTAGAATGGCAGGTGCCGATTATATCTAAGCCCGTTATATCTAAGCATGCCAGCCTTTCTAGTCTTTGCAAATTTAGTTTAGAGCACTTTTGCTCCGATTTAGGGCAGCATACTTGACTTGTCACAAATCTATCCTCGGTAACTTGAAGGCTTACTTGTCAGATTGTATTTGATGCTTTGGGGGTCTTTAAGACCTTTTCTATCGCGATTGTGTGGTCCGTATGATCAGCATAGACCGTTAGGACCACCGTTCGTGGTGCGTGGGGTACGTACCGATGGCGGTTTCAACCGGAGACTCGCGGAGGAAACCACAGTAGTAGCTCGGGCTGATGATTTAATTGATACTGGTGAGCGGACACGCTTGTTGGTATTCGCTCGTGTTAAAGTAGGTAGTTCGTAAACGTGATGTAAATTTATATCTGTCTCCAACAATCACTTCACGCGTGGCAATACTGTGCGCGGCAAATTTGAATTGCTTTCTGGTGAGGCAAGTGAATTATAACATGTGACTTTAACTGAGCGACCGACGAAAACTGAGAGCAATTAGCTTCCCAGGATTTAATACCTTTAAAATCAACTGCAATAAACCTCCCAACTGCGTAAATATACATTGAATAGTTGTATTTTATTTTCCACTCACTGTGCGGAATTGCTAAAGGAAAGTTTAGGTTTATTTTTAGCATAAAAAAGTGTAATGTGTCAAAGAAGTTAGTTGTTAAGTGTGTGCAGATTTTAAGCACTGTCTTGTGATTGTGCGAACGCACCTCCAGTCCTCTTGATCATTGCGCCAATGTATGTTTACATTTATATATGTCTCTCTAAAGCATTTTGTTAATTTAATTTAATTTAAATTTTTAGTTATATCATTGGTTATATATGGTATTTACTCAACTCCATAGTACGATTTGGCCACCCCTCTGCTCCGACAAAATGCAGGTGGCACTAATAGAATTTACGGCCAAACTAATAGCAATTGGTTTGGCCATTATTAATACAATTGATAATGATTTTTTTATTTTTATAAAGGACTGATTGATTATAAACACCCTATAATTTAAGCAATGATAACAATAATAACATTTAATTATAAGTGCCATCTATCGCATTTTTGTATATTTATTTATTTATAAAGCAATTTGCAAATAAATACAATTCACAATTACATCAAATAAATTATTATACTAAATTGATTTAAACTACACCAACAAATTAAACCCTTATAAGATGATGTTTATTGTCCGATGTCGCTGTATAGGCTGATTACATCGCGATATAGGTTGATTACATCACAGAAATAATACGGAGAGATACAATGCCATCTATTAGCCTATCTGAACATTAAAGTGTGCATTTATTATGTATATTGGAATATGTATACCAAATTTTAAATTGACAAAAATTTACATATTTATGTAAATATTTTTAAAATAGCTATGATTTTTAAAATTCCTTTGTAATTATATTATTATTTTATACTGTATAGGCGTGTTTAGAGCGCCATCTACAGTGCGCCGCAATACTGTTATACCACAAAAGTCGTCATAATGAACATAATAGAAGATTAATCAGCTTTTGGAACTATGAGTGCTATCTATATGTTGCGTTTTGTAGTAAAACCTGGTTGCCAAATCGTAGTACGACTTTGAGCAATATAATACTCTGTATAATTAATGGTTATATACAAGGTGTCATCAACATGTTAATAGAAAAATCCTCTGCTTTTTTCTTAAGAAACACTGGTTCCTGGATGCAGTATTCTATAGCTTAATGTTGGATAAACAGTTCAACCAGTAGATGCGCATAATTCATCCATGTGGCTTGTTACGGGGCTGATTCATACAAACGTGTACGCTTATTACTCTTCCATAAAAAATGCAGTGTCATACAACTTAGCGTAGCATTAAATCAGTGTCATACGGGGTTGAAAATTCGATAAAAACAGAGCTGTCATTGAATTCACTGACCAGAACGGGGCCCATCATAATACTATTAATACACTTCTGGGGGGGGCTGAACGGTGGACTCCGGACTGACGACCGAGTCAGCCTTCTGTATCCTATCTGAAGCTTTCTCGGTTATTGAGAAATATTATTTGCCTTTAGAGCCATCCCCGCAACAACTGTATTGGGGGTTTGAAGGGTACTGTTAGACCCTTGTTGGCACGACGCACTGGCACAGGTAAGTGTACCGTCCTTGATCTAAGGTCGTCTTGCAGGCAGCTAGAATGTCTATTGCAACAGAGGGGACATGAACTATCCTCTGAATAGCTCCAACGGTTACTGAGGTTTGGAAGTGTATGCTGAAAAGCATTTTCCATATTCCGCAGGAAGTGTATGCTGAAAATTCCATAATAACTCGTATATATTTT
The DNA here is from genome assembly GCA_944548615.1 of Micropterix aruncella. NCBI lineage: Eukaryota > Metazoa > Arthropoda > Insecta > Lepidoptera > Micropterigidae > Micropterix > Micropterix aruncella. Next base: position 17,692,379 of record OX155971.1, read on the forward strand.
TTTTGCCCAAAATCGACTCCATCAGCACCATGTATGATACTGTGGTCTAACACTATGCTAAGATTTGTGCCACCGTGATTTTGTATTTGGGAGTAATTTGCATTGGCATTTTGTATGATGAAGTACCCCTTTAGCAGACTCTTAAAAAACGAGGACTGCAGTTGTTATCTTCCAAGACCCCCAGCCATAAATAAAGATACAATTGACATTGTAGTTTCAATTTTCAATACAAAACCGATGATTTCTGTCTCGATAGCGGAACCTCCATAGATCAAAGGTGTTGTCACACTGTTAGTCCTATTACCACCAATAGTAAAACCTCCCTTCCAGTTCTCTAGAGTCTGCCGATGATTTTCATCGATATTAAAAAGGATAGGCGAGGCTATGCATTTTTGTTTTACACATATTTTTTTGTACACCGACTTGACAAAATATTTTTTGATGGCACTTTGTAATTATTGTTTTGGTTGTGATTATGGTAAGATAAAGCAATGAATAATTATCTTAATTTTCGTATTGTTTACACACAGCGGTGCATTTTCATTCAACGAAATACTAATTTAAACTTTAATTTACGTTTATTATAAGCAAATATTACCAGATACGGTCTGTTTCGTATTTTTTTTTTTAAGTACAAGCATTTTGTATCTATGAATAAATAAATATCTAAAATCTGATTAGTGTTTTTATTATCACATAGTCGAATTGATCATATGGACAAGGATTTTTTTTAAGGCCTTGGCTTCACGCTAAGGGCTTGTAAACCGTTCCGAAGTGTCGAATTTTTGGACAGTGTATTATGTGTATGTGTGAAGTGTTCTGGATTAAGCATCCACAATTTGGTCACCGCACCTTAACATTCACAAATCCAGACTGGAGCCTATCCAAAATATCTTCATTCAGCATTTGAATAATCGGACTTACGCTGATGAAAACTACTCGGACAGTCTAAAACGATATGGTGACAGTCTCGAAGACCGCCGGTCAGACAGTCTGGACAGTCCGAAGGCGATTAGTCGAGTAGCTATAGACCGTTTCGTTAGTTCAACGTATGCTAACCAACAACTGCATTCGATTTTACAGACACCTGGGGTTTGCAGAGGTATGACATCCTTTACAGGCCTCAGGGAGGCCTTACTATATTTTAGGTCGGTTTGAAGATCGTTTTGTTATCGAATTTTTTGGCATCTTGCTTATTCGATCTGTTACTCCCATAACGTATGGTAAGAATGCTCGTATTCTGAGTTTTGTCTATTGGTTCGTGTGCGTGTCTTGTGATACTTTCCATAACCATTTTTCCTAAGGATATCATTGACATGTTCCACTTCCTGCGGAATATGGTCAGTCTCGCATATATCGCATGCTTGATTTAAGAGCGACGCTTGCAGTGAACGCATGGTGGGGATGATCGTGTGATCTAGCATGCAAATATCTATCCATATACCTATATACTGTATGTCCGAAAGTATTCTCACTTCTCCCCGTCACTTTGACATTCAAAATAGGCAGAGCCGTCCTTTTCTAATTCATAGGTGAATCAAATTTTTGGGTGTATACAGTTTAGATCAGGGGTCTCCAAACTTTCCAGCCTTAGGGCCATACTGATTACCCCAATAAGTTTCAAGGGCCAAAACCGTTTTTGAAATCTGTCTTCTAGCAATGCAGTCAGCAGTCCAGTACCCCCTCCCCACTCACCCCTCCCCTTCCATTGACTAATACCAAAATGGCCAAATATTTATTTTCAGCCTCTACTCCCAGGAAATGAAAATTATTGGCTGATTTGAAAAAAAAAAACTAAACATGTTATCATCGTAAAGAAAAGCATCAAAGCGATTGACAGAATCTAGTCACCAATGTTCAATGATCTATTTAGGTTATTATTACTATGCTTTATGGAAGCAATAGCCCGAAGGTGTTCTGGGACCTCTTGTTAAAACCCGGTTCCATTGGAACTTTCCTTAATACGTTGTGCGATGTTTTTTGTACTGCGAGGTTTATTTAAAAATGGCGATGCAATAAGTAACGAGCACATTAATCGTTGGTTACACATCTTTAGTATTATTTTGGCATTTGTTCCATTTCGGCTTATATGTTTTATGTGTTTATAATATTAGTGGGATTCATTTCAATTATTTGTTAGTTATTATGCTTAAGTTAAATTTTCTGCTTATTATACTCGTCATTAAGCTTTACCTAGCAAGGAATTAAAACCGAGTTTTATCGTTCTGTGTATTTTATCCAACTTATCACAACAATAAGCCATTAGCTGCCGCGGGCCGGATTGATGACACTGGTCATTAGCTGTCGCAGGCCGGATTGATGACACTGGTCATTGCTGCTGCAGACTGGATTGATGACACTGGTCATTAGCTGTCGCGGGCCGGATTGACGACACTGGCGGGCCGTAGTTTGGAGACTGGTTTAGATGAAGCAGGAATTCTCTCACGGTTTGTATATTACCCTTCAGGATGCAGGCGTCTACCACGTAGCGAAACGATTAACCTCTGAGACTACTCTTTCTTGCAAAGCGAAAGGCAACGGCTGACTTGAGAAATGTTGGTGACACAGACTAATGTTGAAGCAGCTGCCATCATTTTTGGATTAAAGAAATTCCCCCAGTATATTTGCAACTACACTACATGTAGCATATGAATGCTATAATGGCTAATCTAACTACCAATACACATTAATATTATTATAAGCAAGAGGTTATTTATGGGTCCCATCAAACTTGCAGAAGGCAAATTTGCAGACGGCAATCTTGCAGACGGCATTCTTGCAGGCGGCAGTTTTGCAGAAGGCAATCTTGCAGAAGGCAGTTTTGCAAATGTCAAAATGACCTAACCTAACCTAACAGAAAAACTTAAAACATTTTTTTTAATGTTTAGTTTGATGTATAAAAGTCATCCACTACAAGGATGCCGGTAATTAATGTCACTTCGATTTTAGGGAAAGAAAAACCTAACCTAACCTAACCTAACAGAAAAACTTAAAAACTGTACTGAAGGTTGCTGCCTGCAAATCTGCCCTCAACAAATTTGGAACTGTCAAAAGTGACATTTGTGCAAAATTGCCGCATGCAAAACTGGCGCCCCCCTTATTTATAAGGGGGGCGCCAGTTTTGCATGCGGCAGTCTTGCACAAATGTCACTTTTGACAGTTCCAAATCTGTTGAGGGCAGATTTGCAGGAGGCAACCTTGCAGGCGGCAACCTTGCAGGCGGCAACCTTACAGGCGGCATTTTTGCAGACGGCATTCTTGCAGAAAGCAAACTTGCATACAAACCCGAAGTTAGCAACGTTTGAGAATGGCGCATTAGGACATGATTACATGAATAAAATAATTTTATATTATTTTACAAACCAAAAATAAAGCAGTAAAGCGGTCATATGTTATTAATTTTAAATTTAGAAAAAGAAGTAGCAAATTATCATGTCAGGGTAAATTAAAGTGGTGAATATTTTTACCTCTCCACATTTAATTACCGGCATCCTTGTAGTGGATGATTCAGTACATCAAACTAAACAAAAAAATGTTTTAAGTTTTTCTGTTAGGTTAGGTTAGGTTAGGTTTTTCTTTCCCTAAAATCGAAGTGACATTAATTACCGGCATCCTTGTAGTGGATGATTCAGTACATCAAACTAAACATTAAAAAAAATGTTTTAAGTTTTTCTGTTAGGTTAGGTTAGGTTAGGTTTTTCTTTCCCTAAAATCGAAAGTTGATTGCTGAGATCCGCGATGGAGAGGACACTCAAAGAAGTGAACTGGTTTCCCTACCCTGTCATATGAAAACGCGGCTTTTGTCGATTTCTACTCTGGTAACACTAAATTTTAAATACGATGTTTTGCTTCTAACTTCATTTTCTGCAAAAATGCCGTCTGCAAAAATGCCGACCCTCGAAACGTCAGTTTGACATTTGCAAAACTGCCTTCTGCAAGATTGCCTTCTGCAAAACTGCCGCCTGCAAGAATGCCGTCTGCAAGATTGCCGTCTGCAAATCTGCCTTCTGCAAGTTTGATGGGACCCATTTATAACTAGATAAGTTGCCAGACGATAAAAATCATAGGTACCTACATATTGTCGCTCTATATGTGAGACCTCATAGGCGCCAGCAAGCAAACTATTCAGGGCATGAAAAAAAGAAATATTTTCATTCACGAGATGTTTTTTTAGATGTGTAAGACAAAATAAAAAAAAATAATTAGTTTACTGTACCTAGCGATTGGCGACGAAGACCCATTTTGTTCAGGGTTGGTCACACTCACGGGTCGAAGCGCTAGCCCGGGTAGGACTCTGGCCTTAGGGCTAGTTTCCCCTAGAAGTCAATCTTCTGGCGCTCCTGAACGGTCTGCGCACCGTGCGGCGTAAGCCAATCGATTGTGCATTCTGACTAACAGTCGGGGGAGTCTGGAAGTAGTACTGTTTCCTATAGAGCGGGGGTGGTTGCTGACCTTACGGCGGCTGCTCTTGAAACGACCATCGGCTACCCGATTCTGGGTGAACAGCCGGGCAAAGGATGCCGTGGTCTGCGATAGATTCGGTTTACACCGTGTCACCGCTTCGTAAGGGAGAGGACCGCGCAGGCGACCTCGAACTTGTAACCAGTTGAGTGACCGGAGTAATCTGGTCGCAACTGGAAGTAAGGGCGTGAGTGTAAGCCCGCTGGGTAACATACCTGGTTATCTCGCGGATAAGGCGTTGGCCTCTTACGGGCATGTGGCGGAGCTTGACGGTGGACTGTTTTGTCCTAAGTCTTCTGCATTCACTTCACAGGAGACAGAACGAACATTTCGTTGAATTACAAGAAAACTAAGCAATTTGAGCCCTCAAGACATAAACAGAACTGCGTGATTTTACACCAATACAATAAAAAAATGCAAATTTGAATTCTTGGTGCATATGAAATCATAAATAGATCAACGATATTGTATAATCAATGACGATATGTAACATTCAGTGTCTAAATTCTGCTAAATCTGATTTCTCTAAAATAGAAAGGGGTCGCTAAGTCTCCTCTTTGCCGCATTTGCCCAGGAGATGCAAGGACTGCAATGTTGGTCCATATTGGAACCATAATTTACTCGAGTTGAGTAAATTATGAGCGCGACCAATTAAAACAACAAAAGAATTATTCATCATATAATGTTAACCATAGGCACAATAAATTTAACATATTAAATTATATAATTATCGAATGTTCAGGATTCGGTATGGCTGTCAAAGTCATGTAGTTCAATAATAAAGTTTCCGAGAAAAAAACTGAATATATAGAGGTTGAACATAAAATAGTTTTTCCTCAGTAACCTTAAGAGGGTATCCTGGTTAGAGGCCTACATTTAAGACGTTTTTCCAAGAAGGATAAAAAACAACATTTTTAAATCCATTTTTTTTACAAAATGTTCATTGACGTTTCAAGAATACAAAAAAACACCAATAAAGAAAACTAAAAATTCAAAGAGTTAAGTTAGTGAAGTGGGGGCAAAAAAAGGTGCGTCCTGGTTGACATGATTCCAACCCTTGTGTTATGTTAGTGTTATGAAACAAAGAAAAATAAAAAAATCTTGATTAGTAAGGACGTCGCTATGGCCTGGACCTTGGAAAGAAAGTGTTCTTTTTTTCTGCAAAATGGCGACGATTTGAAAAAAAAAACTTTTCGCCACTTTATTTTTCCATTCTTTTTTAAAAATTGTATTTTTTTCAAAATCCGTGGTCCCGGATATAGAGGTATTTTCACCAAATTTCAAATAAATCGTTTAAGGTGAACTTGAGATATCATGCCAACCAGTTGGAAAAAACTAGTTTCTAGAAAGAAGCATTTAAAGTTTGAGACAAAGTTTCTGGAGCGTAATTCAGATAATGGTACTTAATTCTCACATTTGGTTCTACTTCGAAATTAACATTTTCTGTAGTTCTTACAGCTAAACGAGCTGTTCTAGCTTCATAATCATGAAGTCGGGGATTACATTATAGTACGGGGGTCTATTGATCGATTCGTTCCGGCACGAATGGTTTATTTGCCACGTCACAAAAGTCGCTGTAACTCCGAAAATAATTCGAATTTTGAAAAATCCTTCTGAGGACATATTCTTATACGTCTAAACTTTGAAAATATGTAAAGGAAAAAAAACAATTATTCAAATACCTACACCAGAATACCCTCTCAACAAAAAAAGTTGTAGAAGACTTTCAACTTAGTTTTTATGTACAATAGAAAGTCTGATATTGCTGATGTTGAAAAAATAAGTGCAAAATGACAGGCCTAATTGAGTCTGATATTTCCAATGTCAGTTAAATCCGCGTTAGAAAAAAATGTGATATTGGTACCGTTGTATACTTTACCTCATGGTGCATCAATCTGCCAATCTTCATGCGTTTCAAAATCCGCTCAAGGCGGAAAAGTGTGAACTTTTCCAAATCACAGGTCTACATTTTTAAAAGTTATTTCCATTCGTCGCCGTTCCAGGAAGTTAAATCAGTGTCAAAATGGTGGCTCAAGTTATCAACCAAAAATCATTCAGAAAACCTTTTGTAATCGTGCCATTAACCGCTGGAATGCTAATACCACCGACCGGTGGTTTTCCTGTTGTGACAATTCGCAGTCGACCGATCTCCGTATTTATGCAAATATACGCGCCAAAAGTCTTCTTCATTGAATAAGCCACCGTTATACATTAGTATGCATCCACTAACACGCCCTACAAACAAATTTTTGAAGGTAGAAAACATGCTGTCGTGAGTTTTATTTCCCCGGCTGGCTTTCTAAGGTTAAATACAGAAAAAAGTGGTAATAAAAAAATGTTTTTCATCGATCAACAAACTCAACTGCTTTTGCTAAATTTCGGAGCACAGTGGTTAGATTGCCTGATTTTACATTTTAAGGTTCTAGGTTTGATTCCAGGCTGGGCACCATTTTTCCTGGGGATAAAATTAACAGTTGCATTTCAGAGCTGTCGATCGAATTCAATAACAAGACATATACTTATGAAAAGGATAAAAACGAATTTACCATGTGGAGTTTGTAGCACCCGATATTTCGGCGATGTTGCAACCGCCGTTGTCTAGGGCAGTCTACCCTGTCCAACGGCCGAAATGTCGGGCGTTACAAAGTTACAAACGAGACAAATTAATTTTTATCCTATTTATAATGTCAAATATTATATGCACACATACATACACCCATGCCATAATAAGGTTGGCTGTAAGAGATTGTCTTAAGATAATAAACCTACCCATTGTGAACTTTTGCAATGAAGAGTAATAAAAACATCTCTTCAATTCCAAAGCCAGGTATCCAAAAGCAGTTGAGTGAAATCCTTCTTTTTTATTAATAAAATAATACTGATGCTGCATTATCCACGCACCGTTAATTAAAAGAAGTGATTAATTCTTGATTTTTAAAAAAAGATCATGTTGATAGCTCTGTTTTTCATGTTTTGCCAAGAATAATGTGAAGTGGATTTAACTGATATCGCTATGGTGATTTTATATTTAATCATATAATAAATAATATTAAGAACCTGATTTATAACCTCGATGTATAACCAGCCATAGTCAGCCATTCCAAAATCGTTTTAAATTAATTTATTTAATATTAGATGGCAAAGTTGCGTTCTGTCCAAAACCTCTCGCCACTTCACTGATACAAATCCACTGTCCTTCCGTCACTTCCCGCCACAGGCTGATTTTGCTGTCTCCGCCGGAAACCGCGAGGATGTTGCTCGTCAGCGACCAGCTCACGCTCCAGACCACGTCGTCGAAGACGTTGAGCAGCAGAGGGCTCCAGGAGATGTTGTCGGTGCTGGTCCAGATGACGACCCGTTTGTCTCCCGAGCAGCTGGCAATCATAGACCTGGGCAGAGCGACCGAAGGCGCCCAGGCAACTTCTCTCACCCAGTCCGTGTGGAACTCCAGCTGGTTCTCCATCGTCCACTGGCCGTTGCTTTCTTTCCAGATCTGAAATAGACCAATTTACAATATTATTGGGAGTGGATATTACTGGCCGGTGGCGGTCCCTTCATACAAGCCCAAAAGTCCCGGCTTGCCTTATATCTTAAAAATCTTCTTAAGAAGGTCGCTAAACTAATATATGAATTTGCGAGCGCCTATTGCTATCTAGCGGGCACTGATCGCTCCACGCGACAAAAGAGCTTATCGACAAAGCGACAATTCGCTGCAATCTTACCGAGTTCAGTTCAGTTAGTCATCTCGCTGGCACACATGGGCTTGCAACGGAGCTTTCAAAATGAAAGGTCCTCTCATTCATACCTGTCGCAAATAATGCAAAGCAATATATGTATCTATACGACTTTTGTATTGACGTTTAAGCCAGGCTTGCGCTATAAATAAAATAAAATACAAACGGAGCTGCCATGGAATTCACCGACCGGAGTCGGGCCCATCATAATACTATTTTATTTTTACACTTCTGGGGGGTGAGCAGTGGATTCCGGACGTACGAACCGGCTGTGGTAGGTTTAGGACAGCTGTCTTGCCACATGTGAGCGTTCACCTTACCACCCATTCACTCCCCCTTCGAAGCCATAGAATTTGAGATGCAGAAATCGCGGTTTTAGATATTTTTTCTAGAAAGGAGTTGATTATTTTCCTGGAGAGACCAAGATCTTTAAAAAGGTGTAACAAAGATTTAGCTGGCAGGCCACGAGCGCCTACTTCCACCGCGTGAAGGTGAACAGTGAAGCCGTTTCGGGTGACGGCATTTGCGAGGTCATGGTATTTACTTAATTTGTACTCGTGGTCTTTTGGGATATTTGATTCCCATGGAACAGTTAATTCTACGATAAGGACCATTTTCCGAGATAGAGAGTAAAGAGTTATATCTGGACGCAGGGCTGTGCATCCGAGACTTTCAGGGAATTTATACTGCTTAGAGACCGAATCGACCTCCATAATCCAATCTGAAGCTTTCTCGATTATTGAGAAAGGTTTTGCAGTGAGATGTTTTTTGCCTTTAGAGCCAACCCGCACAAACTGTATTGGGGGTTTGGAGGATACTGTGGAACCCTTGTTGGCACGAGCCACTGAGAGGCTAAGTACCTCGCGGATAACAGCAAGGACTTTGTCGTGGCGGTAAGTGTACTGTCCTTGATCCAAGGCCACCTTGCAGCCAGCTAGAATATGTCTAGCTGTGCAAGGGGTGTTGCTACAAAGGGGACATGAACTATCCTCGGCATAGCTCCAACGAGCGAGGTTACTGGGGTCTGGAAGTGTATGCTGAAAGGCATTTAAATAAAATTTCAGCATCTCTGGCGTCCAGTCATACAACATTACTTTCCAGTGCATTGGAGGAGGAATGCAAAAGTCTCCAATTGTTGTCCAATCATTCTGGCATTGAAGGCCAATAGCATGAGCCATACTTTTGCTGTCGTAATCTCCCCGCAAGTAGAATGCGAGCGTGTTCCGTATTTAGTTTCGTTTCTATTGAACAAGTGACAGAGCAGATTTTTTATTGTATAATTTCAATTGATATGTGGTTTTTATTGCCTGATAAACAATGGAGGAAATTGTCCCTTGTGGTCACTTCTGTCTTAACTTGATTTCACTCGCTCAAGCAAATAAAACAGCATTTCTTAAAGCCACCGCAGGTATGCGACTGGTGATAAGTATATGTTAAATTCTGTCAAGCAGTAGTATGCCTTCGGTGTGCTTTATTGAATCTATGACACAAGCAGTAAATTTTAAACTGAAGATTGAAGAGTAAAGAGGTACCACTTTTTTTTACTATAAAAAGCGTAAAAAACACAAAAAGGTATGTCGGGCTTGCCCCATTCATCAACTCTAGGCACGCCACTATTACTGGCCCCTTGATGATGATTGAGTTTAGGGTTGGTTGTCAGTAGTCCGGTCTCCACGTGGAGCCTTTGTACCTGACGCCATGTATACTTTTATACCTATATAGACCGGGAGATAGTGATAGATTTCACTATCTCCCAATTTCAAGTTAGACTAGACAATTTCAAGTCATTTGTTACAAATATGGCGACCATTCAGAAGTTAAATTATGTAGTTCATAAATTTTTAAAAAAAATTGTCTTAGCGCTGGGCGTTGGGGCATAATCGCAGGATGATTTAAAAAAAAATAATAACCAAAATCCAGCCAAGTCCAAGGCTTACCTGCTGGAGATTAAGATATCGACTTTCAGTGCGATTTTAGTGGCTATCTTGACCATATTATAATATATACATTGCAATTACATTAGTTAAGATTAGTCGGCACAGAAAGCCTTGATAATATTTACATAAAAAGATGAGACGTACTTAATGTTAATATAATATGTATGCGTGTATGAATCTTATTTGTATCATTTACACGTATGATTCACATTCACTTATTTTAAGGCTAACTATTTTTAATTATTTATTTTTGTTTTTTTGTACATTTTTTATTAGTTTTTAAATTTAGAGGAATTTTATTGAATATATGAGGGATTGGCCTATTCAATCTTCTTTTTCCATAAAGGTTGCGAAAAGGAGGGACGAGTAGCCGTTCATTGTGTATTCATTAAACATGAAAAATTACGTGTTTCAAACGATTTGTTACACAAAGATTTAGTATTTTTCGGTTGTTGATAAATAATGATTCTGCCCTAGCGAAATGCGATACTTTAACGGTGGGGCTTATGGCCCGCACATCACTTGTGGTTGTACTGCCATACTCCAGACCAGTGCCATTCTGGCTGATTCCAGCAAGGAACTTTTTGTGAAAGTCTACGCGGACTTGTAGATCATTTGACTCACTACGGCCACTTATTATGTGCTTCGATATTGCCGGATCCTTGGAATCGGACAGAATCCAAATTTTGGTTATTCTGGAGTTGGCGTAGAGCGAAGAGAGCAGTTTTAAAGCTACTCAAAAATTGTGTTTGAACATGAAGAGAATCGAGGGGTCAGCTGGGTTGGCTAAGGACAACCAGGATTTCAGACTAGATGTCACCAGCGCACTCAACTGGGACTCCCACTCTAGGTGGGAGAGTTGGGTTTTGGTGAAATTGTAAATAAAAAAGTGCAAGTTACTGCAAATGTGATACAAACAATTAGATTAAAATTCAAAGCTTCATGTGACTAAAGTTTTATTTAATAATCCTTTATATTTTATGAGAAATATGCAAATTACCAACAAAAATGAGACGAAATGATTTGTAATGATTTTCAGATTCCATTATTTGCAATACCATATTCCAGGTCCATTTATAAGTCAATAAGTTGACTACTCCTCTGTAGGAGTTAGAAATCTTTTACCCAATTGGATGCCAACAGTGCCTATAGGCACTTTGCGTCTTTCGACAGATTCGCGCGTAACCGTTTCGGTCGGCCCCATATATATTATGGGGACCGGGCCGCCTTCATACGATGGTAGTTGGCGCTCGTGGCCTGCCAGCTAAATCCCTGTTTTACCTTTTTAAAGATCTTGGTCTCTCCAGGAAAATAATCAACTCCTTTCTAGAAAAATTATCTAAATCCGCGATTTCCACATCTCAAATTCTATGGCTTCGAAGGGGGAGTGAATGAGTGGTAATGTGAACGCTCACATTTGGCAAGACAGCTGTCCTAAACCTACCACAGCCGGTCGTTAGTCCGGAATCCACCGTTTACCCCCCAGAAGTGTAATAAATAGTATATGATGGGCCCGACTTCGGTCGGTGAATTCCATGGCAGCTCCATTTGTATTTTATTTTATTTTACATATATATTATACGCAACTAACAAGATAAATTACTAGGTAACAAGAGGGAATTCATGAAAAAACGATATAGTCAGTATTTGTTTACAAAATTGACCAAAAAGTTGCAGCGCAGTTTTTTGCGCATAAAGGCTGGCTTTCGAGCCGTTAAAATTCATTAGTTTTTCAGTAAAATTCAGCTAATAAAATCCATCTTGTGGGGTATTGACCTCATACTCTTTTGTTTCCAACATTTCTGACTATTACAAGTTTTTCAAGACTGACGTTGCTTCGCCTGGCTATGTGACGTATGTAGGATAGTATACATCATTACATATGTGATATAATGGAGTATGCATATGTGATACATATGGATAGTATACATATGTGATATAATGTAGAGCTAAACTGTTATTACGTCCTTACCTATGAATGCGGTGAACTCAAGAACTTTTACGGGAATAAAAAATAATGTTCTACGGGTTAAAGAATTACTATTATATCTTTTCAAAGAACTCTCCACCAGCTAAAGTTTCATTTGGCAAAAATTGAGAATTAATGCAGTTTAGCTAACACAACTAGGGTTGTCGACTACAGCGGGCAAGCCCGTCACCTCAGGAAGTTTTAACGATTAGTCGTTCTATCTCCCTGGAGTGAACGCAGAAGACTTGGACAAAACAGTCCACCGTCTAGCTCCGCCACAAACCTGTAAGAGGCCAACGCCTTAACCGCGAGATAGCCAGGAGTGTTACCCAGCGGGCTTTAACTCACGCCCTTACTTCCAATTGTGACCAGATAACTCCAGTCTCTCGATTGATTATGAGTTTGAGGTCGCTTGCGGTCCTCTCCCTTACGAAGCGGTGAAACGGTGTATACCGAATCTATCGCGGACCACAGCGTCCTTTGCCCGGCTGTTCACCCAGGATTGGGTAGCCGATGGTCGTTTCAAGAGCAGTCGCCGTAAGATCCGCAACCACCCCCGCTCTATAGGAAACAGTACTGCTTCCAGACTCCCCCGACTGTTAGTCAGAGTGCACAGTCGATTGGCTTACGCCGCACGGTGCGCAGACCGTCCAGGAGCGCCAGAAGGTTGATTCCCAGGGGAAACTAACCATAGGGTCAGAGTCCTACCCAGGCTCGCACTTCATGCGTGGAGGCCGTCGGATAGTTGTTGACCCGTGAGTGTGACCAACCCTGAACAGAATGGGTCTTCGTGGCCAACTCATTAAAAAAAAACTAACCTAACCTACAGGTGTTTATAAATCGTTTTTAAAAAAAACTAACAAACTACCGCCGTATAGGTGTTTGGTGCTTTTTTAAATGCCTATATCTCGCTTATTTATAGAGTTCGCCCAAAGATTTTTACAGATTAGACGTTAAAACATCTTCAATGTAGAAGAGTTTGCTAAACTGCAAAAATACCAAAATTTGTCAGTCTTTCGAGTGCCAGAAATGCTTACCTTAACGTAATTATCGCCGCCGCCAGAAACAATTCTTTTCACAATTTCCTGGCCAGGCGTCGTGCTCAATTCTGCCGCAACCGCGGGGCACCAACTCACGGAGTTGCATCCAGCAACGTGAGATCCTTTAATTTCTTTCACATCCCAGCTTCCAGCCTCTTGGTTGAAAGTGTGCACGCTTATATTCCCATCGGAACTGCCGCAAGCGAGAACTAATCCGTACTCAGAAGGAGCCCACGCCACGCTGTTTACGGAAGAATCGTGCTTCTTGTACTCGTAAAACTTGGACCACTCCGTCGACTCTTTCCAAACGATGACTCTCTTGTCGTACGAGCAGGACGCTAGTAAACTTCCGAATTTGGGATGCGCCCACGATATCTGCCACACCGGACCGAAGTGCCCTTTCAAATCGGCCACCAGCGTCTGTACGTTGCTTTTCGAGTCGTAAATCTTGATGGAAGCGTCCGAAGAACAAGTCGCTAGACGGAGCCCGTAGTAATCGAGCTCCGCGTCGTGGATCATGTCCTCGTGACCAGTGTCGATGGTATTCACCACGGAAACCATTTTATTTACACTAAAAACAGTCAATTGCACAAAATACAAGAGTTTTTTTCAATGCAATCGGCTCCGGCTTTCGAAAACGACATTCGGCGAGAAACGTCAAAGTGACAACCGGAAGTTGACGTGGACGTAGGTTGCCATTTCTTACAATAAATAATGAAAACATTAACAAATCTAAGTTTATTTAGATTAGTAAGAGGCATTATCAAAAACGTATTTAAATAATATTATATTTTACATTGTTTTATGTTGTTATTTACAATAATATTATATTTTACATTGTTATATTTTACATTGTTACAACATTGTTATTCAGAACGTTATTCCACGGATTTGGAAAATCTTGTCCAAGCACACTTTTAAGACAATGATTTAAAGCTTTTTTTAATACATAATTTATTGATTACATTTTACTTAGGGCGGTACCCCGTACTTTACGGGTGACCTTGTTTTTCAGGCTATAGCAATATGGAAATATGGGATAAAATACGGGGTAAATAAAGCTGCTGTATTTTACATGAAATTTAAAAATGCCCTGTTTTTCGCCATTTGTTGAGGTCTGGCATATTTTTGAAAAATTTGATATACTAAATTTGTTTAGTTGCCTTGCCTGACAGACAATGACCTGCACAAACCGGCGATATCTAATGCATAAAATGTATAAAGCTTTTCGTAGGTTTTCGAAATGCATGTAGCGTTTCATATGTTCGTACTGTTCGTAGTCACGTCGAAACAGGGCCGGACTGGGACTTAAAATCGGCCCGGGCGTTTTGAAGCCCGTCGGCCCCTTAGAAAAAAGAACGAAGTAGGTACATATATATTTTGATGTTATATATTTTTATTATTATTAAACACAGATGTTTCTAATCTATCTAAGTATGTAAGTTTAGTTAGTGACTTCTGGAGAAGCTCACTACTTTCGGCTACTTTGTCTATTATTTCGTCAGAGTCTAGATTCATTAAGATATCTTTTTCTACCGCCATCAACGTGAACGAATTTAAATTTTGAGGAGACAAACTGCTCCTCATAAGATTTTTTATAATTTTTAAGGTAGAAAACTCCTTTCACATGCCACCTGGCTTAATGATAATGTAAGGAGAAATTTATAGCCTAGTGCAATAGACTTATAGGCACTGCTCAATAGATTAAATCAGCAAATCGAACAATTTTTACATGCACTACGTATCTCACATGCTTTGAAAGTGTCATTACTTGGTTATCCAACGTCGTTTCTACGGTACCTACATTATCATTATCTTCTACAATGATCTTATAATCTTCCGATTCTGAATTTTTAAGATTATCCCAATGCAACGTCAAATTTTTCAATTCAATCCGCAAATTTTCGCTGAAGGCTTTTTCATCAAATTTCGTCAAGTGTCTGATTAACTCTTCGAGTTCACCAGATTTAGGACCATTTTTTCTTATTTCGGGGAAACGCTTTGGATCGAGGTAAGAAAAATGAGCATATAATTGTTTATTTGCAAGAAATCGGCGATCCATGCTCGCAGTAACTGTATCAAAAATAATGATATGAACTCCTACTTTATATGAAGTGCGTGCATCGCGGACACTTTTATCCTGTACCAACTCGCCTGGCATAGATTTCTTTTTTCTATGTCTTTTCTCAGGGAAATTTGATTGAACTTCTATATCCATAGTCTTCAACTTTATCCAACTTTTCATTAGCCCATGCCACAAAATTATTTGTTATTGTTTCAACTGTGTCGAAGTCTCTGACTATTTTTTTCAGTTGTGAACTCGATTGTGAAGCCATATTTTGAGCTTTCAATATATCTAAACCGGCAGTTTGAAGGTATTTCGAGAGAGGTGTAGTTACGTCAAATATTCTTAAAAACGTTTTGGCTGTAATTATCGTTTCGTATTTGAGCATCGATTCTAAGTATGCTTTCGCTTTCACATGCACTTCTGGCTTAAAGTGCACATTTTGTTGTATTGTTGCCAATGTCATGATCAATGTTACAAACAAAGACGATTCTGGTTTTGAAAATGACCCAAAAATTTTTTTGAGGGCCGTATCTTTTGACCACCAACGTGTTTCGCCAATAGTTGGAAGTCTTTTCGTATTGCCGTCCTCTTTGGTTTTTTCCCAAACATCCATGCGTTGATACGATTCGCGAAGGAATACTGCAACGTCATTCAACAAACTAAACAATAATGCACTTTCAATAACCGACTTAGTAGTATCTCCTAATACTAAATTCAGTACATGTGCGTAGCACCAAACGTGAATTTGACCTGGAGACTCTTTTGATAGCCATGAAGAAAATCCGTTGTATTGCCCTTGCATATTTGCTGCCCCATCCGTTGAATTACCGATGCATCTTTTTATATATGTACATTTCCAGACTTTAAAACTGCATCAATCAAGGAAAACATATTCTTTCCAGTTGACGATTCACTTTCTACGACAGCGAGAAGTCTTTCATGTACACGAGCATCTGTCACGTAGCGTATTATATATTATATATAATTGAGCATTTGTGTTTGCACGTAATATCCTGAGTGGTATCTACTTGCAAAGAAAACATACCAGCTGCTCGTACCTCCAGACAAATATTCTTACATATAAGTTTACCGACTGCTAGGATAATTTTATTAATAGTTGTTTTCGTCAAAAACGTTAATAATGATCCTCTTCTTTACCCCCCTTTGGCAAACCATGAAGTGTTTTACTTTTGTCAATGCACTCTTTCAAGCGATCTTTCAGATGGATATCATATTTGCTGAGGAGAACCACGAGCTCAAAAAAGTTGCCGTGGTCTACAGTCATGTCCTCGAGACTATATGCTGCTTCCACTTGGTCACCTCTATACCTAACTTAATCCACGTTTCCCAATAAACTTCACAATGTTTATTATTCTCTGTAAAATTTCTCTTTTTTCCGCACTTGTGCTCGATGTAAGGACATTTGATTGACAAAAATTAAACTTTGAACATCTTTTTTACTGGACCTCAAAATGTAAGCTTCCGCACAAGCCCGATGCGTTTCAGTTTTTTCGTGTTCCTCTACTCTGATGTGAACATGTCTCTTATCTTGCATTCCTCGTAAAAAAGGGCTTGAGCTGGTATCAGAAGTTGTAGAAAATGCTAGGGAAACTGAACAGAACAAAGCGCACTGTTCACTGCTGTAGGTCAGCCACTTGCGATTGGTTCCGTCTTTACGATTTACAGCTTTCTGTAACACAGAATCAATAATGTCTTGTATGGGATGAAATTTGAAAAACAATCCAGCTAATCGTTTTCAGGACGTGCAAAATAGTTAAATGAAGAATTTACATTTTCATCTAGTTCCCTATTGGCGTCATTTGCAGAATAATGAGGGGCATGCCCATGCTGTTCATATTGAAGTTCCACTTCAACTGGAGGTTGTTCGAGTTGCTGTTCCTGACTGATTAACTCTTTGTTACATTCAGGAGGTGATTTGACAGTTGCTTCTTCAGTAACTGAAGAGCATTAGAAGTAGATGAACGAGTAAAAATATTTGTCAACAAACACTCCTTCGGCTTTTTCGAAGCGGTCGATGCGGTCTCGTTCGTGCGTGGATTTGCGTGCATACAGCTCGCCTCTCCCCATCGCACGGGCATGCACTGGCTCCAGTCCGGCCCGCGCCGCCCCGCACCGCCCCCGCGCTGCCCTGCGCTGCCACACCGTTCGCGCGTGCGCATGCATGGCAATATGGCGACGATAGGCGCCTGCGGCGTGGCGGCCCTATCGTCGACTCCGGCCCATCGGGCATTTGCCCGATCTGCCCGTACGGCCAGTCCGGGCCTGCGTCGAAACACCGGTTGTAGTTGCTATCAAGGACGTATCCGGGGGGGCACAGGGGACGCCCCCCGTTTTTCTAGTAAAAAATAAAGTCGACAAAAAATGAGAATCAGGGAGAATCCACGACTTACTCACCTAGTGTCAGGCACGTATCCAGGAGGTTGGGGGGGGGGGGGGGGTACGATTTAACCCCGGGAATCCGGCGTATTTTTGTTTCATTGTACGGGCAAATTCATGTTTGGTGAGTGCCTTCTCGCTGTTTCAATGAATGGCCTACCGAAACTGAAGTCAGGATACGTGCCTGGTTACTGCCGAAGTTAAGCAGCGTTGGGCACAGTCAGTACTTGGATGGGTAACCATCAATATGCGATCCCCTAGATGCCTTCAAAACCACTACTGAAAGCCGTCCAGTAGTCGTTTGGTCGCAGTCCGCTGGCAGACAGCCGACCGTTTCCGGCGTGAGAGCTGCCGAGAAGCATATTGGTGCGCTATTCTCTAGCATACTGTCCAATTTATTACTCTCTCTGACACATGATTTACGAACAAAGAGTATGTGGAGCCAACTAATTTTTATCTGAGGGCCTATCTAGCTAATAATATATCAATGTGGGTAACCATTAGTATTGGAATCAGGCTTTCAGAATATTAATGTCTATAGACGGCAAATGGAAGGCATTTTACAAAAAATATAAAAACAAATACATTTCTGTGTTATATACAAATACGTTTCTTATACATTCAATTTGATAAAGATTTAGTTTAAAAAATATGTGCTAGTTTAGTTTTCTTATGTAAGCATAAGCCTAAGTAAGCATACCAAAAATAAAATCTACTGTAAAATAACGTCAATATCAGGCATTTTTTCTAATTTGGGTAGGTATGTCATCTTTAGCAACGATGCGAAGTAAACTGTTTTGTTACCGTAAACTGAACGAACGTTATAAATTCTGAGCATTTTTTTTATTTTCTCTCTTTAACGGAATCGCATGCCAGTAACAGCCCGAATAAGCTTATAAACAAATTATAGCATTTTTGCGTACTATCTTGACAATTATATTATAGTACAAAATACTATAATTATAGTACGAATTCCAACGCTGGATCATCTGCTGTGTTGACCTGGCGATGCCTAGGTGCCTAGGCGATGCCTGGTGTTGCCTAGTTGTTGCCACTAGCCGGGCTCCACGAAATGACTACCTTGCGGGTAAAGAAAATATGCCTATAATAATTAAAAAAAAGTGGGCCTTCCTAAGTTCCTAATCCATGGATGACGGAAATGTGCATGCGATCATTGTAATATTACAACGGGATGTCGCGATGCGCACCTGTTTTGTCATCACTTATCTCTTTCACTCTTCCACATAAAAAGAGACACATATCCTTCGATATACCATTTTATTGCGTAGTAATTGCACGGTCTCATTTCGGAGATTTTGTTCTCTACGCGGCGGCTGATGAGCGAGGCGAGGCGCATCTGTCAAACAATTTCCGTTTTTCATCGCCGATTTTGCCGTTTTCTGCTGTGATTCATTCGTACGTGAACCCGTGTGCGGTTTTATAGCGATTTAACGTCATTTTCCGTGTTTTCTGAGGCGACATGGCGGCCAGCGACTCGGCTGCCGATGAGTCCCTTTACCCCATAGCCGTGCTCATCGACGAGCTGAAGAACGAGGATGTTCAGCTTCGGCTTAATTCGATCAAGAAGCTGTCCACCATCGCGCTGGCTTTGGGCGTCGACAGAACCAGGACCGAGCTCATACCTTTTCTGACCGAAACGATATACGACGAAGATGAAGTGCTTCTTGCGCTCGCTGAACAACTTGGAGGATTCATACAGCTAGTCGGCGGAGGAGAATATGCCTACTGTCTTCTAACACCGCTAGGTTTGTGTAGAAATAATATTTTGAATAGAAGTCAATGAATAGGTTTCCGGTTTATCCAATGTTGTCCGTGTTTGTTCTTTATAACTTATGAATTGGGAGCTGATAGGCATTGTATGACGTAGTTATAAAATGGTCTAAGGGTTGGTTCTTCCAACGTGGTGCCTGATTTTGCCATGCACGGGTTGATGACCACCGGCCGAGCGATGAATAAGCCGTAACTTAGATCTCCACCATTTCTATAAAGTAGTGTCCGCACGCCAGCTCCGAGAAATCGAAAGCGGGTGGATTGCGCCGCCGTGAAGCGACGGTCGGGGGCGGTGTAAACCGCCCGCTTCGCCAGCCCCCGATTCTTTGGATTGGATACAAAGATACGAATTCTAATGTTTTTATGAGATGAAACAGACTTACCTGATAAGAAGGCGACAGAATAAAAAAATAAGGATTTGGCTTTAAACTGGTCTGCGTTTTTTTTATTTGATAAATTTTATTGCACACACAATAGAGTACAAAGTGGTGGGCTTATTGCCAAGTTGCAATATCTTCCGACCATACCGCCAGGGCCCAAAGGTTGTGACCAAAGGTTTATGTGGGCAAATTTATTTATAAAAGGAGTAATTTTATAATATTGTGGAAGTCATAAATGAATACACTTATGTAATAGTCATTATAAAGAAAATAAAACAGTCATTTGTAACGTATGTTGACTCAATATCGAAGGAAGGAATGGAATTTAAGGACAAGCTGAGACAGGAGGGGAGGGGGGTCTTCATGAGTTGAGTAAATGTCTCTTTATGTCTCTTCTGATTTTTTGAATCCGCTGAGGTCTTCAAGTTGTCTTATTTGCAAAGGCACAGAATTCCAGAGCCGGGCCGCCTGCACTGCGAAAGACCTGGACATGAGAGTTAACGAATGCTGAGGTATATATAGCCAGTAATAGATTTCCTGAGAGCGCAATGGAAGGCCATGGGGTAAAAGCGGTGAGAAGAAATACAAAATGGATTTTTTAAAGTTGGTTCATAAATGGCAAAGTTCTAAGGTAACAAACATAAAAAAAGAAACAACCGAATTGACAATCTACTAATTTTTTGAAGACGGTTAATAATGTATTTATTATAATAAAATTATTGCTAATTAGAAGAGAATCTAAAAGGGATATGTAAGCCAGGTATCAAAATAACATTATTCAACATATAGGCTGTCTTCTATGGAAATATGATACACCACGGCCTGACGAACGGAACCTTTTAACCCTTCAGGCCTCGGCCACTCGGCCGATTGACAAGTTGATGTCCCAAAAAATTTTAGTAAAAATTAGTAAAAAAAATGAATTATGACACTGTCTCACCAAAACATTAATTACTGCCAAACCACTGTACCCATAATTAAAATAAAACATATTAACATAATAAAACATAATAAAATAAAACAAATTAAATTATAATAAAATTAAAACGTGGCCGTCACGCTGAATCGTGTTGTGGCCGATATCGGCCAATTGGGGCTCTAGGGATTAAAAGTGAGAAATGTATATTTTTAATATACCATATTCCTGCACGAAATTAAAGGAAAGAAGAAAGAAAATTAGAGGAATCCAAGTTTTAAGCAAGTTTTACCTTCATGTTTAGTAAAGATCTTATTTATTTATTTATTTATTTAAGAATTAATTACTATAAAACATTGATTAGCTTACAAAAATACCAGGAACCGAATGGCGAAACCTTAACCTTTTGCTTATTTGTTTCTGTCACCCAACTGGGACTAGCCCGTTCTAGGGTGGACAGGAAAAGCCCGTTCTAGGAAATCTATTAAACATATTTCTCTCTTATACATATTTACCTAAAAGCATAATCTCTTCTAGCGTCTACTACACACACTTCACTTTTCCAATAGAGCACACTGAATATCAGTTTTTTAATTTAGAGCGTCCTCCATCAATATTAACTTTTTATATCTGCCAACCTCGTAGTGCATTTTTGCTGCTCTGCACCATGCATTAACTATTACTATGTTGACTGATGTAACAAAACTCTCTTTTGTGCACTTTGCACATTATTTGTATGGGTTTGTCAGTTTTTGAGTATTATTCATCTTGTTTTCCGTGTGAATAATAATGGGCAAAAAATATAGGTACAAAATCATGAAGTCATTAGTAAAGGACAATGCGGCAAAAACGGATGGGCGCTGGGCTCACCTCTCAAATAACAATAACTTATTTACCATTGGAAAAATCTATTTATCCGCAATATTTATGACTTTTACTACTCGCCTCAATTATGAGCCGTTTCAGAGTTTTAAATTTCGGAATCTTCTTAACCTTTAGCTGACGATCTGGTCTAAACGCAGCTCTTACGCCGATGTGACGTCTGACAGACGTCGAAAATTAATATATTATAAAAAATATATATTTGCATGATAAGTTTTATATTTTTTTACAATTGGAAGATTAATGTTTTATGTAATTAAATTGTAACTTTAAAAAAAAATACACCAAAATTTTTAGATACAAACAACATTTATTCATGAGATCACAATAGTTTCTTTATGAATTTCAGATACGTCTTTAGTCTCCTTTTTTTCCTTAATTGTGTATTAATTCTCAAATGAACTTCAAATATGTTTACTTCTTTAAACATTTATTAAAATAAACCAAAAGAAAAAAACTTCAATACAAAAACAAAAAAAATGACCACTTCAATTTGGAGTACTAAGACGAGCTTGATTTACAGTCACTGCATAAGACCAAGAACCTGTTCTTAGATATAACACAATGGAAAATTTCCCGTCCTGTGCCATCTGTCGCGAAGATAAACTCTGCATTCTCGTGATTGGATTGGAATACTGATGTATAAAACAATAGTCCAATTAAAGCATTTATCTCTGTTGTATTGGTAGAACCCAGTTCAGATCTACTTGTGTCTTTGAATTTGGCTCTGTAGATATCCAGTTTCTCACTGGTACGTTTTACTAATTTCAATCATATTTTGAGTAAACATTAGTTTCCACAACTCCTCAAAAGATGTAAATGCAGTCGGACTTAATTGCTGTCCAGCATTGACAATATTATGCGCACGCACTCGAGTTGTTCGTGTTGGTTCCGCTGATGCCCATTTGAACCTATTCTTCCCATAAAAGTAGCGTGGATGCTCTGTCGTTGATCCTTCATTCGGCTCATATATATGGTGTTATCCGTCTTCCCTAAACTATTTGAGACAATACTCCACCGGGATATTTACACCCAAGTGTGTGGAAGGCTGTCGGACGCCCAGCACGGGTTTCGCCCCAATCGGTCCACCACCACCAACCTTTCCGTCTTTACTTATTATGTGGCAAATGAACTGGACACTAAACCAGGAAGCCAGGTAGATGTGGTGTATCTGGATTTTAAAAAGGCTTTCGACAGAGTGGACAATGATGTCTTACTCAAAGTACTAGCTGCTACAGGTTTCTCGAGTAATCTGCTGAGTTTTTTTGCTGATTACTTGAGAGATAGGCAGCAGTATGTGAAACTTGGACTTTTTGATTCTAAGGTGTACCACACCTGTTCTGGCGTGAGTCAGGGATCAAACCTCGGCCCTTTGCTGTTCAATCTCTTTGTTAACGATCTAAGTAAAGTAATCGTGTCAGCAAAATGTTTAATGTTTGCCGACGATATAAAATTGTACATGTCCACTGGAACTGCTGAGGCCTGCAAGCTTTTCCAGCGTGATATTGATGCCGTCTGGGCTTGGAGCCAGAATAAAAATCTCTCATTCAATATATCCAAATGTTCAGTGATGACATATACTAGATCGACCGCACCTCTGATTTATGATTACTCCATCACTGATGAGGTGCTAACTAGGGTTGAGAAGGTAAAGGATCTAGGAGTTCTCTTTGATTCCCAGCTTACGTTCAAGGAGCACATTGCTAATTTGTCTAAGTCCTCTTTTAAGCTACTAGGGTTTGTTATTCGCAACCTAAAGCATTTTCACAATGTACGGGTTATGCATACATTGTATAATTCAATTGTGAGAAGCAGATTGGAAACGAATGCAGTTATATGGAATCCACATCAGGATCTTTATATCACTATGTTGGAAAAAATTCAAAAATGTTTCTTACGATTTATATATTTTAAGCAGTACGGATATTATCCGTACTTATACCCTACTAGTTTCCTACTAGGCATGGTGGGCTATAACTCTCTTAAGTTGCGTAGAGAAATGCTCGCCATGGCCTACGTTTTCAAGCTGATTAGGGGAAGAGTTGATAATCCTAGCATGCTAGCGAAGGTTTGTCTCTTTGTCCCGGACAATTATAATCGTGCTCGCATTCATAATCTATTTGCGGAGCCGTCCTCGCGCACCAACCTAAGTCGATGGAGTCTGCTTACACGAGCTTTGCGGCACATAAATGCGCTATGTTCGACAGCTCCAGACTTTGATATTTTTACAGCGAGCCCGCATCTCTTTAAGGTGTGGGCATTGCGCTACTTGTTTATGGCAGAATAATATAAACTGTTTTCACTCTTATGTACTGTAAGTTTGTAAGTTTGTAAGTTTTTCTATTCTTAATGCCGGTATTTGTATTTAACGCTTATTTAAACATGTTATGTATGTACTTGCAGTAAGAATTCTATTTTTTTTTTTTTTATATTTATGTGTATATTGCATATCAACGGATTGGTAGAAACTGTAATGTTGATTTGTTATGAAAATAAATAAATAAATAAAAAATAAAAAAATGATTGGGTATATTGCTAACTTGGTCATTTCTAGTCTCTTCCTCGTCATGTTGTTCCTGTCTTCTAACCTGTTCTTCTTCATGCTGTTCCTCTTTGCCCTCTTCATGTATAAACTCGTCTGCGTCATGCTGTTCTTCTTGGAAAATCTCCTCTATTCGATGAGTCACAGACTGATCTTCGTTGTCGGATTGTTCAGATTCTGTATTGTGATTGCTCTCCAAAAGAAAATCAGGATCGCACACATCATCATCAAAATCACTAAAATCGTCATCACTCTCATTTATAATTACAGAGATTTCCTTACTGTCCAACGGCCCACACTGTTTTCGAAGTTTCGGTGAATGTTTTGAAATCGAATCTTCATCAATAGCGGGCCTTTTCCACTTACTAGACGTCAAATCCTTCTCTCTGTGCATTCTGACACCGATGTAACGTCAGTGAGACACTATGAGCTTCCTCACGTGCACAACTTCATGCGTTAACACCGTGCTGACGTCTGTGAGACGGCGATGGCTTCGATACGGGCACCTGTGCACTCGCCGAGCGCTCGGCCTTGACTGGCGGCTAGAGATGCCGGGAGGGGAAGGTAACGGGAGAGGCGACACCACAAGTGCCACGAGTTGAAAAATATTAATAAATCAAAAGTGATTACGTCCGTGAGACGTATAGGTCGTCAGTTAAAGGTTAAATGTGGCTAATTACATGAAAACCCCCATGACAATTGTTTATTTAACCGCCCTACTTACACGAAAGTACGTGATAAGTTCGCTATATTATCATATTGATTTTTTTTTGGTATATAGAAATTATGTAAGTACACGTTTATATAAAACCTATATATAAAAACCGTCTAAATAAACCGCTATATATTTTGTCTGGTATATTTCAAACAAGTATTGTTATTGAGAAATGTAATGAGAAGAAAACAAGGATTTTCCTACTTTTTGAATAATAACCTTAAGGTAGGGCGGTTAAAATATATTAATTGCAGTCAAGATCCATAAAAGATAGTGTATTATGATGTACGGTCACCGGGCCCATCGCCTTTGAACAGCTAACCTTAGTGTATTACATACGTTAGGAAACAGAGCAGGAATGAAATCATGATATACATTACAGAGTTCAAGCGACATATCCCAGTATTGCCCTCCATATACTGCTGACAAAGTCGAGTATTCTTAAAAATGGTGAATGTAGTTTATCGTTTCGGGTATTCTGCGACTTATAGTTTAACCCATTGGATGTCAACAGTGTCTATAGGCATAACGGTTCATAATTAAGATCAGTCGACATAAGCAGATCTTTCCATTGGTATATGATTTACGGTTATCGGCAAAGTGAGCCTAAAATGGCAATTCTCTTTTTAAATCTATACTAATATTATAAAAAGGTGAAGTTTGTGACGTAGTAGGAAGTAATCTCTGGATCTACTGAACCGATTTTGAAAATTCTTTTACTAATGGAAAGCCACGTTATTTGTGAGTGTCATGGGCTATATGTTAATCCGAAAAATGAAAAGACTTTCGCGGTAGTCGGATTTCCAAAGTAAGTTAGAAGAAATGGTCGAACGAAAACGTTTCTAACTAACGCTGCCTTAACGATGAGAGATATATGATTAAGTCCTAGAGAAAAGTAGAGCTCGATAATGCGTACAAAAAAGTCAGGGATAGCCTATGTCTAAGTTTTATATTTAAGTCACAAAAAGTAGTTTTTCAAATAAAAAAAATAATTTTAATCGTTAGGTCATGTTTATTGGCCATATTATTATTATGAATTCATGTCAAAATAAGTAAATTTATCGTCTCGAGTGTTTAAAACGAAAGACTTTTTCCTTTTACTGCATATAATTTCACTTTTACTGCATAAATGGTTAAAGAGATAAGACACTCACAAATAAGACACTCACGAGAAGACACTCACAAATAACTGTAATTAAGTCAAATTAGCATGCAAATACATACATACATATGCAGTACAAATATAACCCTTCTTTTGGCAGTCGGGAAATAAATCATAGCACTCAGCACTAAACGAACCACACTCATAATTTCATCACAAGTAAAAAGTTTTACCGCTTAACGAAGCGGGCACGGGTCGGCTAGTAAATAATAAAAGAATTAATAATATAAAATAACGGGAGCGACGTTGGAGCGAAGCGGCTCGTAATATGGTAACGGGCGTGCGGTCGGTTGCAGAATCCCTGGCCACCGTGGAGGAGACGGTGGTGCGCGACAAGGCGGTGGAGTCGCTGCGGCTGGTGGCGGCGCAGCACGCGGCGCCCGCGCTGGAGCAGCACTTCGTGCCGCTGCTGCAGCGCCTGGCGGCCGGCGACTGGTTCACCTCGCGCGCCTCCGCCACCGGCCTGTTCGCCGCCGCCTACCCGCGCCTCTCCGCCCCGCTCAA
This sequence comes from Micropterix aruncella, assembly GCA_944548615.1. Lineage (NCBI taxonomy): Eukaryota > Metazoa > Arthropoda > Insecta > Lepidoptera > Micropterigidae > Micropterix > Micropterix aruncella. The sequence goes on from OX155971.1 coordinate 17,718,877, forward strand.
GGCCGACCTGCGCCAGCACTTCAGGTAGCCTCGCTTTTATCCGTACCCGTTCCGTCCGACGGACCCAGAACCTTTCTTCGTTATCGACAAAGGTTCACTTTGGATTCTGAAAGTCCATTCGCTCTCTGAGCAGTATAAATTCACCCAAAGTCTCGGACGCACGGCCCTCCGTCCGGATATAACTCTATTCCCTATCTCGGAAGATGGCCCTTATTGTAGAATTAACCGTTTCATAGGAGTCAAATATCCCAAAAGACACTACAAACTATATAAATACCACAATCTCGCAAATGCCGTCGCCCGGAACCGCTTCACTGTCGGCGCAAGAGGAAAATAAGCAATAACATGCTTCAATAACGCGCATAATTTACACACCCATCACATTTCTGTCAATATGAATTACCTACTAGTATACAAGATTGAATTCAGATTTTTATATATTTTACATAATATTTTGAATTTAGATTTATTTCATAGTTACTAGGTGTGCAAGTAGAAACTCGGCTTTTTTTGATAAATTCTACTTTATTGAAAATATACTTCTTACTAAGATTAATCATCAATATACTCGCTATTACCGCAGTATACCAGACAGTAGCTTCTATTAGAACCTTCGGCCGTGGAAGTTGACGCTCGTGGTCTGCCAGGTAAATCTCTGCTTCGCCTCTTTAAAGATCTCATCTCTCCAGGAAAACAATCAACTCCGTCTTAGAAAAAATATCTAAAACCGCAATCTATGGCATCCAAAGAGGAGTGACAGCAATTATTTTATAATTATAACATATGGCAAGATAGCAATTATTTTATAATTATTTTCTACTATTTTTTTTTATGTACAGATTATTCTGATTTTTAATTGGATTATTTTGTTTATTTTATTTTACTTTTAATTTTTAATGAACTATAACAATTTCTTAACATCTATTCAACTAAATTTTAAATTTTAAAATAAAATGACATAAAATCAGCGATTTTCTTGGAAAATGACACTGTCTAGTTAGGAGTGACGCAAAATCATTCTGTAAAAATAATTCCTATTTTTTTTTTGGTAAATAAGTAAATTAAAAAAAATAAAAAAAACAACAAAATAAAGCTGTCCTAAACCTACCACAGATGTACGTTAGTCCGGAGTGTCTACAGTTCATCCCCCAGAAGTTTAATAATAGTATTATAATGGGCTTGACTTTGATCTGTGAATTCCATGGCAGCTTCGTTTGTATTTTATTTTTATAAATAAAATGTATGTAAATATTTTTTTATGCAGATCCCTATGTCAGGACGACACACCGATGGTCCGCCGCGCCGCTGCCTCTAAGTTGGGAGAGTTTGCCAAAGTCATGGAAGTTGAATACGTCAAGTCTGATCTGATACCCATGTTCGTCAACCTGGCACAGGTTTGTATTCAGACTATGATTATTGACTATTTATAATATTCGAAATTTAAATTCTAAGTGCCAACATATTTTAAAATTTTCTCACCTCTAAATAATAATTAAATAATAAATTTAGTGAATATAGTGCAATTCTACAGTCTGGATTCACTTACGGTTAACACGGGACTCGTCCCGAAGGATCTTATCGGTCTGAGCTGTTCACTTTAAATATTCGACCAGCGTGTCTATGGACAAAGTCGACCATCGAAAACAAGAGAACTGTCGTTACTGGCTGGGGGCAGATCGACTTTGCTGAAGATACATCGGACGACTTACTGAAGGTGGTGGTGGATTTGATTGACCAGCCGACCTGTCGAAGACTATATGCAAAGACTCTCAGAAGAAGGTTACCGCAAGGTATAACGGACGATCAATTGAGCACTGGCAGCTTAGAAGGAGGACGAGACTCTTGTGGAGGCGATAGTAGTGGACCTCTGCAAGTGACGATAGCTGACAACCAATGCCTCTTCAACATAATCGCCGTTACCAGTATTGGAAATAGCCCTTGCGGAAGTGCCGAGGGACCTGGCATATACACTGCCGTGAAGAGTCATATGAAATAAATGGCGTTTTAGGAGTATGTCTACCGCCGGTAGACAAATCCGGCGCTCCGGATCCGGCGATCCGGCCGGTAGACAACACCGGCTGATCAAAATTGTCCAAAAACTGACGGGGATTTGCCAAAAGGAAAACTTATCACAATTTTGTATAATGTCGGAACAAGAGACTGTATGCTGTATTCAACACAGCCCCATGAGCAACAACACGAGATCATCAGAAAACCAGGATAAATCCAATAATGCATCTTCTACATCACCGCCTACTACAACTACCAATAAATCACCGGTCATCTCTACAATAGCTCCAGAAAAACCTCAAACATCACCACAAGCCATAACTACCAATGTCATAAATGACAGTGTGGAAAAACGAACTAAATCCGAAAAAAAATAGCTCTGCAATATTGAGTACAAATTTAACAATGACAGCCATTGCTGTGTTGGCGATTAATTAATTTATTTTATTTTATCTGCATCCAAACTTTTCTCTGGTCGTAACGGTCTCCGTTTCATTGGGTTCAGAAGAGGGAGGAAGAGAGAGTGCACCCGTGGCCGCGCGCCCACCTGTGCTCTATAATATAGTCGGCGCACTTGACTGCTTCCGAACAATGGACTCTGAAAAGACTAAAGAAGTCACTAAAATCTACAATGCAGTCGCTATGGCCGAACACGGCTAGAAAGGATATACAGATGTGGCCAAATTATTATCACCTCTAGAATTTTTTTGTAAAATTGTATGAAAAGTTAGATTTATGACTCCAAAAAAAAAAGTTTTGTTATAAATACATTTATTAGTATTTAGTGAACATTCCCTTTACGTTTTTCAAGAATTTTATCCTACGCGGCATTCCAGCGATGGCATTTTAGCATGGGTGACCAAATCGGCATCATTTTCCCAAACTTCCTTCATGGCTGCAATCAATTCTGATTTGGTCCGGGGGCATTTTTCTGCCACTTTCTGTTTAAAAATAGCCCAGATATTTTCGATAGGGTTCATATCTGGGCTATTCGCTGGCCAGTCGAGAATTTGGATGTTGTTAGTCCTTAGAAACTCCGTAACTCTCTTCGCTGTATGACAAGGGGCTTTATCGTGCATGAAAATTCCTTTTCCGTTAAATTTTCATTCATGGTTAGGATCACCTGTGTCTGAAGTACTGTTACATACTGATCCGCGTTCATTACCCGGTCAACGATATGGATTGGGAAGAGTCCTTTGGCCGATATTGCTGACCAAATCATGACCCTTACTGGCTGTTTGAGCTGATGTTCGACACAGGAAGGTAAATACTCCTCTCCTTTCGATCGACGAACATTCCTGGACATTGGTAGTGTCAAACTTACCATGGTCTCGTCACTGAATACAACCTATTTAAAAAATAGAGATAATTTAAATCAAATAAAAAAATTATTGAAAAATGTGTTTTCAGAATAATATCAAAAACAGTGTTTATTTCAATTTTACCTTTTCTCAATCATCTGTCGTTATGCTATACCTTTTCTTAATCATGTTAAATGTTCACTCGCCCATGTTTTTGTTTGTTGGATCATCCTAGTATTTAGCTTCTGCTTCTAGATTGAAAAAGTCGAAGTCTCATTGTCCGCTCCGATATTTCTACACCAACGTCACGCATGGTACCCCTAAGAGACTTACTGGATAGGGTTCGGTCCTCTTTAGCTTTCCGCAGCAAATATCGATCCTGGCTGCTTGTTGTTTTCCGGCTGCGACCGCATTTTCCTTTTCTTTTAGGACTTGTGACAACTGATCAGCTCTATTTTTTTGCGAACTTACTAAGAAATGATCGACTGACTCCCACTTTCTGAGCTATTTGTCCATGCAAATATTGTCCTACTTCCGAAAAACGTCGAAATTTTCGCTTTAGTCACTGCACTGATATCCTTTGCTTTACCCATATTCAATTTTGCAAAATTCAAAAAACCACTGTCAAGTTCACTGTTCAAAGCCTCAAATGAGATTGAAACTCATCGATTAGATGCTAATCCTTAAATACCTCACAGGAACCATAAAATGAAAGCACTTTGTAACTGAAACTAACTAGCAAAACAATAAAAACTCTAATCTGTTGCTTTCCCGAAAAAGGCCATTCAGGTAATAATTGCTCCCGGAAAGGCGTAATTTCAGAAATATGACATTTCTATTGCATTACTTCTTGGTATTTCAGGTAACCTTTGCAAACAACATGCCAATTTAGAAAAAGGATGCAGCTACAGTTTTGTAAACTACATTAATAAGTTTTTTTAAAGAGGTGATAATAATTTGGCCACATCTGTATATAATATGACTATTTTATTTATTTTTTTATTTATTTTATAAAATTATCCAATATTATTCTTACATTTTTCCAAAAAAAATAAGGACAAATAAGAATATTTTTACAACATTTTTTTTGCAAAGTAGATTGTTTATATGAGATTTGTGTGTATTTTATCACCCCACCATATTTTGTGTCTTTTCTGTGGTGATAGTATTTAAAACATATTGACTTCACTTTTTTTTTTTTTTTTCATTTAGGTTGTTCATTCATTTTTAAAAACTAAAAGTGTTTTTTAAAATCTATAAATGAATAAAATAAATAAGTCTATAAATGAATAAACAAATAAATTGACTATTTACAATTTACAATAAAGATCTTTGGCTAGGATTATGCTTTGTATTGGGCAGATTTTATTTTTAGAATTATTAGGATACGAGGGTCAGAAAAGTTTCCGGCCTCATTGACATAAGGTAACTGTAGAAAAACAAATCTCTCGTTGTTCAATAGATGGCTTTGACTTATGTAAACCATAAAAATGTCAAGTCAATCTGATCATTATTTTGTCTATGGCACTCTTCCAAAATTTTCAGCTGACATTGTCTATCAACGGGTGGTGAACGGTTTCGTGCAGCTTGGGCCACAAGATCCATTTTGTTTTCGGATCGGCTCAACTCTAGATTCAGAAGCCTTCTCGAGTGGAAGGCTACCCCGGGTATGACTCCCGTGTCTCAGGCCTCAGAGCTGGTGGACCGGTTTCTCCCGGCGGGATTGCATCCCGGCGCTACTGGACGGTTTGCGCACCGGTCGGCGAAGCCAATCGGTTGTGCATTCTGACTAATTGCTGAAGGGGTCTGGAGACTATGGAAATACACTGTTTTCTAAGCAGCGGGGGGGATGTTTCACCTGATGTCATGCCACTCTTGAAATGACTTTGGGCCACTCGACCCCAAGTGGCACTACGGGCAAAGAACGCCCAGGTCTGCGATAAATTCAAACTGAATTACCGCCGCTGTAATACAACGGGTAGAGGTTGCGTAAGCGACTTCGGACCCGTAACCAGTCAGAAGGACGGAGGTAACCTGAAGGTTAATTCCAGACTGAGATATCCTGCCAAAACTGGTAGTTGGGGGTAAGGCTGCCCGCTGTGTACCTTTCCCGTGAGGTGTCGGTCTCTAACGGGTTGCTGGTGAACTAGACAGTAGATTGTCTTGTCCCCAAGTCTTCTACGCTCATCCCACGGCTGAAAGATCGATCTATATCGTTATACCAGCCTGGGGTGACGGGTTCGCCCGTTGTAGTCGACACCGCCATCCTGTCTATCAACAATGGAGAAAATTGAGTGTCTCACAGTGATAAAATTCCTTCATTTGACATTCCAAAAGACTCAGGATATAAAATATGAGTTAGGGGCTCTCTAGACGATCAAGCATACTTGACAAGCTTCGCGTCGCGGGCAGGGAGGGGATCGTAAACCGCAGGAAATATTCCAACTATTATTTTTTAAATTTTTACCTCCTGGTCACAATATGTAACCGAAGGACTCATTGAGACATGCCAAACGAGCTCCAACTGGTTGAACTGAAATCTAATAAAGCATTTCAGGCTCTTTTGTAATATGGAATTGCCAAAGAATTAAGTATTGTCTAGATTTATTAAATAGATAGGATAGATCCACTTTGTAAAAAAATTGTTATTATTTTCGAGGTTTGTCTTTTTGCAGGATGAGCAAGATTCTGTTCGTTTGTTGGCTGCCGAGGCTTGTGCCGCTTTGGCTTCACTTCTGTCTCCCGAAGATGCTGAACAACTGGTCATGCCCACTGTCAGAGCTGCAGCCGCCGACATTTCCTGGCGTGTCCGATACATAGTCGCTGACAGGTATTTATTTTATTATGTAATTTACTAATTTATTTATTCAAGAAAATATATAAGTTTTTAAACACAATTATTCTGCTTCACTCCATAACTAGTCAGCGCCTGTTCCAAGGAAGCCATCAATTTTATATGATAGCAATGTAAAATGTAATTTTATGACAAAGATGTTTTCTAATCTATCAGTTTCATAAGCTAAGATCAAAATGGCTACGAAATTGTTATAGTAAGATTTAAAAAACAAACATAATTGTCATTTAAAAATCAAATAATTGTCATTTAAAATCATTAAATTATAAAAGTTAGTAGTAAGTATTAGGTGTGCAAGTAGAAACTCGGCTCTGAAATTGGTTGCATTAAAATATACTTTGTTGCGAACATTCGAAAAGCATAATAATAGTAATATTATATCTGGGTCATTGCCGTGTGGCGGAGTGAGCGGGACAAGCATATGCCAACTGAGGGAGACGAGTACATATGAAACAAGGCGACTAGCTGTAAATCGAGGATTTGTTTGCTGGCCCATAATATTCTGGAGCGACGGAAAAATATGGAGACCAGAGGACGAGACTTAAAGGCACTGTCGGGCCCGGGAACATTTTTATTGTCTTAAATAAGCAACGCGAGGTGCGGACGAAACGGGCGTGCAGTCGGAACAAAGACTCGAATAGCACTGAGCCATGCGCCTCGAAACGGACACTTTTATGTCACACCGGGAGGCGCGCGAAAGGGGGACAACATAAAGCGGAGAGGGAGAAGCAGCTGGCGACTCGCGCGCGCCTACAAATGATATAGGTATAAATACCAGACAGTATGTAGATTCATCATTCATTCTTCCTATGATTTTATCACGTTGCGCACACCTGTTATAACGAAAATTCAATAATAATTCACAAATAAAGGACACAGTTTTCGTCCAAAATAATACGAGGCATTTCATTTCGACGGGACGCAGCACACACTACAAATCCTTTACGAAAGAAATATCCACGAAAACTTCGAACGCATCCAAATCGCCCGCCATTTTGGATATATGTAGCTTAGTCATTGATGTTTTCATGACATAAGGTTTAGTCATTTACAAGCTGTTGTTCCGTGTGCATTAAATTTAAGAGATGGATGTCGATCGCCTCAAGCAGCGCGATCGCCTCAAGCAGCTGAGGCAGGAATTGCTGGATAGAAACGATCGAGGTGAAAAAGATCTGACTATTAAATATATAAACAACCGCCCGCAAATAGTCACTCAGCCGCAAAAAAACTAGCCGCAGCTGACTTCACTGAACTGTCTTTTTTCTACACAAACCTGACTTCGCTCACGGCTAAATTCGATTTGCTTCTATTGGAAATCAATAACACTAAGCCTACTTTTATAATTATAATGGAAACTCACCTCAAACCGCACATCAAAGATAGCATTATCAACATAAGCGGCTATGCGCTGTTTCGACATGACAGAATTGGAGAAAAGAAGGGAGGGGTGTTGCTATATATGTGGCCAATAGCTTTAAAAATATACCTACACTTGCAAAACCAAACGCCCTATATAATATAAATGTGACGGAAGCGTTATGGTTAGATATACAATATAAGGAATTTAAGATGTTGCTCGCCGGTGTATACCGACCTACTCACTATACTTATGAGGAATCTGATAAGCTTCTTTTTGAGTGTATACAAAGGGCAGCAGAAAGAGAAACAGTTTTGATAATGGGAGACTTTAACCTGCCCGACATGCAATGGCCGCTTGCACAACTTAGTGGATACAATACCCTTCATGAAAAATTTGTCGATATGTTCACTAGCACTAACCTCCAACAGTTGGTAACCTAGATCACCGGTAAAAGAAATCATCAAAAGTCCCTCATCGATCTTATAATGTGTAATGAGGGTAGCCTATGTACAAAAATAGAACATCACGCTAACATTGCTAAAAGTGATCATTTAGTTTTGCTTTCAAAAGTTCAGATATGCCAAGACGATGCCAAAACTCATCAGTCGAGCACGCCGCGACAAGATTTTTTCAAGGCAGATTATTCGGAAATAAGCGCTGAACTTGTAAAGGAAAATATAATTAACCTGGATCGTATCGAAATTGATTGTGCTTGGAGCGAATTTAAGGCGATCACGCAAAAGGTCATACATGACCAAGTACCGAAAGCTAAAACTAATAGAAAGCGTTATAATAAGCCTTGGATATGCAATACCATATTAAAAATGATCTCAGAGAAAAAACGCCTCTGGAGCATGTACCAGCTGAATAAATCCGATGAATCTTACCAAAAATATCGCAAACTCAATAATAAAATCATAAATGTCACTAGACAGGCAAGACAAGATTTTGAAATGAATATAGTAAACAGTGGTCAAAAAACTTTCTACAGCTATGTTCGAAAGCAAGTGTCCTCAAAAGTGTCAGTGCCCATTGCACTAAAACCTGAATCGTCCACTGACATCACAACAGACCCATACTTGGTTGCCGATACTTTTGCTAAGCAATTCCAAAAGTCCTATGTCAGAGAACCAGACACCCCAATGCCGCAGGTAAAGGTACAGAAGGTACTGAATTTCATCGAAGATATAAAATTTACCCCGGAAAAAGTTTCAGAATTCTTGAAAACATTTGACGACACGACTTCAATGGGACCAGATGAAATTCCAGCAATATTTAAAAAAAAATGTGCGCCCGGCATATGTAACCAGTTGTCTCATATTATGAACATATCATTTAGCAATGGAAAATTACCACAGGATTGGAAAATAGCTACTGTTACCCGATATACAAAAAGGGCGACAAGTTATGTGCTGCAAACTATCGACCTATAAGTTTGACTAGTATCATTTGCAAAACCATGGAAAAAATCATTGCAAGTTTTTCGCAAACCCACTCATAGCTCACCAGAACATCCAAGACAGCCTTAACTCTACAGTGCAGTGGACCAAGGAATGGCTGCTTTCTCTCAATGCAGATAAATGCACTGTCCTACATATCGGATCTCGAAATCCACGGCTAGCATATACGATTGAGGGGAAAACAGTACAGCCAGTTATGACCCAGAAAGACCTCGGCATCACTATCTCCTGGGACCTCAAATGGGAAACCCACATAATCGAAATAGTTAAGAGAGCAAACTCACTTCTATATTTAATAAGAAAATCTTTTTCCACTATCACCAGTGAACTTTTCCTCAAGCTCTATAAAACCTACATTCGCCCGCTCCTCGAATACTCCTACCAGGTATGGAATCCTTATTTTCGGAAAGATATAGAGCACCTGGAAGGAGTTCAGAGAAGAGCAACAAAGTTGGTGCTATCGCTGAGGAACAAACCATACGAAGTACGACTGAAAGAACTTCGCCTGACAACATTAGAGGAACGTAGGCAGCGAGCAGACTTAATAGAAAGCTACAAAATGCTTCACGGTTATTACAGTGTGCCCAACCTCGAGAGCATGTATACCCTGAACACCAATAAGCAACTGCGTGGACACTCGTTGAAGCTAAATAAGACAATTGCAGCATCGAACCCCAGGAAATATTTTTTGACAAATCGTGTAGTGGATGCTTGGAATGCGTTGCCAGAGGATGTGATCAGTGCTATCTCTGTCAATAGCTTTAAAAACAAACTGGACATTTTTCTTAGTGCAAAACAGTCACAAGTTTAAAAACAAGTGCATGTGCTGCTAGCCTTAAGCTGCTAGTGTATAATATAATAATAATAATAATAATAATGTCGATAAGCAACATTTACAACATTGCACTCTATACTGATTTCAAATGATAAAAAATGCTGCTCAAGCTATGGAATTGATTAATTCGACTTTGGATGAACATTCTGTGAGTCAATCAACAGAAAAAAGTGGTTTGCAAGATTTCGTGGTGGCAATTTTAGTCTTGAGGACGATCCACGTTCAGGTGTAGTAAAACAGTTTGACGACGAAGCACTTATAGTTTTACTGGATAAAAATCCATGTCAAATTCAAAGAAAACTTGCAGAACAGATAGGAGTTTCTCACCAAGCAATGTCACTTCGATTGCATGCAGTGGAAAAGAAAAACAAAAGGAAGGAAAACAGGTTTCTCGAAAACTGACTGAAGAAAACAAAAACCGAAGAGTTGACAACTGCATGAATTTGATTTCTCGGTAAAAAGGAAAGATTTCTTGCACAAAAACATTACGGGTGATGAAAAGTGGATTTTGTACAACAATCCTAAATGCAGAAAAGCATGGTTTGATCCAGGCCAGCCATCAACATCAGTCGCAAAAATGAATATTTATGATAGATTTGGCTGCCTATAATTACTATTTATTCAGATCGATGTCATCATATTTGAAAGACCAGCGGTTCACAAAAATGGCTCGATGAATATTTTGCTTCGAAACCGCGAAGTTTCTATTGTGAAGACATTCATTGTCTACTTGATTAATGGCAAAAGACCATAGATAATAAGAGCACAGTATGCAAACCAGTAGCTTTACTCTTGAGCTACAGGGCATTGCGGGAAGAGGGTGCGAGTCATTTCGAGTTTAGGATTTATAAATAGTATGTGTGTTGATTATATAGTGTATTAAATTGCTGAACGGCTTACTACGATTTATAAAGTAGTATTTTACTATAAAAAGCAACTCGTAGATGGCACTCATAGTTCGTAAAATGAATTATTAGGTTCAATATGGTGACTTTTGCGGTATAACCGTAAGGTTATAGATAGCGCATTAAATATACTTATACGGTATAAAATAATAATATAACCATAGATGAATTTAGAAATCATAGTTCTTATTTTTTTTAATATTATTTATATAAAAATGTCAATACTTAATAATTATGCAATTGAACGTTTAGATAAACTTATAGAAGGCATTCTATTTCTTAGTATTATTTTTGCGGTGTAATCAGTCCAAATAAAAAAAAAAATAAGGAAGTAAATTTAAATAAAATAAAAAAATTGCGAAAGATGGCGTTAATGCGGAAGACTATTGCGGTCGTTTAACGTTATAAAGAAGATAAATGCGGATTTATCGCGTGAAGTTTGTAACATTCGTCTCGCCGACGACCAGGGTAGAAACGGTACTCTGGACGACGGCGGTTGCGACGTCTCCGAAACGTAAGGCGTTACAAAAATCCTATTTATAATGTTTATTGTCATCGTCGGTTATTGGGTTTTATCATCGATTCGTCCTTTATAAAAAACCAATCGACGTTACTATAGACGGCCTAATAAATCGTCAATAGTCGGGTCGTGGATGCTATCGGCGCCGCCTGCGCTTCTGCGCAGGAACAGTTGCCAAATGATCATATAGGGCGAATCGATCCGATACATTATATTTATAATGAAGGGGAATGCGGTTAGGCGTGGGAAATAACGGTTGGGGTTTGGGCAGGTTCGTGGAGCTGCAGCAGGCCGTGGGGCCGGAGCTGGCGCGCGCCGACCTGGCGCCGGCCTTCCAGGCGCTGCTGCGGGACACGGAGGCGGAGGTGCGGGCCGCGGCCGCCAACAAGGTCAAGGACTTCTGCCTGGGGCTGGAGGCGGGCCAGCGCGACGCCATCGTCATGAGCAGCATCCTGCCGCAGATCAAGGAGCTGGTCAACGACCCCAACCAGCACGTCAAGTCGGCGCTGGCGCTGGTCATCATGGGGCTGTCGCCCGTGCTGGGCCGCGCCCACACCGTGGAGCACCTGCTGCCGCTCTTCCTGGCCCAGCTCAAGGACGAGTGCCCCGACGTGCGCCTCAACATCATCTCCAACCTGGAGTGCGTCAACGACGTCATCGGTGAGTGGCGCCCCCCTTCCCTCCCGCTCCCGACCGATCCACCGTTCCTTTTTATTCGGGATGTCGTCGCAGAAACTGACCATCGCTCGGCCGGACCGCTTTTAGGCCCTGAAGATCTTTACATTTCCTCGGTGCGAAGGGTAAACGGGCAATAAACGACCGGCATAATGACCCGAGAAGACCGACATTGCCGTACCGTTTAGAAAATTGCGGCGGTCATCGTAGCTCGTCATCGGAGTTAACTCTATATCGTGTCCCGCTATCGGATCCGTATTCGTAAATGAGTAAATCGATTACCTATAATCGTTTCGCTATCGTTCTTTTTTTCCTAATAGAGGAATAGATACTGAGATAAAAAATGTAAAAATAATAATGGATTATATGATTTAAAATGAGACATGCCAAATGAGCCCTGACTCTGGGGATTTTTGTTAGCCGTTAAGGAGACCCTACGATCGCCTCCCGTCTCCATCGTCATAAAGCTCTCGGCTACCAGATTATTGCGTCGCCGACATTGCTTTCGACCCCTTCTATCAATATGACAGAAGTGGTTGAAAAATGAAGTTATAAGATGTCCTTACAGTGTTATAGGTCAAGCTAATAAAATAACATTTATTAAATTATGCATCTTTGAATTATATATTCAATGGGACCATAAACTCATTTATGTTACTCGCATTGGACCGACTTCATTATTATTATTTATTCTGAACAGGCAGCTTTGCTCATAAGTCTACATCAGATCTCGTAAAGCTAGACATAAACAATAATAACAAAGTTTTTAGTTACAAATCGAGTTTGTTTTTAAATTGAGTGACAGGGCTTGCACTAATTCATTCATAATTTATTCCACAAGTCCACCACTCTATTTTGCAGAACGTTCTAAAAAGGTTCAATTTAAATTTTGCACGGCTGTATTTCTTGCTGTGATCTTGAAGATTTGTGTTGACATTGAAATCGTTAATATTCTCTATAACCCAGGTACATCGTAATAATTTGTGAGAATTATATGTCTCACTCAGGACCCCTCTTTGTCTTCTTTGTTTGAGAGTAGTCAGTCTTTAATACCAAGCGATCTTCATAATTCCTATTCTTCAGGCCTACAGGCATTTTGATGCCTTCACTGCACCTTTCCCAGGACATCTACATCTTTGCATAAGTAGGAGTTCCAGAGCTGATAGGCATACTCAAGAATAAGGAATGTTTTTGCTCGTTTTAATCCTGGAATTTCATTCCAGTATTCGGACTTTGCCCTTCTCCCAGGATCTAATTTGTACTTACATTTAACTTGGTTTTTTGTTTTAATGGACAGGTATCCAGCAGTTGTCGCAGTCCCTCCTTCCGGCAATTGTTGAGCTAGCGGAGGACTCAAAGTGGAGGGTTCGGCTGGCCATCATCGAGTACATGCCGCTTTTGGCCGGACAACTTGGACAGGAATTCTTTGACGAGAAGCTCAGCGCTCTCTGCATGGGTTGGCTCGTCGATCATGTCTTCGCTATCAGGTAGGTACCACTTATTTTATGGATAAATATTTTAACGCATTCTCAGAAAAAAAATAACTAAAATAACCCAGTTACCTATTTAACTGCTGAAGTCATGAATTGTTCTTAACCCTGCAGTGATCGCGCCTCAATATGTCAGTCACGCCAGTAGTCACGCAGATTACGAATGTAGACCATTTTGATTTCGAGTTGTTGAAACAAACCGCTTGTAAGTTTTAATTATAAGAAAAAAATACCCTTTTAACCCTTTGTATACTAGGTGACTAAATCTCACATGCCATACTAGGTGGGGTTTGATATACCCAAAAAAAATATGAAATAAAATCAATAAATTAATACTTTACGACAGTTATTAATAGGAAAATTATTGTAATAACTAATAATGAATAGGTTTAAGTAAAACACATTTATTTATACATTTTAATAGTTTTATTAAAAAAAGTAAGACCTAATTATTTCTTCAACTTATAATCTATGAAGTCTTTTCTTGGGAACTCATAGAAAAAAGCCATACTAGGTGGGGGTAGTGTGATACCCAAGCGCACTTTAGTCATGTGTGGCGCACTCTGAGGTTGATGCCGGACTGAATGAATTGCAATAATCGAAACGGCAACGTCGCATTTGCAGCTACTGAGAAAACGAACTCTCGCGTCTTTATAGTTTGGGAATTAGGTATTACGAGTTTTTAACTGCTGAGGTGTGTTATATCCCACCTACGGAGGGTTAAAATTAAATTACAAAACAACGTAAACCTTCCCAAACTTTCACGAAATGAGAACAAAGAAAAACCAAACGAATCTTCTTCAATGGGCTCAATGTCGGCCGCTTCTTGATCCATGCGTCAATTGGAGCATGCGTTTAAAGTTTCCCTGAAAAAAAAGTACACAATTATTTTTTGTAATAAAAGTACAGAACTAAAAACCATAATAAATAAATTAAAGCAATAAAAATTGTATACAGTTAATACCGAAAAAAAAAAGACATCAACCTCCATACCTTTGGGTGATTATTCAAAAAGTAAGTAAAAAGTCGCTGGTTTTTTTTTCATCAGATTTCTTATGCTCAATACTTCTTTACAATATACCAATACTTTACAATATACCAGAAAATTTGTATATACAATAGACCTATTTAACACCCTTTTTTGTATTTAGAATGGTAGGAGCAATTTGACATATCACGCACGCATTGTGGGTTTCGTTTTTTCTGTTTTTTTTTGTTACTTGAACGTACGGGACATGTTTTGTTGCATTCGGCCATAATATAGCGGACGTTTGTATAGGTAGGGCAATTGAGAAAACACTTATGCATCAGGTTGTGCGCATTACATAGAGTTTAACCGTTTCTTCTGATATGTCCGCATGTCACCAGTGCACCAACCAAACTGAGCTGTGAGGGCGTTTAATGAGCTTTAAGTACACGGGAGTACCAAAATCAGCGCTGATGCAGATTCATAGAAAATCTATTTTCCAACAAGGTGGTCTAAATAATATGTAGACCGCATTTTGGCCGCACTGCAGGGTTAAAAATATATAATACAAATAAGACTTTGAAACTGTCAAATATATAACCAAACTCCGTTTATTTGTAATAAGTTCGACTAGTCGCTGATAGATGGCACCCATATCTATGTAGACTTGTTTGCAGCTCTTCATATACAAATGTGTTAATGTAGGGCAGATAAAATTTGATGTGACAGTGTTTGCAAATCACAAACATTTCTATTGAAATGGCTAATTCCGTCTAAATGGAACAATGTTTTTTTAACACATAGACACTGGGCTTGATTGCGTTTATCTTGAACTAAAATCGGAAATTAGTTCATGTCAACAAGACAGAGCAGTACGTCAGAGCGGAATGTGAAATAAACGGTTGTCACTTTTCCGCATTATAACTATACACCTAAGATAAAGCAGCTAAATATAACACCGCACGAAATGTGTTCAAATTTATTCGGGCATCTATAAGTTCGACAGGTAGTTTTGGTGCTGGAAAATCGTCGATAGTTCATTTCATATTCCATTCTAACGTATTGCTCTGTCTCGTTTGGTTGATCTAAGTTCCTATTTTAGTTCACAAAGAAACGCAAAAGGGCCCACTATTGCAAAGCAAATATTTTTATGTTTCCGGTAAGTTATTAAATTTAAGGTTATGGCTTTTAAATTAAAATTGCTCAAAGCTGATATCGCCAAAGAAAATAACATATATATTATACTAAAATATTATTTAGCGGGCGACTCATTCGGAATATTGAAATTCTTTTCATTCTCGTATCGGGTAGCGGGCTTGAGATTCGGAATGCGACGAGCCTATGTGAATATTGAGTATATCAATCCTCTTTTTTTTTTAACAGAGAAGCGGCCACACTTAATTTGAAAAAGCTGGTATCACATTTCGGTCCCGCCTGGGCCGAAAACAATGTAATTCCAAAAGTTCTGGCAATGTCACGCGATCAGAACTATCTCCACCGTATGACCTATCTCTTCTGCATCAATGTTCTATCAGAGGTAAGATTTATTTTTCGTATTAGGTATCTACCGATGTATTAGCATTGATTATCTAGGGCAGTGTTTTTGAACCTTCTTTAGATTGCAACCCCTTTTTGGTAAAAAAAAAACCTCCACCTCCCCTTGGACTGTGAGTTATTTCTCTTAACTCCCCTTAGTTTCTTCCACAGCTGTAACAGTAATTAATCATCCGATAAATAAGGTTTTGTAAAAAACAATGACGTAAACCACATTAACCCCTACAGCCCCAATTGGCCGATATCGGCCACAACACGATTCAGTGTGATGGCCCTGTTTTAATTTTATTTGAATTTAATTTGTTCTATTTTATTATGTTTTATTATGTTAATATGTTTTATTTTAATTATGGCTATTTTAATATTAATATTCAAAATGAATTTCTTTTTACAAAGAAGTGAGAGCATATAATGTTAAAGTTAATAAATATTTACAAGCCGCCATAGTTAGTAGTCATCATGATTATGAAAAACTTACCTTTTCGTAAACATTCACTCCGTGACGACAAAAAAAGTAACTTTTAAGAAAAATAGATAATTTAACTATTTTACGCGGTAAATTCCATTTCCTTTAATTATGATGACTAAAATTATTTGTGATTAAATGTGGGTTTAACATATCATAAGTCAACAACTCTAAAAACTTAGAAACACTTGTGATTTAGGAGAATAAAATTGTTGAATTATGCAAATTAGTACTAAAATTCACAGTGGCTCTAATAAAATGATCACCCACTGTAGGGTGGAATTTGTGAAATAATTGGTGGCAAACATTTAATTCGCGAGGCTCCGCCTGTGAGGAGTTCAGTTTCACAAATTGTTATGATTGGATACATTAGTTGGACCCCAAGACATTTTAACTTTTTCACGTCAGCCTTTCCTAACTAATTTAAATTATTCCATTGTAGGTTTGCGGTAAGGACATAACCACTAGAGTATTGCTGCCAACAGTTCTTGCAATGGCCGAAGACAAAGTTGCCAACGTCAGGTAAGAATTGAATAATTTACATTTGATACACAAAGGTGATTCACCAGATTGGACCTGGAGGAAGCTAAATATCTTTACAATCTGTCATGAGCGATTTTTACAACTTGTCATAAGCGATTTTTACAATGTCATGAGCAATTTTTACAATCTGTCATAAGCGATTTTTACAATCTGTCATGAGCGATTTTTACAATCGGCCATGAGCAATTTTTACAATCTGTCATGAGCAATTTTTACAATCTGTCATGAGCGATTTTTACAATTGGTCATGAGCGATTTTTACAATCTGTCATGAACGATTTTTACAATCAGTGGTGAGCGATTTTTACAATCTGTCATGATCTGACAAAAAACATTTTTAAAATGCCTACATTGCAGTGGACCTATCTCATTTTGATGCGAATACAACATTTGAATATTTGCAATAATGCAGCCCCACCCCAATCGAGTATCCCATATGCAATTATACTACAAGCAAGAGTAGATATAATACACCATCTTTAATACTGGTTTTAATAGTACATTACATACGATCTTAAAAGGATACATTAGTTTGCATATTTTGACAGTCGTAATATTAATGTGGCTAGCCCAAGTAAGTCTATTATCAGAGGTCAGGCCTAAGTATTATATCATACCCATGTTGTCTAGTCGGGCAATCACCGGGATCCTTCGGACAGTACTTGCATGTATGTATTATGAGGGATGGACCAGCTGCTTGTTGGATTACCTCAGTTTAGCTAGTTTTAGAAAAAGTCATGTAATTCATTTTAATAATAACATTTAGTGATGAGATATTATAGTAAGGGGCCGTCCACATATTACGTAATTACCAAGGGGGAGGAGGGGGTTGGAGGTTAGGCTTACGCTTGATTACGTGGGGGGGGGGGCGTCCTGATTACGTAATCAACTTTGGTCACCGCATGGAGTTTTTTTTGGTCTAAATCTCCATGAAAATAGCGCAGTGCTGCGCCAAAGATAAGGGCGCGCAGCTCCGCCAAGTCCACGCGCTCGTCTGCTTACATGAGTAGTGGTCTGCGATTGAGTGGCCCGGGCTCCTGCTTTGGCTGGCAAGCCGGTGGCCACTCTGCGGCAAGATTAACGTGGTCGTGTGGCGCATCAACTATGGCGGATTTACACATTATGGAGTTTCTCAGTTCATACGCCAAAGCGTTTGCACTCCTCTCGGGACTGGAGGCTCAACGGCGGATCGACAAGAAGCGGAGAAGAGTTTGAGATTTTGTGTTTACTTTGAATTAATAAAGTACATTTTTAAAAGCATTCTAAAATGTTTATTTCCACTTACCATCGTCGAACACTTTAAAAACACTGGGTTTACCATTTTTCACATTTTCCGCAAATTCGGATGATTACGTAATCGAGGGGAAGGGGGGGGGCGGGGGATCAGGCCGCTGATTACGTCTGTTGACATGGGGGAGGGCGGAGGGTCGAAAATCCCATAAACATGATTACTTAATATGTGGACGGCCCCTAAGCCATTCCTTCGCATTCTGGAAATCAGCGAGCGGTTAACAAAAACAGTCTTTCAGGGTCTCTCGGCTCTATCGTCTGGAACAAAGACAGCTTCACTATTAGTCAGGAATACTTGATAAACTTATAATGTAGATCAGGAATAGTATCGGGCTACATTATTTTATATATATATACATATATATATATATATATATATATATATATATATATATATATATATATATATATATATATATATATATATATAATATATATATATATATATATATATATATATATATATATATATATATATATATATATATATATATATATATATATATATATATATATATATATATATATATATATATATATAATTTTCATTATAACCATTACAATTGTGTAGGAATGACCAAGTACAATAAATTTATTCTAAATAGTTACTCAGTTTAGTTACTTGGAATGATTATGCAGTAAATTACTCCAAAATAATTTCAATTAACAAAAAAGACTATAATATAACAATTAACAATCACAAAATGCTACATTAAATGACATCCGTAGATACAATGCTGTTTTCAAAGGCTTTCAAAGTATTTAAAAAAAAAGGATTTTAAGCAGATACTATTGAAAATACTCGTACCAATGTTTTTAATCGCCTTTAACTTAACAGACAATTTATTAAACGGTTTAAGTCCTATGTAGAGACTAGTCGCCTGGAACTTCGCCATTTGTCGTATGATCGGTTGGAAGTAATGGGTTTTATTCCTGGTGTCATGCTGATGTACTTCCTCTTGCTGGATATTGCTGGGAATTTACAAAAAGCTTCTTCAGCAAAAAATGCATATACGGTTAATATCCCTAGTTTTCGTGTGTTTACAACATGACTGCCGTGGACCAATACCCACTATCGCACATATAGCTTTTTTCTGCAGAGTGATTCATTCAATCACCATATTTATTGCAGATTCAACGTGGCGAAAACTTTACAGAAGATGGTCCCCTATATTGAGGCAGGAGTTCTTCCGAGTCAGGTGAGACCGGTTCTCGACAAGCTGAACGTGGATCCGGACGTGGATGTCAAGTTCTTCGCCTCGGAGGCTATCGCCGGTCTCGCCGGCTAAATCATCGCCTATTATAACCACCTTTGTTACACCACACCGAGTGTCACACGTCTTTTTATAAAATTTAATCTGTATTAGAGAAAAATTTACAGATATTCAATGAGTATTGTCGGTTTTTTGTAATCGCTGTAACTAAAATTTTCCATCGGGATTCAACACTATGTCAAAATAACATCATTGAATCGCTAAGGTTTTCTTAATTTCCGAAATCTGTTCGATACTTTCAGAAATATTCATTTAATTTCAAACATGGGCTCGACAATCCGCGGCTGATAAATATGTAACATAACCTGGACAAACAGTGTCAAGATTTTGAAATTAAAAATTACAACATACAGTGGTGATAAATACCACGGATCCGTGTTGAAAATACTCCAAAACTACCACCATAGGCCAAATTATTGGCAAATGACAAACGTTATGGCGTAGCCGTTATCTATTTTTACGTTTATCAACCTCCATGGTGATTTGTCAAACTGTGTCGAAGTCTATTAAGCTCAGACAGAAAAACAGAGACAGACAGAGATATACCAACATCCATTTCTTCTGAACACCAAAAGCATTCTTTCACACAGCGCTGTTGATATTAATATACTTGTAAAGCCCATCAATACTTGTTGAATATGTTGATACACAATTATTTATGTTCTACAAGAGCGAAATTTTATCAAGGCACGATTACGGTCAAAAGTAACAGCCCAATACTGTAATTTTATTATAATCAAGAGCAAATTGCAGTAATCGCTCGCCAACCGTGGGGGTCAGGTTCCAGATGAGAGCCGCAGCTGGCAAAACTGCAGTTATCGAGGCCATAAGAGGGAGCTAAATAATACACTCGCGGACATATTATGTTTAATTATCAAAGTTGTACAAACAACATATTATAAATTAAGTTTTAACGCGAACCAACTTCCACAAAAGGGTGTATCAAACTGATTTTATTTATCTTGATTTTCAATGCACGTGCTGTTGTAGACTAGCGATTGCTCTTAATTTGTGAATGCTTTGGAACATTCGTGGGATTGAACAACCCTTTGTGTACCTTAAAAAATTGCATTTTTTTATTTTTGGTAATTTAAATAGCGATTATAATTATACTTAGGCTATGGATCGATTTGTACGTCTGTAGTCACTGTAAGAAATAAAAAGTCATAATAACGATTGTTGTTTCTATTTCTCCCTGTTTTTCCTATGCTCTATTTTCCCTTCGACGAGTTTTGCTCAAAGCTACGTTGAATCCGATTCGGAGTCTCTGTCTCACGCAAACGGCAGGTTGCATGCACCTGTCAATCTCCAAGGCTAACTCGGCTGGTCTTGCGGATGTTGGTGATTCGTTGTGACTTCGTTTGAATCTAGGGATTGATTATATAGTGCAACGTTTCCAACATGGTGGGTTGCGACCGGCACCGGGCCACGAAAATAAATTAGCGGGTCGCAGTATTGTCTCCCCGTTTAACTGCCCTTCTCATACGAACGTACGTGATACAGCCGCTGTATCATCGCTCGAATGCAAAAAGCCGTATTCCGTACGTTCAATTAAAAAAAAAGCTCGAAAACATTTTTGAGATTGTTTCGTATGAGGAAGGAATTGGTAAAAAGTCAATTCACGAGCCTCTTTATATTTAGCAGGTCATTTGCGGAATGTATCGATATTAGGTTGATTTATCTTGATTTTCAATGCACGTGCTGTTGTAGACTAGCGATTGCTCTTAATTTGTGAATGCTTTGGAACATTCGTGGGATTGAACAACCCTTTGTGTACCTTAAAAAATTGCATTTTTTTATTTTT
This sequence comes from Micropterix aruncella, assembly GCA_944548615.1. Lineage (NCBI taxonomy): Eukaryota > Metazoa > Arthropoda > Insecta > Lepidoptera > Micropterigidae > Micropterix > Micropterix aruncella. The sequence continues at coordinate 17,740,185 of OX155971.1, forward strand.
GGTAATTTAAATAGCGATTATAATTATACTTAGGCTATGGATCGATTTGTACGTCTGTAGTCACTGTAAGAAATAAAAAGTCATAATAACGATTGTTGTTTCTATTTCTCCCTGTTTTTCCTATGCTCTATTTTCCCTTCGACGAGTTTTGCTCAAAGCTACGTTGAATCCGATTCGGAGTCTCTGTCTCACGCAAACGGCAGGTTGCATGCACCTGTCAATCTCCAAGGCTAACTCGGCTGGTCTTGCGGATGTTGGTGATTCGTTGTGACTTCGTTTGAATCTAGGGATTGATTATATAGTGCAACGTTTCCAACATGGTGGGTTGCGACCGGCACCGGGCCACGAAAATAAATTAGCGGGTCGCAGTATTGTCTCCCCGTTTAACTGCCCTTCTCATACGAACGTACGTGATACAGCCGCTGTATCATCGCTCGAATGCAAAAAGCCGTATTCCGTACGTTCAATTAAAAAAAAAGCTCGAAAACATTTTTGAGATTGTTTCGTATGAGGAAGGAATTGGTAAAAAGTCAATTCACGAGCCTCTTTATATTTAGCAGGTCATTTGCGGAATGTATCGATATTAGGTTGATTGATATATAACATTGAACACAAAAAGGTATGTTGGGCTTGCCCCATTCACCAACCCTGGGCATGCCACTGATCACTGGCAACAGTTTTTGGTAAATCCTGGCAGTTTTTTGCTACTAGATTTTTGTCTATGACTTTTTAATTGCATATGTTGTCTATTTAAGGCGACAATGTAGGTAAATTTCGAAAATTACATTTTTTGGCAATTTTTGAACAGTCATACTGAAATAACTGATGATGTTAGCCAAAAAAAAAAATTATCGTAACTCACAGTACCTTTCTTAAGTAGATAGCTATTTCAGTTTTTTTTTAAAGTATTGGAAAATTGAGGAAAATAATTAAATCTGGGAGCTATACAGGAAATTTTCATTTTAGAGCATTTTTTGAAACGTGCCTCACACTAAACTGCACGATCAAGAAACTCAAAAAAAATACTACGACATTTTAACAATAGTTGTAAAGAGGGATGCTTTCGCATAAATTTAAAAAAATAAGTTTTTCTTGTTAAAAAAAAATATATAAAAAGTGTAACTTTCATCCATATTCACTGTTAAATATTACTTATTACTGTGTGTTTTTTTTCAAGTTTGTTTTTTTTTACATAAACTATGTACAATAAACTTGTAGTACTGACGATTATTTTTTTCAAATAAAATATCAGTATATTTTAAAAATAATATTTTGCAGAGCCCGTTTTTATTATTTTTGTCATACAATGAGATGAGCGCGCTATTCTCGCGACGACGCGCTGGCATTCAAAATGCCGCAAGCGACATTGGGTCAATATGGTTCTTATGTGGGGATCAATTACTGATTCAAATGGCATAACAGCCAACCTTTTATAGTGAAATGTTATTGGCTCTTAGAAACGTGGTTCATTTCGGCTTCGAAGGCCGACATATGCGGTTGCGTTCGCGACGCTCTGTTTCATGACTTATTATTACCAAATTGACATTTCGATGGATCGGAGATGTGAAAGTAAAAAAATATCGGTTTTAGATGGCTATTTCACCGTGTAAATGAAAGAGGTTTAAAAACATGATAAATCATATGTTGAAAAATAGAAACAATAATAAGTAAAATAATATTTATTTATTATTTTTTTTTTTTTTTAATTTACAATATTACTTTTTTTTAATAAAAAGTGTTCATTTATTTGATAACAATGTTTCTTTAAGTATAAAAACAAAAAAAAAATATACATATCGGTAGGTTTTGAACCTACGACCGGTGTGATCTTATGCGAGTTTAAAACAAGTGCGCCACTTCAGCTTGCTTCCTGCGAGTCAAAATGTGTGTATATAAGGGGACAGTAAATAATGCCAATACATTTGCGTTAGAGCCATATGACAGAGCTATACACCATGTATAAATATAATATACAATTAGGCTACGATTCTGACCGTTCTAATATAGAAAACCATCAGATAGGCAGAATTGTAATTTAAAAAACAAAACGTAGGTATCTACTTTTTAAAAGCTTTTATTCAACTTGTAATGTCTGTGAAAAAAAATCTAAAAATGCGAAGAAATATTACATCAGCAGTAGCTTACAATAAATGTCAAAACTTTTCAATTGATGAGAAAATTGATTGCCTGTATAATGACATTTTGAACGCCCCGATAGATGCATTTGGAAACCATGATAAATGTAGAAGTTTTTAAAATTGTTTGTCGGAAAATGAAACACTGGATGCAATGAGTTGTTTGATGGGTGACATTATTTGGGAAAGAATACGTTACATAACTTAAAACGTAGGTAGCAATAGGTACATGCAAGAAGCCTAATTAATGATGTAGATAGTAATGTTCTCGAAAGGTTTAACGGCATCATTGCAAAATTTATTGGTGGTAAGAGGACAAATTACATCCAAAAGCAGTCTTACCAAGCGCGATGTAATGCGGCAGTTATATCATTTAATACAAAACAGCCACTGTCAAGATTACATAAAAAATATATAAGTAGGCAAAAGTCCCTCTGGCAGGATATCAAAAGTGGAATAAAGAAGACAGAGGCATTTAAGTAAATCCATTCTTTATAAAAGAAATAAAAGCAGAAAGTTTTTTTGAAAAAAAAAACAATAATTCGCATTATGGAGAACATTGCAACCAACCCGATGTTCCATCAGAAATATTCGAAAAAAGCAAAGCTCTGTTATTTCAAGAATTGGAAAATAGAAAAATGATCGATTGCGAATTGAAAAACTTACAGTTATTCAAGGTGAAAGCAGCTAGTGGTTGGAATTACGAAGAAAAATGGTAACTGCGTCTAACTTTGGCAAAATTGTCAATAGTTAACAACACACAAAATGCGCCAATTTAGTTAAATCCATGACTGAAAATGGGATTTGAGCAACGTAGCATCAATTTGCCATGGAAAAGAAAATGAAACAACTGCACTAGAATGAAAAATATGTCTAGAAAAAGTGGAAATTCAGCAATGTGGATTATTCATTGACCCTAAATTTCCATTTTTGGGAGCTTCTCCAGATGTAATATCTGATGATTATATTTTTGAAGTCAAATTTCCCATTACAGCGCATAGAATCTGGTTAACGGAAGCGACAAGAAAAAGAAAAGTGACATTTTGGAAACAGAAAGATGGAAAACTTGAAATCAGCATCAACAATTTGGCCCAGCGGACTCGAAATGGCGGCAATTTTCCAAGATGGCCGCTAATAAACCAAAATGATTACTCTCGTGCTGATTTTAAAGACCCATGGGTCTTTTTCGGTTATTTTGGCGTCGTACATTTCAAATATGATGCTGAAAATATAAACATAAATAAATATAAATAAATAATTCCTTACAAACAAGGTAGAATGTGTACAATCATTTATATATAGTGTAGTATAGTGTAGAATAAAACGGCCACGGTACATTTATTTTGACCAGTTCTGATGGCACCGAGTACAAAAGTTTAAGTTTTCTGGCCAAAAGTACAAATATGTTCAAATCGGTTCAAAATACGTTCAAAGGTTGTTCAAAACACATGTAGTCGTCATATTTGAGTCATTTTGATTTTAGATTCGTCTTTTCCAGTGTGCAAATACTCGAAGAAGACGCGTATAACATAACGGTAACGTGAAAGTAAATACTCGTTAAAAATGTTTATAATCCTGTTCAAAATTAACTAAGGTTATTTTTATTGCCATATTTGAAATATACGACCCCAAAATAGCCGAAAAGTCCCATGGGTCATTAAAATCAGCATGAGAAAAATCATTTTGGTTTATTAGCGACCATCTTGAAAGACGGCCGCTATTCTGAGTCCGCTGGGCCAAATATGTCGGAACGGCGGGTCAAATCGACCATTTTGGTCTAATAAATACGTGTGCAAAAGGATTTGCTTTTATCACAATTTGCAGTTTTTGTTATTTGCAATTTGCTATGAGCAATAAAATTATAAAATGCGGGTTACATCGCTTTGGCGGGTGACCGTCTGTTCAGCGTTATCAATGTATGCGATTTAGTCACATCTGCGTGGCTGCCGCCGGCAAGCGTAAATTACCTACATTTGTGTAGCGGCATAGGCTCGGAGCCCTCTTAAATGTAATAGTAGCCATGGACACAGACAGATTTTATATAACAAATATAGTTATATTTGAAACTGTTATTTAGTAATTACTTAGAAACCGTATATAAAAACTACTATTATCTAAGTTAAAATATTGATCTCTTGTTTATACTAGTACAGATCATTTATCCATATTACCTATAGTATTACAATTGCAGAAGCTATGATTATTATGTTACCTATAATTAGTGATAATTGTGCCTGAGGTTTTAGAATAAGTTATTTTTGTTTGTTTCCTATTTTGTATGGTGCCAAAACCTTATTTTTGTAATAAAAAGCTAAGTATAATAATGTTTGTTTTTTTAATTTCGATGTGCGAATTTTTTATTTTCTTTTATAAGATATAAGTTTCTCAATCCAACAAGGTTGTGACCAAAATTTTTAATGAAACATATTTTTTTTTTCGACTTGTGGCCTTTTATTTAAAATATTAATTTGTTTGCTTGAAAAAAATTATAAACTAAAGGGACTTATGTGCTGCTAATCTTCTTTGGGATATAGTTACCACAAAATTGAAGTAAACAAGCGATAGGGAATTAAACTACGCATCGAATCAAATAAAATGACACAAAATTATTGTAAGTAACAGTGCCAAAAAAGCAAAAGAACTAAATGAAAATTTTAAAACTGCTCTCCTGAAAAAAACAAAATTTTGATTTGTGTCACTTTAGTTTTTAAGCAGCGATTTGATAAAAATAAACAAACATGGTATAAAAATAAACAAATAAAACCCAACAATTGTACAGACTAAAATAAAAAACTTTCATCAGTTGGCATTACGTATACATTTATTTGTTTCTTTATATACAAAAGAAACATAGAAAAATATAACAAAAAAAAATCTAAGTGAAAAAAACTGACGAGATTGGATTTTATCATTTATTTTTTATGCGACTTATGCTTTCAATTTTTTTTTATTGGTACTAAATTTCCAGTACAAAATAGTACATGCACGGTTTAAAAATTGCCACACATTTGATAAAAATAAACAAATAAAAAACAACCAGTGTAATGAATAAAATAAAAATTTATAATGTATCACAAAAAAGTGCACAACATGAGATACACGTTACATCACAGCGTGATTACATATGAATAAAAAAAAAAGAATACAAAAGAAACATAGAAAAATATAAACCATTAAAAAATCTTGGCGGCTCGGCATATTGGACGGAAGAGGTGAGCGATGGCGGCGGAACTTGCGGCTTGCCAATGCAAACAAGGCCACAAACAGTACACTGAGAAAAATATAACGCTGTAATGCACAGAAATACGCATGTTTCAACAAGGATTACGTATATAACTCGGACTGTGGTCCATAAGTACGAAATAACATGGCGTGTAACGGTGTTGGGTGTGACGGTAGTTACCGTGCCGTAATGTTATTTCATTAGGTGCGACTTTGGGATCTCGCTTCTAACATGACAGCATGTAGTAGTATACGTACGGTTAGTCAGACACATGAATCATGTTGAAATATAATGATACATATAATCGAGTAATGGAGTTTCATCAAAATTCCTTATAATTCAACAAAATTTCGAGTGAAACATCGTTATTCTATATAAAACCGTAATAACAAAACGGTAATAATGTAAGAATCAATCTAATATTTTTCTCATTGTAGTCGTAGTTTATCAGTTGGTACATTATTATACCTAATGATGAAATACAGTTTTTACTAATTATCAGAGATGGATAACTTTTATTTTGTACTGAGCCACCCCCTCCCCCCCCCCCCCAGATTCTACAGATCCAATCAATCATCACACATCCATCCATCCATCGTACTGAAATAATGATACTATAGATAAACTAATGTAAACTATTATTATAAAAATCACTACAAAACAGAGAATCAGCCTATGGGATTGTATGGAATTCCTTAAAGCAAGGTGGTTCCAAACATAGTGGAATTTTACACTTCTTACACTGGTACCTGGTTCTTGGTCCAGTCTTACCTGGTACAGGAGGACGACGTACTTTGCACCAGATACATAGTTGTCGCGGAGGACCGCCTCCAGCATTTTTAGCCGGTATAAGTTCATGGTAATGTCCATAGCCTGTAAAACGCATAGCTGGTAAGTGAGCATCTCTGGTTGGTCGTATATGACTTATTTGAAGAGGGACATGAGCTAAATGCTGCTCCATAATCTCTTCAATCAAATTTAGTCGAAAGTCCTTGTGAGAAATCTTTTTCTTCTCGGGAAAACACTTTCTGAAGATGATGCAACTGTTTAATGCAGATACACCGAGGAGTCTCTTGAATATTTTCTTGTACCACTTTTGTTTTCTTCCAGTTTCAACCAGGAAAGGCTCCAGCTGTTCATCCTTATTATCAACACCTCCCGTTTTGAGGTTGTAGTCGGCAATAAGCGCCGGTATGTAGTGTGACGGACGGCCAGGTCTACCATCCCTTCGTGGAGACTCAGTGGTATGATAAGTGGATGTTACGTAAACCTGGTTCCTATCTCGGTAAGACATCACAGCAACATCCCCGGAATGCCGTGCTAGACAAGTGCCTTGATCAAGCTTCGCCAGCTGTAGCAGTGCAGGCAAGTTTTTGCGCGATCTACGCAATTTGCCAACACAATCTGTTTTATTGCGCTTCAGAAACCTCGATAACACAGGCGAATTGAACCAATTGTCCATGTACAAAATGTGCCCCTTGTTCAGAAGAGGCTTCATGAGGCGCACTACAATCTCAGTACTCTTTGGAAGCGGAGATTGATCAGAGTGATTTTTACCCGTATAGATCTCAAACGACCATAGGTAACCGGTGGTCGATTCACAAATTTCAAAAGTTTTTATGCCGAATCTGGCGGATTTATTTCTAACGAACTGCTCGAAGAGCAGGTTACCTTTCCATAACGTCAACGACTCATCCAACGCTATGTCTTGCTCCATCACGTAAGCAGCTTGAAACTTATCGTTTAAGTGCTCAACTAATGGACCAAGACAGAACGTGCTGGGTGAGTCGGGCGTGCGGGTAGACATGTCTACAAAGTGAAGGGCTCTGTTTAGGGACCAAAAACGGCTCTTGACATTAGATTCCTAAACATGGGGACTTTTAACAAGGGATGATCTGAAAATTTACAATCTTCCGATGGCATCTCAACGACGCTACCCAAAATGAAAAATGCAAAAAGTATCATTATTTCATGCACATTCGTCTCATACCATTCTCTAGCAAAACTTTCCGAAGCCGTCGCCAGTTCTATCGCATATCGATTAGTCTCCCGCACGATATGCTCTAGAATGCGATCGTCCCAAAAAGTGCGAAACGCCTCGTACTCACTTTGGACCTGCACGGTCGGACCGGAGCGACAATGAAATTCCTCCCGGCGGCCCCTAAAAGTAGCCATAGGGGACCACTCGAATTTCATCGCTGCTCTAATCGCCTTCGAACAGTTCCCGCGATATGACGGATTCTGCATCGACCGACGACACGTTCTCGTCGCTTTCGTCCGCATTCGCGCCGACGTCCCGCTGTCTCTCTCGCAATAACCTCGCTGTCTCCCTAGCGCGACGATCGCGACGAACCCTCTCAGTTTCATCCACTAAACCTTTCAATGCCGCGGGGACGTCTTCATCGTCATACACACTTCCACAATTGGATCAGCTTGACACCAGACATTCTCACCGAGCACAGCCCTCGCGGTGGCGTGCCGACCGCCCCTAACCACCCTAAGTGCCACCGCCGCTCTCCCCCCCCGTCCGCCGCCCGCTGCCCCCCCTTGTCCGCCTCCGTCCGCCGCCCCCCCCCCGTCCGCCTCCGTCCGCACCGCCCCGTGCGCCGCCCGCCGCTCTTCCCCGGACTCGCCCCGCCGCTGCTAAAGTTCGTCTGAAAATTAAACCAATATTATTAGTTCTCACATTGTCCTGTCTAAATTTCAATAAATTTGGTTATGATCGTTTTGTGAATTTGTGAAAAGTTACTGGATGGCGTAAACAAAGTAAAAATAAGATAAAGATGTATTTCTGAGTGATAATTGTATCTTATCCATCATAATTGGAGTGAGATGTAACATTGAGAGTGTACAAAATTACGCGACTGCTGTTGACCGTTCGGGAGTTCCCTCGTCGGGAGCCAATCCTGGGTCATGCTTACCGTAAAAATGCATCATCATAGGAACTAAACCAGCACGTACAGTTTCAATTTCATAGGATTAAAAGGAGGCGGTTCTAATTCTGCTTGCAAGATTTGACCTAAACAAACGTACCTACTGGAACATTGCAAGGTAAATAAAATATTGTAAAAAGTACACGAAGAAAGAGATGTTTAGATTTGTTTAGATGGGTTCTTTAATAAACCTATGTTTCCTTTTTCTTTATAATTTCTTCGGTTGTTGCAAATGGTAATAATTACATTATTCATTGCTAAGCATCACTTTGTGATGCGCGATTCCTGTATCTTTTGTCTCGGATATCGCAAACATGGCTCTGTTTGCAGAATTTCGAGAAACGCAATGGCTTTCGCGTTAGTCTGCTCCATATATTACCGAAGACACGTGCGACCCCGTCGCGATCACGACGCACAATGGCAAACGTAGTGTGGCCACTTCGGCGCATTAATTCTCGCGTTAAACTCTTTGATGTACCGCCACCTGAGCCATCGCCAAATGGGAAACGGCAATGTTAATGCCGTTGCAAAATTATCGCGATAAAGGGTGGCCACACTAACGTCAAATGCCCAACATTGCGATAATTAACGACGTTTTCCAGCACTGGCCGCAGCATTAGAGATCAACGACTACCGGGTCGGCGATGTCCCATAAATGATCGATCAAAAAATCAAAATAAAATTAATAAGTACTAACCTTAGAGCGCTCGGCGACGAAAGCGAGACAGGGGATAAACTCCCATAGCCAGCGGGCGTATACCAGGAAGAGCGCAACGGTGACCTCTGAAAGCAACAAGATTCCCCCGTTACTGCCACATATATAAACTGCTTTGGGGGTTCGTTGATAATCTGACCATCCTTAGAAGAATCGGTCTATTTGTACCCGCCGATTACTGCCGTACTAAGATTCACGTATTGTTCGCGTTACCGCGATCTTGAACTAACATCGTTCAACACTGCTTTTCACAGTGCGGGCGCTTAGTGCACTAAATGCACTATGTTCGGCTAGAATTGGATATTTGGACTGTGAACTCAGCACAACTGCAATATACGGTAATGGTTTCTTAGTAATTAAGTAATTAGGTAAATATGTAGTACGTAGAATAAAAATTGTAGAATTAACCGTTCCATGGGAATCAAATATTCCAAAAGACCACGAGTACAAACTAATAAAATACCACAATCTCGCAAATGCCATCACCCGGAACGGCTTCTACGTACTGCATAAATGCAGTTTTTACCCGTGCGGGGTAAAAACCGTACTGCAACACACCACACCGAAGTGTGCATCTAGCCATATTCAAATGTTCCAAAATCTTGACAACCCCCACCCATGCGCACCGCCAACTACAGGCGTTTGCCTTAATGTATCTTTCCGTTTATTTCCCTTGGGAGCTAACGGGCCCATGATGAGTTGGCCACGATGACCCATGTGTTCAGGGTCGGTCACACTCACGGGTCAACACCCATCCGACGGCCTACACGCACGGGGTGCGAACCTGGGTAGGACTCTGGAAACAGTTTCCCCTGGGAATCAAACCTCTGGCGCTTCTGGACGGTCTGCGCACCGTGCGGCGCAAGCCAATCGATTGTGCACTCCGACTAACGGTCGGGGGAGTCTGGAAACTGTATTGTTTCCTATAGAGTGGGGGTGGTTGCGTACCTTACGGCGACTGCTCTTGAAATCACCATTGGCCATCCGATCCCGGTTCAGAGCCGGGCAAAGGACGCCTTGGTCCGCGATAGATTCGGTGTACACTGTTTCACCGCTTCGTAAGGGAGAGGACCGCGCAAACGACCTCGAACTCGGAACCAATCGAGAGACCGGAGAAATCTGGTCACAATTGGAAGTAAGGGCGCGAGTTTCTCAAGCCGCCGGGAAGTAATTCCTGGCTTTCTCGCGGTAAGGAGTTGGTCTCTTACGGGTTGTGGCGTAGCTAGACGTCGGATTTGTTATGTCCAAAGTCTTCTACGCTCACTGCAGGTCGATAGAACGACTAATCGTTAAAACGTCCTGTGGTGACGGGCTCGCCCGTTGTAGTTGACAACTCAATATGTTTCCCTCGCACCCTATACCCGCAACGCTTTGCCACTCGTGAGTGCGCCTACTGTTCGGACTGAGTATACTGTGCAGATAGCCTTTTCTCAATTTGAATGACTTAATGTCCGAGGTCATTCCAGCAGAAAGAGAGGCATACGAAACTAACTTCATATTTGCAATGTACTATACTTACATGCCGCTCATCGTCTTCTTCTTCGTCCAGCATTTCCTCTTCCATATCATCCATGTCTTCGAACTCCTCCACCACGGCCCCCAGTAAATGTTGGCCCAGCAAATGAACCGGTCCCTCTCCCTGCAATTGAAAAGAAAAAATACATTTAACGCGTTTCTCTGAAGTGCAGCGGTAGGATTGAATGTAACGGTGAGGAGAATCAGACAAATGCCTCGATCTGTTAATCATGAAACGGCGACTCTAAATCCAGAACGGACGTAGAGTAACCATCATGTGAAAGGTTGGTTTATCATCATTCGAGTTGGCTCTGCGTCCTGCGAACCGATTAATTCATGCTTGTAAATTTAGCATTCGGCTGGTCCTTCTTTTATAACCTTACCGGTAGACCTCTATGTGTATGCCTAGATATTTTGCACGAATTGTCGATGGGTAGATTATCGATCGCCCTTCCGCATAGCGAAAGGGATGTATTTGGATCGATGGACTTAAGTTTAGTTCCGGTTGGAGTATGTCAGAAGCAATTACAAAAATTTACTTGAAATTAAAATAAATCTAAATTTCTAATTTGCAGGAAATCAATAGACTGTTTTATATTTTAGAATGTATAAATTATCTTATATACTATGTAATAGTCTGTTTCCTTATTAAATACGTAAATAAATAAATAAAAGTCCATGAGCTCACATTTGAATTTGGTGTTAGAACATGCTGTAGACATGGCCACTGAAAGCTGCATTTTTCAAAAAGATATATGTGGACATATTATATTATATAACATGTTATGATTAGAGGTACGGAATTTTCGTTTTTACTAAATAGATGCGAATTTATGCAAAATTTCTCGAAATTTGAAAAAATGCAAAAATACGCACCTGAAAAAAGTTTCAATAAAATTTCTCTGCAGATGAGATTAAATACAACAAATAAAGCCTACTTTCATATTGCTCAGTTATTTTGCCCATCTGTGGCTGCAAGTCACCACCTTAAAACAAAATACATTACTCGAAAACTTCTCAAAATATCCTTTTTTCAGAGAACTTTCGCAAAATGAGCTGGTTGATGGGTATATCACTTACATTGCCTAATGCTTAAATCATTAAATAGGAATGAAGATGCCAATGTTAAGAACATATTCTGGTGTCCTAATGCTGATTTTCAAGTTTTACTGAAGCAGCGTTACAGTGTTAGATACTTCTACGCTGTTAGTTGAACAGCGTAGAAGCAGAACGCTTCTTTATTAAATCTACATATGTCGCCGTTAGGGACAGAATGATTCTAAATGGTCAAATGTTGGAAGTACAACACGGGTATCTTTTAATTAATATTAAATATAAATATTAGGTCTATTAAAAAGTAGTTTCATATGCAGTATATGGGAATTTTAGTAAATATTTTCTTTTTTTTATTGCAAAACTTCTTGTTTTCTTTTTGTGAAAATTCCGTACCTCTAGTTATGATACATGTTACATGATAACATGTTATGATAACGATATTTATGGACATGGGAGCTGAACACACGTCCCTGCTATACTACTGAAGTTTCGCGTAGTGACGTCTTATCCAGTGCATTGGAGCTACGTAAAGTAATTCACACGTTTCTAGAATAAAAACTCTAATTACTCTGCCGAATAAAAGTTTTTGCTGAAACTAGCGTATTTGTGCGATATATATGTCAAGCTGAATGCTTTCAATCTGTATCTGCAACATGCATTTTGAAACTGCAGTGGAAAACCTGCAGTTGTGGATAAGAGCACCCGCAGCCAATCCAACATATGATATATGACCGCCGAGATATGTTAACATGTTATACGAGTCTCACCGCGATGAGAGTGAAGGTGACGGGTGAGTTGGGCAACTCGAGGTTCAGAGTGACTTGGCGCTGTTCTCCGACTTTCAGGATGCAGACTGGGATTTTGATGGTGTCCCGTAAGGATATGGTCTCCACCTGGACCACATTGTACTCTCCGTCCTTAGCGTCAGGACCCAGAAGAGCCTGCTTGATCACCAATTTGTGGGTGCGAGGGTACTCCTCCGCTTGCGTCTCCGGATCCCACACGTCCGAGGCATTTGCGCCTTTCAGGGTAACACCTGAAATAAAAAATGAGACAATTATGGAACGGATCTTAACAGATCTTCAAGGAGAGAATTCACACGCCTCGTTTACACGAGGTCAGTAGCCGAGCGATTGTAATGGCGAATTTCCTATATTCCTACATGGTGCTTGTATTGGAAACAAACGAGAATGCCACTCTTTGGGCCCACCCTCCAATAACAATAAACCATATTATGTCATATGAAATATATTTTTATGTATTATACTTACTTATATGACAGCTCTTCTTAATTCGTTGCAAGTTAAAGTTATATATTATGGCAATAGATGTCAATAGCGGTTGGTTTTACTTAATGTCGCGTTGCAGATGCGAGTCCAAAGGTTGCAATCCACTCACACAGCAGGGGGGCTATTCTTGAAAATTTTTGCATGTCATTTGTCTATGGTCCATTTGATTTACATGAACCATAGTAAAATTTTGCATGCGAAGTTTAGGCCCCCAGGTGTCACATTGCCATCAGTTATGCTTTCGCTTAGTGCTCTATCACTCTTCTTTTTTGCGGCATTTTTTTTTTTTGTGCAATAAAGAATAAGTAGTAATAATGATATAATAATAATTGTTAAGATATTATCAAAGACCGAAATATAAATAATTGAAATATATAAAACAAATACCAATAAGATATTACCAGGCGAGATTTAGTTTTCAAATATAACTAAAATATGCCTAAATATATTGGCCACCCTCAAACATATCGCTTGGTGGATCTAGGGTTCATACAAATAGTAGCATTCTCCTTTGCACTCACCAGATTTAATTTGCAGTGCCTCTGACAGACCATGAACATCCACTCGGACCGTATCAGAAACACAGAAGTCCTACACCAGACTTAAACTCCATTAGAAGTATATCTGGGACGGCGGCGGATGAGCTAGTGCAGACTTGTTTACCGGATACCCGAGAAGATTGGTAAAGCGCATCTTGTAAGGTGAACAACTACTGCAATACAAAGATGTGCAAAAACGAAGAGATGTAACCTCAAATTATGAGGTCTAACCTCGAAGTTGATCGATGGCAGAGAATCATCCTGCATGAGACAGCTGGTAATGCAGAGGTCGGACTGGCTTGGGAATTGTCATTTCTGTGAGCGAATGCAGCTTTCTTCACTCTTGTTAGACTTAGGACGTCAACATAGAACCACCGTACACTGAACGCCACAAAGTAAATAATACTCTGATCGACGAAGTTGAAATCAAGTGAGTGAGGATGAGACAACAGTTCTGATACCGATAATGGCATCTCAGTCTGCAAAGCGTGACAAAGGTCTGACATGTGATAAATACTTGTCTGAAAATGCGGCACGCACTGCCGGACTAGTCGAGGCTATATTTGCTATAAAAAAAGCAACGCTCGATATGTAGCTCTATTGCCGAGTGCTGTGTATAATGATATCCAATCTGATTAGGGTAAATGCATTTGTTAGGGAAATCCGCACTTTCCTTCCGCCAACACAACACGTGCGCGTGAAAAAACACGAATTTTCCTCCGCTTTATCAAAACTCGGATCTGTTTCAATATAGAGTTGTTGCTGCCTCACAGCGTCTTCAGTTTCTATGCCGACTCGTAAACCGCGCATTTTGCTCTGCACATCCATCATCCATTCACTTTGCACAGCGCCGACTTCGAACGAGAGCAACACGCATCGATTTCAATATTGGCGCCTACGGATAAGCCACCATCAAAAATGGCGGGCACCCTACAGAAAAATGTAACACCACCCGGACGAAGCGTCCGCACGTTATCACACACTGCACAACGCGCAAAGCTACCGATGAACCGACGAAACCTCCCCAGCTCGCCGTAGCCGAAACAGGAATTACAACGAACGCTTCGGCGTGCAGCGAAAATGGCGTAGCCGGGTCGTTAGGTGATGCCCCGGCGACCGGCCGCTTTCCGAGCAAAGTACGAAACCCGCGGTCGCAATAACAGCGCGAAAACATCAAACGGCAATTATAGAAGTGAACGTACCATAAAAATTTTCGTTAGCCATCGTGATTGTGTTTCTTTTTACGGATTTAGCTGCCACTCCAAGCGCGCACTGATCATATAAATACAAGCAACACGCAAGCTGCACGCAAGCACAATTGACAATACACAATACAAGCGCGGGCGCCGGTCGAGCGAATCGCGAAGAATGAGATTTGATTTGAATGAGATTAGAGATGGACAGCTTAACCGCCGCCTTTATGCGTTGATATTTTCGAATACCGATGTAACTGGTATAATAGAGAGGTATATAATAATCATACCCCGAGAGGAGTATTTTATACTTTTAAAATATTGTGTGTAATAAGTGATTACATAAGTATTGTATTTTCAAAATTTGGTATAATAGAGAATTCGAGCAAAAACGTAAACCTATGTAGATTTATTTGCCAGGTGTAAATTGTGAACTCAGAATGCATGAACCTGGCCATTTTTGGAATTTGTTAGATTTATTAATATTACTAGTGCATTAATATTACTAGTGCATTATTAAGTGTGCATAGTACAATATAAAACCTACAAGTGACCTAGTCGAGTCTACCTTGTTACGGCCTAGTTAGGCAGACTTTGTGAATTATGTTTTGGAACACTAATTACGAAAATAAATTTATTATTATTCTTATTTTATGTGTGTCGTAATAATCTGTTTATATTAGATCTAATTTACCTATCGAGCTGCGTCCCCATTCCAAGTGGTGTACCTCAAGGATCTTTACTAGGTCCCTTGCTCCTTCTCATTTTCGTCAACGATATCGACGAGTGCTTCCGTTATTCATGCCTCTTTACCTTCGCCGACGATATGAAGATATTCAAGTCAATTATATCTCCTGTCGACACTACTACTCCAAACCAACCTTGAACGCCTTGAGCGTTATTTTACTTTGAATCACTTAGACGTAAATACAGCTAAATGTAGTGTGGTCACTTTTACTCGAAAACGGAATAATGTGCTACATGACTTTGTCCTAAAAGGTAATAAACTACAAAGGGACTCTATCATTCGTAACCTCTGCGTGCATCATGACTCCAGACTGCTTTTCGATACCCATGTAGATAAAATAGTTAAAACTCTTCTAGAGCTCTCGGATTCGTTATGCGAAATACCAAAGACTTTAAACGTAGGTATTATAACTGTCGAAGATCTCTACTGTATGCTGGTACGGAGCAATTTGGAATATGCATCGCAAATATGGAACCCTATCTATTCTAAATACACCAATCGCATTGAGGGCATCCAAAAGAGGTTTCTTAAATACCTGTGTATTCTTACGAAAGACAAATACAGTTAGGACGACTATGTTAAATTAAGTAAAAAACACCATTTGTTACCATTGATAAAACGGAGAGAAATTGCTGACCTTACTTTCTGCAAAAAAATGCACAAGGTTCGTTGGATTGTCCCGAGCTTCTGTCAAATCTCTATTTCAATGTCCCCGTTAAGTCCCTAAGACACAACAAACCAATTCGGCTAGCCGTGGCATCATCTAATTACATGCAAAACACCTTTATGTGGAGTGCGAGCAATAACCCCAATAAACTGATTTGCGACGACTGTGATATCGATTTCTTTAGCACTAACGTTGTAACAGCTGCTTTGTATTCAATTTCTTGATCCTGTTTTGTATTTTTTGCCTCCTTTCCAAGTACGTTATGTAAATCACGTAGGTAATACACTAATCTATAGTGCTTGACGTGCGTTTCTGACCTTGACGTGCGTTTCTGCTGGCATCCCATGTTTTCTAAATTATTTCTACATGTGAGAACCTCTTATTGGTTATCAGTTAGTATTCTGATTGTTAATTAATATTTTACATGGGTGTTGGTTTTCCTTAGATAAATAAATAAATACAGAGTTTATAGCTTCCGAGTTATTTCACTGTTTTGTTTCAAAATCATTAAAACTAAATTTAGGTTATGTGCACGCAGTACGATGCGGTGCGGTACGTTTTTAACGCCGAACGAAAAAAGAGATTTCTTGTAGTCTGCTGTGGAATTTTTGTTTTTTTTAACATTCGTTGACTACGAAAATCTGTACCGGCAATCTGCGGGATAATTTTCGCAGTGCCCGGAGTTCCACGTAACTCTATAGTGTGGAAAAATCCGCCCGGTGGCACACCACAGCCAATCTGCAGCAATCAACAGAATTTAAATCCGGACCGATTTTTTTCCGCAGTGCGCGCGCTTTTATGTGATTCTATAGTTCAAAGATTTCCCGAAAATAAAAAGCGTTAGTAAAATACATAGAAAATGACCTTTACTACAACATAAATCTGATCACAGGTTGTAAAATGTTTAGGTTTGTTATGTAAATAATAAAAATCGTCAACCTACTTATTACCGAGAGAAAAAGCGAGAAAAACTTCAATTCATAATTGTAATCACATGTAATCACACATAGAATTGTTGAAAAAGTTATGAAAGCAAGTATCTTTCATATGTCTTATTTGTGCACTTGTTTCAAAACATAATTACGAATTGAAAGTAGCACAATTCTGTCTGCGTACGTTTTCCAAAGAAATGAATCATACATTCAATTTGAATTTACCTAAATAATAATATAATCGTTCTAATAAACTTATTGTTATTTCTTCTTCATCATTTCAATAGAGAACTAGCGGAATTCAGAGAAAGTATTGTTTAAGTTATAAATAAATCTAATAATTTAACCTACGCAATAAAAAAGGAAAACTTGGTACAATATGAAAAAAATGCATTGAGATAGCAAAGTTCTGATGGGTTAAGTAGGTAGTACAATTTTATTATAGAATTAATTATACAAACCAAAGGGAAATAAAACGGTGGTTCAAAAAAATATCTTATGCACATTTATTTTATCGTAATCTTATCCTATACTTTGTGGTCTATTTGCGTTCACTATTCATGTCTACCACCGAACGAATATCAGTTCTTTTATTTATGAAACATAGTGAGCCGGTTTCCGCAATGACTTCTATTCTTCGCTTCCGCCGTTTTGTAAGTCTCTTTTAACCACTCGGAAGCCAGCCTTCGCGAGCAAAAAACTGCGCCGCAATTTTTTGGTCGATTTTGTGAATAAATACTAACAATATCGTTTTCTCATGAATTCCCTCTTGTTACCTAGTAATTAATCTTGTCCGTCGTGTATATTATAGATTTATATGTATAATATACATAAGGGGTGTTTTTACTGGATGGGCATTTTTTTAGTGACTGAATCAGTATAATGTAGTAAGCAAAATTTAATAATAAAAAAAACACACAAAAAAATGTTCTTTTTTTAAAATAAAAATATTTGTTTTTTTAATTATTATTTTAAGAAGTTGACTGTTAAATAAAGGTTTGAGAAGCATTTGAGCGCGCTGCGCCATCTAGCGGTAGGTAATATAGCGTAAATAAACAATATTAGCGATATTTTACTTACCTCTAGACTCTAGATAGAGCATCGTGATCACAACTTTTCACAGTATTAAAAAAAAATAGTTTTTTTATTTTTTTTTTATCAAAAGTTGCTTATTTCGTTGTACTATTCACCCACTAAAAATTCCCGTCTAGTAAAAACATCCTATATATCGACGCTGGAAAGGCGAAATGTCTAACAGACCATTTTGGCGAAATCGAGTTATATACATGGTTGAAATCAGAAAAAAAATCTGCATCTAATGAGCTCGGTTTCACGGCAATCGGAGCAACTTTTTGGTCTGTTAGATATTTTGAAATGCACCTAAATATTGACTAATCGCTTCTAACAGACCTCAAAAACAGTACTTTTTAGAAAAAATGACTCGTTAGCTAATTAAGATAAAACATTTAGGATCTTAACCAACTAGCTTTTTCCTTATTTGGAAATCGTTAGCATATAAGAAGTTTATCCCCCCAGTATTTTCATTAAAGTTTTGATTTTAATCGTTATTCCTTGCTCAGAAAACAAAATTATTGCACGTTAGTTACTTATCCTGACTACGAATAATAAAAAAAATGGATGTTAGCATTTTTCCTTACTTTGAATTTATGCTCAAGAGCACGTCAGTCAAATAGGTTTACTGAATTTTAATCAGATTTGGTACGTTATGCATATATCATAAATGTGTTTGACGGCAATATTGGAATTTAGTTAAAAAGAAATATTATTAAAATATCCATAAAGGTCGATTAGACATTTAAAAAGTTGTGTTGCATCGGTAAATATGGTTTGTTAAACGTTTGATGACAAGCATTGGGCAACGCTATATAAGCCAAACGTCGATGCGCGGTCGGTTCTTGGGGGCTTTTGATGCTGAAGATGTACGTGAGGACGAAACTCACGTACGCGGCACCGGCCTGGTACCACCTCATCTCGGCATCGCAGCGGAGTAACATCCAGCGAGTGCTGAACGTGGGGCTAAGAAAAGTGTCGGGAGCCCCTTGGTACGTCCGTAACGCGACTCTGGAACGCGATTTTAGCGAAACAGAGTCCGTGGAGGAACACGTAAAGCGCCTCGCGCGCGCTATGTACCGCAAGGCCGACACCTCGCCTCACGAGCACATCCGCCAGCTTGCTCCGCTGCACACCAGGCCACCAGATGTCCGGAAGCCGTACCCGCGCAGTCTGCTTGATTAGCGGACCACCAGCGCGGGTATCGTAGCACAGCAGCCTAGCCACAGAAGATGCCATTACCCACTCCCGTCACAATCCATCACGATAAGGTGCCTAAGCACCTAACAATGAGTCCTGCCACAGGGCACAAAGCCCTGTGACGCCATATCCAGAAAGCCGGGCCAATGGGCCCGGCTCACGTGAAACCCCACGAAAAGGCAAAATGCCTAGTGGAAGATGTCACGGGCCTCTAGCAAGGCCCGTCGACAGATATTTGATTGATTGATTGCGGTCGGTTCATACGCTTCCGTGCGCTCGTTCTGAACGGACGTCCGCTCTGACCGCTACCGACTCCGATCGCTCAAGTGAACCCGTTCGCTCGAGCCGTCCGAACCACCGCCGCCGCCGTACTAATTGCCCTTGCAATTAACGCGCCGACGTTATACGTGCTTCGCCGCGACTTTCGCTCAGCCGTGTCATAACAAGTCTGCCGCCGCGCGCACGCGCCAACTTCATTGTGACATCCTACGATAGCCGCCGCGAAGTTCAAATCTCGCTGACAATACGATCACCGCCGCGTACCGCTAATGACATTGCGATCGCGCACCAGTGAACCAACGCGCTAGTGCTCTCGGAAGTGGAAGTGCTTTACTAGTGCAGTGCTCTGAGGATACAGGCCGAAATGGAAATGGAGCAGAAGGCCAACGCAGCCTTAACCCCGGCTGCCCCCAAAAGGAAGAGGCCGGAAATACCTAGCAGCCCCGAGTCGGAAGAAGAGGCCAGGTTCAGCAGTCGCTGTATCCGGGACTACGACGCGATAGAACCCGAACTTTTGCTGGAGTTCGATGAAGCCGAGCCCAGCGTGAAGAAAGGAGAAACCACGGTGAGCGATCTAGACTTAATTTATAATGGGTTATACTGCGCACCGTCCCCCGAAGGTGCTACTTCGTCTTCGCCCCCGATCGCCCCCCCCAGCCGCGATTCACCCCCCAGTCCCCCGAACGCTGGCGACAACGCTCCCTTATACGCGACGTCTGCCTCCATTATCCCCCCTCCGGCCACGTCGTCCTCAACGACAAACAAGGACGACTCTATAGCCATGTCACCTCCCAAACCCCCGGGCTGTGACGACAAATCGCTCCCGTCCTACGCCTCCCTGGCGGCTCGCTCCCCCACCCCTCGCCCGGCATCTCCAAAGGACGCGGAAATGGAAGCCCCCCAAGACCCCCCCACTTCAGACATCACTAACCAGGGCCGCTCCATGCCACCGGCGATGTTGGCGGTGAGGTGTCCGGTGATGGTTGCGGAAAAGATCGCGGGATGGCCTAGGCACCTAAGGGAGATCGAGAGGAGACTGGGCCATCCCGCGAACGTAAAGGCCTTGGCGATGGGTGGATTTCGGTTCACGCCGAAATCGACACAGGAGCTACGGTGCGTCCAGGCGTACCTGAAGGAACAGGGCCCGCAGGTGGCATGGCACACCTACGAACTACCGGCGGATAAGGATCTCAAAGTAGCAATCAGGGGCCTCCCCGAAGACACGACGCCGGAAGAAATAATTGAAGGCCTCAGCAAACACGGGCATGAGGCAACTTATGCCCGTAAAATTAACGCAGGAAGACGCCCCCTTTTTTACGCATGCGTAAAAAAAGGGGAGAAATGGAGGAATGTCTACGGGGTGGACACTCTCCATGGCCTAGCAGGAATCTCGATCGAGACCTGGAAAGGGAGAAAAGGACCTGCTCAATGCCACAGATGCCAGGCGTTCAGGCACGCCTCGCACAATTGCTTCCGGCCCCAAAAATGCGTGTGCTGCGGTCAAGGACACGCAGCGAAAGACTGCAAGCGGCCCAAAAGCGAAAGCGCCACGTGCGCAAACTGCGGTGGCGATCACCCAGCCAGCAGCCGAAAATGCGAGGCGTTCCTCGCAGAGGCCAAAAGGCAGGCAAGGCCAAGCCAACCACGACCATTCCCCCGCCCCACCACCCAACCCTCATCAATCCCCCCTCTTATGACACCCATAAACTACCCCCCCTCAAAACCCCCAACAGACCCCAAACCCCCCGTGCCTCCCAACCCCCCCAAACCCCCAAACCCCCCCGAGCCCCCCGAGAAGACCGGCACCCAGAGCCAGCCCGGCACCCCCACCAAGCCCCACACGCAAGAGATCCGCGGAACTGGAGAAAACCAGCCCACCTCCCCCGCGGCAACCATGGACACCCCCCCGCAGGAACAAAGACCCCCCTCCCCCCCACAAGCCCAACGACCCCCCTTCCGCCCACAATCCCAAAGAACCTCCCCCCCCAATACTCAACGACCCCCCTCCCCTCCACAGGTCCAAAGACCCCCCTTCCCCCCCAAAGCCCCCACACCAGCGCCCAGATCACCAACGAAGCCACAGGACGTCAGATGCCCGACAGAACCGACGCAGACAGACGCAGGCTTGATAACGCTGACCATCAGTCGGCTAATAGAAATACTGACGACAGCGATAAGACAGACACTCCAGAATCCGGAGTGTCTAGACACGATAGTACGGACGCAAGTGACGCAGCTCTTCCAGCAAGCGTCACCGACAAACGCTCAACGCGACTGAGAGTAGTCCACTGGAATGCGAACGGACTGACTAACAAACTGCCTGCTCTCCGCATATTCCTGAGAGAGGAGGAGGTCGATGTACTCCTGCTGTCGGAAACCAGACTGAAACCCGCAAACAAGGTGAAAATCACCAATTACCTGGTATACCGAGACGATGAAGTCTCGGAGACCTCAGGGTTGGCAATAAGGGGAACGGCAGTAGTGGTGCGTCGACGAATCCTCCATCAGAGGCTGGACCTGCCTAAGACAAACAGTCTCAGCGTATCCGGAATTCAAGTCAGATCCGGATCGCGAGACCTAAGATTAATTTCGGCCTACAAACCGCCAAGGTTCATACTAGACACGACGGACATAGATAAGCTAATTGACCACACGACTCCGACCATAGTGGCCGGCGACCTGAACTGTAAACACCCTTCGTGGAACTCGACCTGCATTAATACAGAAGGGAGGAGACTCCAGAAACATGCAGAAGCGAAGGGTTATACGGTCGCCGGGCCACTGCAACATACGAGACATGGACACAACAGCTCTGACGTCCTGGACGTCAGTATCCTAGCAGCGACCGACTTCCCTTACAACCAGGAAGTCCTGTACGACATGTCCTCAGATCATCTCCCAGTACTTCTCGAGTTGGACACAGACACCACCCACCAAATTCTGCCACAAAAAGTAAGGCGGAAAGTGGACTGGGAAAAATTCGAGAAGCTACTCTCCAAGTCTCCCATCCCAAATAACTCCCCCGCAACCCCAGCAGAAGCCGATTCCAAAGTAGATACACTCCAAACTGCCATAAAACAGTCCCTAGCTATCTGCACAAAAGTCACCCCAGCTCCATCCATACGCCCTAAAATCTCGGCCCCGCTCAGACAGAAACTTAGGGAGACGAGAAGGTTGAAGAAACGCTGGACAGAGACAAGATGCCCGACGGTCAAACGAGAACTAAATAAAGCGACCGCAGAATTACAAGAGGCACTCCAGACTCATCGGACGGAGGATTGGGATGCCTTTCTGGACTCGATAGCGGAAGATATGCCCTCGGTTTACAGGCTAAACAAAGGGCTACTCGGTACACCGGAGCCCGTCCGCCCGCTATTCAACGGGAACGGCGAGTTGCGGTACATGGCAGAGGACAGGGCTGAATTGCTCGCGGACCACCTAGAGCGGACTTTTAAACCAAACAGTCACGAGGACTCTGACCACTCTAGGCTGGTGCGCGAGTTCCTCGAGAACCCCCGGCCGATGCCTGTACAACGACCCGCCGAGGCGGACGGAGTCATGGGGGCCGAGAAACTAAATATAAATACCACCGAACCGCCGAGCCAGACGGTCACTCCAATAACTCCGTCGGAACTACGACGACACCTTAACAAAGTAAAAGTAAAGAAGGCCCCAGGCCCCGACGACATCCCGGGATCGGCGCTCCGACACTTACCAAACGCTCTGCTACCGGCAATGGCCAGCCTGCTTAACGGGTGCATTAGACTCGGTCACTTTCCGACGGCGTGGAAAACGGCCCGAGTCATCATGATTCCCAAACCTAAGAAAGACCTTAGGCAGCCGGGCAGTTACCGCCCAATCTCCCTCCTCCCCCTCCTTGGCAAGCTGTTCGAGCGATGCACACTGGAGCGTATCAAACCCCATCTTCCGATACGCCCAGAACAGTTTGGATTCCGACAGGGCCACTCCACCACACTCCAATTAGTAAGAGTGGTCCATCACTTAACGTTAGCGCAAAACAGAAAACTCCACACCGCGGCCGTTTTCCTCGACGTCGAGAAAGCCTTTGACAAGGTGTGGCACGAAGGCCTTAATTACAAAATAGCCACCCAGACCAGCGTACCGCGAATGCTCACCGCACTGGTAGCCTCCTTCCTCTCAGGAAGGGGATTCTTCGTCTCGGTGGAGAACGCGCGTTCCACTGCGCGACCCATCGCGGCGGGAGTTCCCCAAGGGAGCTGCCTGTCCCCATCGCTGTACGCTGTGTACACTAACGACATCCCCTTAGGCCCCGAAGCTGAGCTGGCCCTCTTCGCCGACGACGCGATGTACATGGCCTCCTCTATGAACCTCCGCCACTCGATAACAAAGCTCCAGAAGACGCTGGCCCTCCTGCCCGAGTGGCTTAACAAATGGAGGATAGCCGTAAACGCGGGGAAATCCGAAGCCATCATCACCGGATCCCGTCGGTCCTACCCCAAGAGCACCAACTTAACACTGGGAGGAGAACCGATCCCGTGGAAGAAGTCGGTCAAATACCTGGGGGTACACATTGACCGACAACTTAGTTTCCACATCCACGCCACTAAGACCCTTGCGGCGACGAGGTCGGCCAAAGCGGCCCTCCAACCCGTCCTAAGGGCAAAACAAATCCCGTTAAAGACGCGACTGACCTTCCTTAAGACGTACCTGAGGGCGCGACTGACGTATGCAGCGCCCGCGTGGTACCAGGCCTTAAGCAAGACACACAGGGACGCCATGCAGCGCATCATGGACAGCGGGCTGCGAACCATAGTGGCCGCTCCATGGTGCGTCAGCAACGATACGCTACGTAAGGACCTAGTCAATGACGAGACCATTGAGACCTTCATCAGACGACTGTCTAAAAATATGTTTGAGCGGGCCGATTCCTCCCCCCACCCCCACATCCGAGGAATCGCCCCCCACCATTCGAGACCCCCCGAGAAACCGTACCCACGGAATATAATAGAGAACCCCGAACAATGACAAAGCACAACCAGTAACCCTCTTCGCCACACGAGGCTTTCAGGTCAACCAGCCAACGGGAGGAAGAGAAACGCGCCAGCAGCCAAGCAGCATCCCGTAACCCCACTTGTATGTTTTAGGAGCTGCCCAGGACAATGAAACCCGGACACGGACTTCATCCGTACCATTGCATTGCTTTGAGACACCATTTTAAATGTAAATGTAGCATTGAACCCCACTCTGTACCAAAATCGGACTTCTTCCGTTCCCTTAGATAGTCTTGCAAATACCTGTATAAATGTAAATGTAGAATCAAACCATTACTTCGCATCGTAAATCAAAATGTACTAAATGTAAATGTAGAAGCAGTCATAGAAATTTGTGTGCCCCGAGGGGGCCTTTTAGATACTGCCGCGGCGGGCGGCCGGCCGACGTCGAGGAGGCCGGGAAGGCTGGGGGCGCTCGTCTCGTGTGCGGCGGGCGGGCTGGATGTACTTGAGCTGGATGTACCTGGGCATAAGAAGACAAAATGAAGAAGACAAGCGACAAAAAATAAATATACAAATAAAAAATGAATCCGACTACAATGGTAGTCAAAAAATAAAAAGCATGTCCAGTCCGCGGGCTGGACACATCAGAAGCCCCAAATGACCGCAAAATGCGGGTTGGGTCAAATCCCTTGTGGACGCAAGAGCGCTCCACTCGAGGACGAATCACGCAGAGCGGTCGGTTAGACAGCAGCGTCCGACCGTGATTGGGTGAAGACGTGTGGCTTACGTGCAATAACTTCGCTACTTCGTGGTCGCTACAATAACTTCGGTGGTCGTAAATGTAAGGTGAGTGAAGGTTTCTTTTCAAAGTATATAAAGCTTCAACATAACTGTGTAAACATTGCGTTGACGATTTTGTTTTGTGTAACTGATGTTTATTACAAGCTTTTATTACTTGCAATGTTTGTAAATTGTATGTTGTTGAGGTCAAATCTTGCAAACTGAATTAGAACTACTTCCTTTTATCCTCCTGAGTTGAATTTTTACATGTTGGTTTAGTTCCGATGACAATGCATTTTTATGGTAAGCATGACCTGAACTGACATTCTGGACTTGCTCCAGATAAAGGAACTCTTCAGCGATTAACAGCACAGACACGATTTTTTTTATAGGCATTTAGTTATGTTAGCCTATTTTAAAATCCACCATGACATAGCTGCTGGACTCAGGGTTAGCTCCCGACGAGAGAACTCCTCAATGGTTAGCAGCACAGACACAAAATTTTGTATACGAACTTAATTATGATAGCTCGTTTAAAGTTCCACCATGACATGGCTGCTGGACTCAGGGTTGACTCCCGACGAGGGAACTCCTCAATGGTTAGCAGTACATACACGAAATTTTGTGAACGAATTTAATTCTGTAGCCCATTTTAAGTTCCACCGTGACATGGCTTCTGGACTCAGGTTTGGCTACCGACGAGGAAACTCCTCAATGGTTAGCAGCATAAAGACGAAATTTTGTGTACGAACTTAATTATGATAGCCCGTTTTAAATTCCATCATGACATGGCTCCTGGACTCGGGGTTGGCTCCCGATGAGAGAACTCCTCAATAGTTAGAAGCACAGACACGAAATTTTGTGTACGAACTTAATTATAGTAGCCCGTTTTAAGTTCCACCATGACATGGCTGCTGGACTCAGGGTTGGCTCCCAACGACTGAACTCCTCGATGGTTAGCAGCACAGAGACGAAATGTTGTGTACGAACTTAAATATGATAGCCCTTTTTAAGTTCCACCATGACCTGGCTGCTGGACTCAAAGTTGGCTTCCAACGATGGAACTCCTCGATGGTTAGCAGCACAGAGATGAAATGTTGTGTACAAACTTAATTATGATAGCCTGTTTTAAGTTTCACCATGACATGGCTGCTGCTCTGATGGTTGGCTTCCGACGAGAGAACTCCTCGATGGTTAGCACCACAGACAATACATGTTGTCATACAATACAAGCAAGCGTTGCGAGCTTTGCAACAACTAACACAACAGATTTTAAAAGCTTGTTTTTTAAAATGTGTTTTTACCATTAACTTATTTTTAAAATGTTGGTGATTGTGTGGTTATGGTACTTATATTTAGAATTAATTTTTAATGTTTAGGAATGTAATAATGAATGAACTTGCTATTGCTTAACTAACGCTTAATGAACATAATTTCAGTGCGCGGTGAAGGTGGCACTAATAAATAGCCACTAACAATCATGCAAAGAAATCGGGCCAGCCGCATTGTCGGCAGGGTAAAATCGATGGATCGATCTGTTCGACGAAAACTGTCATTTGATGTTTTGGAAAGCTCCCCCGACCATTCAACGCGGGCAACATCTCTTCCAAATGCAGGTATAATAAGATTAAAACCTACGTTGTATACCTACTTCTATTATTAAACCAGATTTTAATTATACCAGCTTATCCTGTAATCATACCAGCTTTAAATAACCTAAGTATCAATTGAACGAGCGAATCGAGTTTTTAAAGTCTACTGGGACAAATTGGAGTTAGTATCTTTGTATCCTAATTTTGTTCCAGATGAGATCGAAAACTCTCCCCCTGCTTCTGATGTTGTCCAAGCACAAGTGCATGTGCCTTCGTCCAAAAAAAATTTCATTATTAATGGTAAGTATAGTAATTGGTAAACAAAACAAACCAAATCGCCTGTATAATTGCGTATCAATTACTTATCTAATTATTATTTTTTTAGAAAAGAGGTTCCAACCTCCGAAGAAGGACGAAATAAGCGATTTAATTTTGAAGGAAATAGAGCCTTCATCTGCTCTTATTAATCAAGAAGAAATGCAAAAAGCTCCATACGAAATAAAAAATAAACTTGAAGGTAGTTGTAGTAATAGTCATAATTATTAACAGCTTACTTTCTTTGGTTCATCGTTCGATAGTTCTAATGTTAGTATCTCTATTAATAAATTTACCATAAATATTTTGTTTAACAGTTCACCCCATCGACATGCATAAACATGACGTCACGCATAATAATATTATAATAGCAATGTATGACGAAAGCCAGCCTGAAAGGAGTACTATTCTTCAAAAACTTGAAATGCATAGTATTATAGGTATAAATTGTTCATAATCCAGATTACATTGTATAAAAAAAAGAATCTAAATAATAACTAAATTCATTACTTCAGTAGGTAGTGTAAACGAGTGGGTAACTCGTTTATAAACTTGAAATATTTATTTTATTTCAGATAATCCTATTATTACCCGTAAACTAGAAAATGATAAAGAGGTCATGATAGAGGCAATAGATGATGGAGGTCAACCTGAAAAAGAAGCTGGTAGGTAACAAATGCAATACATTTCGTTTCTTATTACTTGTTTATTATTTTACTTTGTTTATTATTACTTGCAAACTACAACATTTGCTCTCTTCCTTTCCTATTTTACTTCGCTTAATGCTCAATATTGGTTCAGTGTCTTAAATTTACTATTTTTGAGGCAGGGAGCTCTCCGTATATGAACTATGGAGTCAGTGTTTTTATTATTTAATACGTAAATATTTGCACTGACTACTAAACCATACATTGTGTGTAGTACGATTTATGCACAGTGCCAACTATTTGTTCACTTAGACTCTATTCATCATTTATTATTTATTATCTTCCTGATAATGATTTGAAATGTTTAAAAGGGTCTTTTTTTTCATTTTAATTTCAGATACAGAACACAACGAGGATGCTACTCCATTAATCGTAAATGCAAATCCTACATCTCAAAAGCGTAAAACTAAAGAACGGAAAGTAAACACAAAAAAAAAATTTCATTGATTATGTGTCTGATGATGAATTACTAGATTACCAGTGGGATTCCTCGTCATGGGATGGAACTCAGCTAAGCGAAAGTGATGAATCTGATGAAGACGAGAATAAAAGAAAGAAGAAGAAACGTAAAAGTCAAAAATTCGAAAAGATCTTCGAAGAAGACGAAGTCGTAGGCGAAAGAGGACTGAAACGAAAGAAGATTAACATGAAAAAAACTCGATCTCAGTTACGTCAAGCTGGCAAAGCGTATTCAACAGTGAAAGGAAAAAATATTTCTGAGAAGACACTTCAACCAAATCCATGTGCAGAAGCCAAGAAATGCCCTTTTAAATGTGTAGATGTTTCAGAAGAAAAACGAAAAGCCATCTTCCAGCATTTCAATGATTTAAATTTGCAACGAAAACGTGATTGGCTAGTGGCAATGACTTCAAAGAATGAAACAGAAAGAAAAAGAAATAAGGACGCTAATCGACGTCATTACTCGTTTAAATATTATATAAATGAAGGTGAAGGTCGAAGACAAGTGTGTCTACGATTTATGATGAATACACTTGATACGTCACAAAAATTTATACACTACACACTAAGCCAAGCCGAAGATATGGGATCCGCGAAATTAGATATGAGAGGTAAAGCTACTCCAGGTAATAAGACCAAGAGTGAGGTGCTAGAGGCAGTTGTAAATTTTATAAAAATTTACCAGCAGTACCATCTCATTATTGTCGCAAAGACTCTACCCGCCTCTATTTGCCGAGTGAAATGAAAAATTTAACAAATCTCTATGATAAATATAAAACTTCACAAAGGGAAAAGGGCCTTGAATTTGTAGGTGAAAAAATGTTTCGAAACATTTTTATAAATGATTTTAATATAGCGTTCCACGTACCAAAAAAAGATAAATGCCAGACCTGTACAGCTTTTCAGAATTTTACAAATCCAAGTGAGGCAGTAAAAGAAAAAAAAGAAAAACATGATAAAGAAAAGGAACTGTCACGTGAGAGATTTCAATTTCATCAAAAGATTCGTAAAACTGATAACACCGCTCTGTGTGTATCTTTTGATTTACAGAAAGTATTGAATACTCCAATGGGCGACAGTATGCTTTTATTTTACTCTCGAAAGTACACAGTGTTCAATTTAACATTTTACGAGAGTATCACCAGAGAAGGCTATTGCTACACATGGGGTGAATCCGAAGGCAAGAGAGGAAGTAACGAAGTCGCGACAATCATTGTCAAATACTTAAAAAGCCTGGATGAGAGAGCCATAGCGAAACGCGTAATATTTTATTGTGATTCGTGTCCAGGGCAGAATAAAAATAAAGTGATCCTAGCTGCCATTCACCACTTTTTACAAAAAAGTACTTCAATTACAACTGTTCAGATAAATTATTTAATCCCTGGGCACACACAAATGCCGGTGGATAGCATGCACGCGGTAATCGAGAACAGCATTTCGAAGACGACTGTATGGGCACCATCCCAATGGGCAACTGTATTTCAACTAGCCAGAAAGACTATCAAGCCCTACAACGTGGAGGTTTTATCCCACTCAGATTTCTTAGGCTACGACCTATTAGCTGAGAAATACTTCCGTGGAAATCTGGTTGGCAAGACAAGCAAAATGAAGATAGTAACATTAAAGCAAAATGTACCAGATAAAATTTATGTAAGATACAGCTTTTCTGACATGGAACCAATACAGAGCATTGATGTGATAGGACTAAATCATTGGAGAGAAAAGAAGTTACGCGAATTTACAAAGGTGTCCTGCCCTTGCCAAAACAGAAATACACAGATTTGATAAATCTGTGCAAGAAAAATACGATACCCAATCCATACCAAAGAGAGTATCAAGAATTTACAAGTTGTATAATAAAAGAAACCCTCCCAGAGACAGACGTGGAAGACTCTGATTCTGATTACCAATAATTATAGTATTTTTAGGAAACTTTTTATTATTAAGGTTAAATAGGTATTTTTTTACGTTTCATTATCTTGGCAATGTTAAATTTATAGAATAAAGTTTTAGTTTGATTAAAGCTGTTTAATTTTTTGATTCCCAACCAAACTACAAAAAACCTAACAGCACTACTTGTCATGTCACAAGTAGCTCTGTGGATTCAAAAAATACAGCACAACCATTTTTCACAGCTTTTACACGATCAATTATGACACTTTATACTTTTATCGTGATTTATCAGCTAATTGACAATTGTTGTAAGGCTTAATGCCTGTATTTTGTTTTAAGGGAACAGTATATTAAGAATTTTTTCATATTCTTTTTTTGGTGATAATAGTTTTTTATGCTTTTAACTCTACATTGATATAGATCATGGTTGCACATTAGTCTAATAGACTAACAAAAATAAAATTCAAACTGGTAGTTAGACTTTTTTCCTGACTGAAAGTGGAAGTCATTTTGTCTAACATGTCAACTATCTCAGTATTCGGCATAGGTACAGAGTCATCTTTAAGCGTATAATATAGGCAAAAAAATACTCTTTCATATGTGGTATATGATATCCACAAATTTCTACCCATTAGATAACTATGATTTTTTTTCAAAAAAAAATCTTTAAAATGGCTCTCCTGTAAAGTTACCTATATGGACGTTAGACATTTCGCCTTTCCAGCGTCGATATGGAGGCCGGCCGAGACGGTTACGCGCGGATCTGTCAAACGACGCAAAATACCTATAGGCACTGTCGGCGTCCTACAGGTTAAAGCAATATTTGCCTGCTTCGATACTGGTGTTGCTTTCCGTTGTTTAGCGTTAGCGTTGACCGCTCATATGGTGGTAGTTCAAAATGTAGGTTGTACTCATTTATGTAAGAATACCGTACCTTGATAGATAACTTCTATTCGGCAGCTACTTCCAGTGTTCGTTTTAGTGTAAGACTCCTCATTTCCAGTAGTCGTTCTTGTATGTCTTGACTTCTCAGGCCAAAATACCTGGGGCTGAAGCGCCGCAATTAGGTACTGTCTAAACTTGCAAATAATAGCTAACTTCTAAAGCGCAGCCGCTAATTCTGGCATTGAGCTCGTTTTTGTGGTTTGGATTTCCGGTGGCAATTTGTCGCACAAAACATCGTATGAAGCGGCATCAATGCCATTATTGTGATAATATTAAATACTGGGATCCATTTTGATCTAACTCTTTATTGACACTCAGCGCTAAATAATTCTGGTAGTAGTCCATAATTTCAAACAACACCATAATACAAAATAATCACAAAGAACCTTCAGCTAAAGATAATATTTATTTTTTATACTTTACATTATTTTAGCTAAATTTAACAATGCAAGGAACAATCATAGTGGATGACTGATCGACGAAGGAAAAATAAAATTGATCAGAAATCTAAAGCATATGGTATACAATAAACAAATCAAAACACCCTCGTTACGTACGCTTTGAAAGTGAAGACAGCTATGATGATTACCAATTAGATCTCATCACATCCATTAGCATTGCCTAAATGAGATTTCCGACGAATATCCGACTGATAACATTATTAGGTACATATAATCAGTTTCATATTATTGAATTGATAACATAGTGAATTGGATTCCCTGTATACATTTATTTTAATTCCCTCCGCGTACCTGATGATGAAATATGTAGAAAATTTGTACGGAACTTCTCAATGGTGAATGATATTATTGCTTGCTCGTGAGGAAGCGAAAGGTGTTTCTATAATCGAAATCCTCAGTGATTAGTGGTACTACTACCGTGATAAGGATAATTTTATTTTTTTCGGCGAGGGGTATCCAAGAAAATGTTTCAGAATAGTATACCCTTTACTTACCCGCTGGTCCCGTTTCAAACTCTGATCTACAGAAGAACGTATGCCTGCTTTGTACCGAAGATTTTATAACAGTCGTCAATCAATATATACACAATAATCAATATTTGGATATTATGTGGTTTCTCATTTAAATACCGAGTTAGCTTTTATTGGTTTGTATAGGATAGTGGGTCATTTTCATATAATATAATACCAAATAAAAAAAAAGTAGGAAATATATTTTTAGTCACATTTTTAAAAAAAAATGTATTTTTCGATATCAGTTAGGTTTATTATTTATATAATTATATGATAATTATATAATAATTATTTATATAATTACGATATAATTTACGTTTATGTTGATTTTGTCTATATAAACGACTGAGTCGGAAAATTATTAACAAGTTTTTGTTTATTAAAACCGTTGTTATTGAGACAAAAAAACTGATATCCGAAAGTTGAATATAAAAAAATGCTTTTCCTCGCATTCCACATGGGGCCGAAAAAGGATTATTCCCATAGTGCATCGCAATCTATCGTCGCCTGGCGCGGCACTCAGCGTTGTGTTGCTCAGGTCTCACCGCCAGAAAATTTAAATATGTCTCAAGGGATTATAATATTTATTTTGCGCTCATAGATACATTTCACGTATGATAGTATCGAAGTGGAACGTTTAGAAAATATACACGGGGTAGCACTACGTCATAGTTGCCATCCACAATGAAATTGCAAAAACACACAAATCATTGCCATTTAAAAATCGCATTTTGTACGGAAGTCAGGCGATGCACCTGCAAAAACAGAATTTCTTTGTCCTAGTTTTGCATATATTTAATAAATAATTCGTTTTGAAATACTTTCATTGCTTTACAAATCCAAATAATAAAATAAAATAATTTTCCACGTATTCAAAAAAAATAATATTTAAATTCGATTTATTTACGAAAATATTTCTGCGGTTGCCATCTTGCTTATGCGCAAATAGCGGTTGGCGCGCGTCGACGCCATTTTTATTTTGAATGCTTTGTTGGGAAGCAAATTGGGAAGTTTTTCTGTTGTGATTCGTCAATTTTAGCGTCGCAATCGTTCGCTTATTGCGTGTCGAATGGTCGCTTTTTATTTGCGGTTCGGGTGACGCCGTGTTCGGATTCTATTAGGGATTACTAACGGTGCTGGTCGCGTTTTGCGTGTGAATTTCGTGTCCGTCTCCGGTGTTCTCCTTGTTCTTCCTAGTGTTTGTTCTGTCCAGTGTTTTATCTGTGCTCCTGCTGAGCGTGTTTTCTAGCGTTGCCCGCCTATTTTGGTGAGCAATTATAACATTATTTCACAAATTAACTTTTTGTAGGGTACTGTACCACCGAATAAAGATATGCGATGGCTACTGGGGCGAGGGCAGTTCTACGAATTTCGGCACCCCTCATAATATCGAATTACACGGCTGTTGCGTGCCTATGCAGGGATGTGTGTTGGCATGAGATGCTGGCGATCGTCCTTTTGCGAGTATTATGTAATTGTGTAATTGTTTATTTAGAGTATGTATGTAAACGCTGAGTAGATTAATAAGAGGAAATAAACCGTATATTTATTTCACGAGCGTTAATTAAGTTAGAATATGGTTATATTGTTAAAATTAGATTTGCGATATGCTAAAATAATGTAGGATAGCGTACGATATGTACAATGTAATACAGAGCGTCTCTATAGACGCTGTGGACGCGGAGGGCGCTCTGTAAAATATTTTCAGTCTGCATTTTTACGGCCCGAGCGAAGGGCACGTGTTAGGTACATTGCATTTGGCGGCGTTTTACCAGCGTACGCTTGCAGTTTTAGAATAAACCTTTGGAAAGAAAAGTTCTTGGTTTTAATGTACGGAAGAGAGACACTGCAGACCAGAAAGTGCCGCCACGGTCGCGTAGCAACGATCCAGTAAAATTAAAGAATTGCTAAGGTGGGCGACGAACTTAAGACCGTCTTCAGAGTGCAAGCTGAAGAGGAACTTCGCGCTACATCAGCTGGTCCTTCGAGCCGGATCAGCCGCGACGCGGCAGTCAAGAAGAAGAAACATGGACATCAGGACGTCTGGAGAAGAACCTCGACCTGGGTCGAGAGCATCAGCGAGCAGCCACTTCAGCCAGAGCAGTGCGCAGGTGCAAGCGTCAGACCAGGTGCTTCGCGTCACGAGGCAGCGAGCGAGGATTGCTGCCGAGAAGAGAAAGCTATTGGCGAGGCAGGCAGCGCAACAAGCCGCCCTTCAAGCGGAGATGATTGCGCAGCAGGCGGACATCGAAGCGGAAGAAGAAGAAGCCACGGCGGAGATCGAGCATGCGCAGCGAGCCTACCAACTATCTGGTGGCTCGCAGGCTCTCTCGACGAGCGAAAGAGTGAGAACCTGGGCCTCCGAGCTGCGCTGCGCCGAGGAGTCTGCGGAAGGCTTGGACGAAGATGAGACTCTCCGTGCGATACCGACGACCGCGCGAACAGCGCCACTAGAAGACGCGGCGACCTCAGGAGCCGCCTTTGATGGCCAGCGTGAGAGCATGGGCGCGGAGCGCGCGATACACGCGACGGGGGTCGCGTGCGTCGCCGCCGCGTCCCGAGGGGAAGCGGCCGAACGGGAATCGCAGCCGACGACGGTGCGGGCAGACGTCGCGCGCATAGGACCGCCCGCGGAGCGGCAGCGCGGGGACCTCGGTGACTCTACAGCTGCGGGCTCGGCGAACGAATTCGCTCAGCCGCGCGGCGCTGTCGCCGAGAAAACCACGACGCCTGGCAACGACTCCGCGACTACGGCTGTGTTAGATGAGGTACGCCAGTCCTTTGAATCATTTCATGCTAACACACACCTGAGAGAATTGCCGCATTTTTCTGGGGAGACGATAGAATGGGTAGCTTTTCAAGGAATTTATCGGCATTCGACTGAAGTAGGGAGAATTTCAGATAGCTTCAATTTACTCAGATTGCAGAAGAGTCTGCAAGGTAGGGCGCGCGAGGCGGTAGCCTCGTTGTTGTTTTCGCCGCGAAACGTGAGTATCATAATGGACACGCTGGAGAGCTTATTTGGCGACTGTGACGAAGTTGCATATAATGCAATTAGAGAAGCGCGTGCTTACCCGAAGCTAGCTGAAGACTTAAACTACAAAGAGTTAGTGAAATACGCCTGCAAAATTAGAAATTTAATCGCCACGCTTGCGTCTCTAGATCGATCTGAGTGGCTCACTAATCAAGAGCTATTAGCTGTTCTGGTAAATAAATTACCCCGTACGCTGATAGCATCTTGGGTGGTGGCGACAGGTAAGCCGAAAGACCGGGCTAAATTGGTTCATCATTTTAATGACTGGCTGGACGTCATACTGTCAGACTTGAAATATTCAGGAGCTACTCAGATGGAAGCTGTTTTCGAGGCCAAGCGGGGCAGTAGCTTGGCGAAGGGAGACAGGCGAAAGCACGTATTTGCGGCGGTTACGCGCAATTGTGTACTGTGCAAAGGCGAACATAGCCTACAATTATGCGAGTCCTTCAGGGCAAAGGATTTGGAGGCCAGATGGGCTTTTGCTAAAGAAAACAATACCTGTTATTTGTGCTTAGGAACCGGCCACGGACGCTTCCGTTGCGCGAGTAGAAAGAAATTTCCTAAGCGCCGATATCATCCATTGTTATCGGGCATCGAAAAAAGGGAAAGGACGGCCGCCGCTTCTTCTGAGCAAAAAACAGAATGTGGGTCAAGCGGCGCCGGTACGCGTCCCGAGGGTAATGTGGTTTTTTGCACAGCTGGTGCGAACCGTACGCTTTTGAAAACGGTACAGGTCATTGTAACGGGCCCAAAAGGGAAAGTGTTAGTTTGCTGTTTATTAGACGACGGCAGCGCGGTAACGCTGATAGAAAGAGACCTAGCTTTAGAAATAGGTCTAGCGGGCCCCGAGGACGGTTTGCATTTAGTAGGTATAGGAAACGCCTCAATAGAGGAAGCTGCTTCTCAGACCGTGTCGCTCAAAATTAAAGGTTTGGGCATGAAGAGAGCATTTGCAATGACTGCGCGGACAGTAAAGCATTTGAACCTGCCTCCGCTACCGTCAGTTCCAAGAGATTACGTGAATGAGTACCCCCATTTAGCGCAATTGTCATGTAACGGGACGTCTATAGCCCCAAGAATTATCATCGGTCAAGATAATTGGGCTTTAATTATTTCAAGGTCTATAATAACCAAGAAAGGATGTAGTGTCTCGCTTTCTAGAACGAAGTTAGGTTTCGTACCGCTGGGAAAGGTTCCTGAAAGCGACAGCGCGGCGTTGGAGCCTATCTGTCACATACGAGAGTGCGACAGTGACGGCGCTCTGGGGCAATTAGTTCAGAAAAGTATAGTTTTGGATAGCGTGGGGGTGGACGGAGACAGTGACGGTGCATCTCCGGAAGTAGAAAGAGCTATGGCGCTCTTATCTAGTACGACAATTCTCAAGGGCGATAAATGGGAGACAGGCCTGCTTTGGCGTTCCCCTGAAATATGTTTGCCTGAGAGCGAGGCGATGGCTTATCGGCGACTTATGTTACTAGAGAGAAAGTTGGACAGTAATCCAGATTTCGCCGCTGCCTATTGCGCCAAAATAAAGGATTATGTAGATGCCGGTTACGCGTCTATAGTGGACCGCAAAGAGTTAGAGGGCAAATCTAGAGCCTGGTTTCTGCCCCATTTTGCTGTCACACACCCACACAAGCCAGGTAAAATAAGGGTGGTTTTCGACGGTCGCGCCGTGTCTCGCGGGGTCTCTTTGAATCATTTCCTACTCACGGGTCCCGACTTGTACGCCGATTTAGTAGGCATCCTACTCAGATTCAGAGAAAAAAGTATTGCTTTCGTCAGTGATATAAAAGACATGTACTTGCGAGTGGCAATGAACGACGAAGACGCGTACAGTCAGCTGTTTTTGTGGAGAGGTATGAACCGTGACAGGCCGCCTAACATAATGCGCATGCGTACTCTAAATTTTGGCTCGCGCAGTTCAGCGGCGAGCGCTATATACGTGAAGGATCGCAACGCAGAACGTTTTAAAGAGTCTTATCCGCTCACCGTGGAAGCGTTGAAAAAGCAGTGTTATATGGACGACTGGATTCAATGTGTCGACAGCGTAGATGACGCGAGACGCATGGTGAAGGAGGCGTTCACTATCTGTAAGAGCGAAAATTTTCAGCTAACGCGGTGGGCGGCGAATGTTGCCGAGGCGCTGATAGACGTACCTTCTGAAAGTAAGTCTAGCGATCAGGTGCGGTTAGAATCGAGAGACGAGATTGTGAATAAGGTTTTGGGGTTACAATGGAGGCCGAGAGAAGATGCTTTCTATTTTAAGTTGGACCTCATCGGCTTAGACGAAGAGCTAGTATCGGGGAGAAAGTGGCCCACGAAAAGAGAGATTTTAAGACAAGTCATGTCCATTTTCGATCCGATAGGATATTTGGGTCCTCTCCTTGCTAAAGCGAAGATGCTACTGCAGGCGGTATGGGAGGGTGGCTCTGGCTGGGACGTTTTGATCGGGGAGCCCTTATACAAGCGTTGGCTTAACTGGTTAGGTTGGCTGAAAGATATGGACAAGATACGTGTTCCACGATATTATAGTGATGGTTTAATGCAGGTAGTCTCGCGGCAACTACACATGTTCTCAGATGCTAGTGCAGAGGGCATATGCGCGGTGGCCTACCTGCGTCAAGTAGACACGGCGGGGCAGGTGAAAGTAAGTTTCATAGCTAGTAGGTGCAGAGTAAGCCCGCTTAAAAAGCAAACTATCCCGAGGTTGGAGCTAAACGCAGCTCTTATGTCTGTTAAATTAGCCAAGAAGCTAAGCGACGAGCACAGCATAACATTCGACCAAAAGTTCCTATGGGCGGATAGCTCAAATGTAATATATTGGGCCACGACAGGCAAGCAGCACTACAAGGCTTACGTAGCGCATAGAGTGGAGGCTCTATGCGCCTCTGTGGGGCCTCTGTGGGAGCCAACGTAGAGGTGGCTTCCTCAGTCGAACGCGAATCAAATACAAGCCCTAATTTGTACAGGGAGGGTTCCCAAGGACCCTTCTTAGTGTTTATCCAGTATAAACCGAATCAAACGGCTGAGAGTGACCCCTCCAGCCTAAACATTTTTCCCCTTTCAGTAGGCAAACTAATCCAGAAAAATAAAGTAGCCGACGTTCTTTTACTTAAAAAAACAGGACGAAACCGTATCGAGGTTACCCTGAAGACTGGCAAATCGGCCAATTATGCTGGCGACCGCTGACTTCCTAACAAAAAAGAACTTTAACGCGTTCATCCCCTCTTTCTCCACAGTGCGGCTCGGACTCGTTAAGGGCTTAGATAGTGACCTCAGCGATGAGGAGATAATCGAGGCCATCAACAACAGCAATATTTGTATAGCGGAAAGCATTCGCCGTCTTAACTTCCGCTCTTCCGACCCCCAGGGTAACACCGTCTGGAAACCATCCAGGACGGTGGTTATAACCTTCGAGGGCCAAAAGTTACCAGAAAGATTAATGATTTTTTACAATTCTCTTCCAGTGGAAAGTTACGCCTTCCCCGTCACACAATGTCGCAAATGCCTCCGTTTTGGACACCTTATAAAAACCTGCAGGGCTAATTCCCCACGATGCTTCCGGTGCGGAGAAGCCCACTCGGGAGAAACTTGTACAAATACCGCAACATTGGTTTGTGTCAATTGTCGCGGTAACCATAGTGCAAACGACCCTTCCTGCCCAGAGTTCATGAGACAAAAGGCTATTAACAACTTATGGCTAAAGAGGGCATCTCTTTTAATGAAGCGTCCTCTCGCTTCCCCAAAATTTCTAGAAATTCGTATGCAACGGTTACTGCAATCAACCCCCCCCCAGCCTCCATCTTTTTTCAACTTAACCCCTAATAACAGCTATCGTCCTAGAATAATAACTGTAGACCCTTTAAGGTCGGGTAAGACAAAAGGGAAAGGCAAGAAGAGAAAACTCTCTTCTCCTCCCACTTCCAACCCTCGTCCACAAGCCGCCCCCACCTTAGATCTGAGATGGGACTACTTCCCCGACAGGGTCGAGAATGGCAGCTGCCTTAACAGACAGCCTAAGTCCACGACCCTGGAAGAGATTGCGTCCCTCCTGCGGCTACTAATCGCCCAAAATAAGGGAAATTCTGCAGCCTCATCCTGCAGCGATACCTCCTCCTTTATAACGGTAACTGATCTTCCCTCTTTAAAATCCGTGGCGGGCGGACTGTCATCCGCCTCTTAACGTATATAAGAGTTTTAACGCTCTTTCACTCGCCCCTCCTTTCTTTTTTATTCCTTTTTCCTTTTTTTTATTTATTTATTTATTTATTTTTTATTTTATTTAATTATTTTTTTTTTTTTGTTTAATATTGTATAAACGTAATTTCGTCCCCACAGTGTGATTGTGGATTTGATATCTGCACCGTGGATCACCTCTTCTTTAATTGCCCTCTCCTTAACAACTTTCCTTCGTTCATTCCTAATCTCATTCAATTGAAAATCGAACTCCCTACCAAAATCGATATCCTTCTGGCGTCCAATTCCATTAAAATTTATCGAGTCATCGCTAAATTCATTAACCTAAATAATTTAGCCATTTAACCCATATTCCGAAATGCCTGCTGGGGGTGGCCGCTTCCGTTCGCTGCTCGGGATCGGACCCGCCTTGTGACGTCAGGCCGATGGAAATGTGGCCCCGTTGTCGAGGTTGGCTGTGGAAAAAGTCGCTGAATATGGCGAGTTTTTGGCAGTAACTTGCAGTCAATGGACGACACATTCTCGGTGCGGCCGATGCCGGGGGAGGGGCCTGCTCTCGGGGGGCGGTGGGGAGCGGCGCTGCCCCCAGAAGCACTTCTCTACTACCCTGACCCTTCTCCTTTTTCTTTCTCCAAAAGATTCCCCTAATATTCTGTTATGTTTTTAGTCTCTATGTTGTCCTCTGTGTATGCAATTGTGATGTCCCTTCCTTTTTTTTTGTAGGTACTAACACTAACAGTAGTCATCCTCCCGTCAACAATACATACAAACTGGCACAAAATCACCAGCACCCTAGCTGCGTGGAATTGCCACAAGGAAAAAAAAGAAGAAGAAGAAGACGCCGTGTTCGAGTGAGTGCACGTTGTATTTTCTTGTTCATTCTCTGCAAAGTTTGGTTTAGCGGCCGGGGGTTTGCGAGTCCTTTTTTTTGTTGTTTGGAGATTGTGCTTTGCGACGCGCTGATTGAAATTTAATGGATTTTATGGGCTATCGTTATGCGTTCTTTTGATTATAGATATGTTTTTTGATTATAGATATGCAAGAAGCCGATATGTCTTGATCATGCAATTTTCTTCTTCTTCTTGTTGCTTTATGGCAATCACCGATAGTCGGTGCTTTTCTGCCAAGTCGTTTTCGGAGGGCATCTAAGTTAGTTTCACATGCACAGTTACATGTACATATAAGACGGCACAATACTGAAACAAGGGATACTAATTTATAGAAATGTAGGTAGGTAAATATAGCATAAAACATGGTTATTGGGGATGATACAAACAAGGAAAGGGTGTGAAATAAGCTATTACACTATACAGAAATATTATTAAGGGAAATAAATTTACATATTACTTTATAAATTTTGGGAGAGTTGAGGGATAACAAGTGTAGAACACATAGAGGGAGTTGGATGTTATACTTTACAAGGTCTGGGATAAAACTCGGATAATTATTGAGGATGGGACAGTTAAAAAATAGATGGTCCAGCGTGCAATCTTCGTGTCCACAATCGCATTGTGGAGACGCGAGAACATTAATACGGTGGAGGTGCGATGGGGTGGAGCAATGTCCGATCCTCATGCGGCAGATTATCGAAATCTCTTTCCGACTAAATGGCTGGTGGTGGTACCATGGCTTCGAAGGGATTTCGCCCTGGATAAGCGAGAACCTCTTGCCCTTTGTGTTAGAGGAAGTGCGCCATCGCTGAGTCCAATTTTTTAAAAGTTTATTGTCTATCGAGGGGAAGAAGTCGGAGACAGGCAGACGACAATCGACTTCGGAGCCGAAAGTGCGAGCCGAATTCGCCAGCTCGTCCACCGTCTCGTTTCCCCTAATCCCCGAATGACTAGGGATCCAGCAGAATATCACCCGGAAGTTGGCCGCCACCAAGGCATCGTATTTGCGGCGAATTTCATTTTCGATGTGCGTTGGCGAGTTATTGAGAGAGGGGAAGCTAAGCTTCTGCAGGAGTCTCATTGCATCGGTAAATACCACTACGTTGACAAGGTGGGAGGAATCGATGTAATGGAGTGCCTTAAGCATGGCAACGCTTTCCGCTGTGTAAATGGAGGCGGCACTGGGCAGGCGGAACAGGTTGTAGTCACCGTGCGGGCGCCGTCCACTGATCATATACCTAAGGCCGTTTCCTGATTAGTCGGTGTGGCAGCGGCGCGGGATCGGCGTGCTCGGTATACCGAAACGATACTGCACTGCTTTTATTTACGGATCTGTCTGTAAAATTGTGCAGTAGGTACCGCGTATGTACTCGCGCGAAAATGTCGTCTTCGAGTGATGACGATATTGTGGCTTGTTATATTTAGCTCCGTTCTCGA
The DNA here is from genome assembly GCA_944548615.1 of Micropterix aruncella. Lineage (NCBI taxonomy): Eukaryota > Metazoa > Arthropoda > Insecta > Lepidoptera > Micropterigidae > Micropterix > Micropterix aruncella. The sequence continues at coordinate 17,781,881 of OX155971.1, forward strand.
AAAAAACGAAAGCGCTATTGGCGACATCCGTATATTGAAAAAAATATTAATTGTCGACTATGTGTCGCAGTTAGAGAACTTTCACAGGATGATAATACATTTTTATCCACGTATAGGATGTCTAAGGAAACATATAAAGAGCTTTTAAATATTATTGGTCCAGCAATAACAAAACAAAATACAACATTTAGAGAATGTGTAAGTGCTGACGAAGAGTATTCGGCTAGTTTATAATTGTACAAAACACTATTCTTTTCAATTTCTTGCACCAAAACTACTTGAATATCTTTTTCCGCCATTGTTTTGCAATAAAACGCACGGCGTTCTCTGGGAAATACCGAGTGCGCACTGGACGTTTGTACCGAGACGCGGTAAAACGAAACGATCCCTTCCCGCTCCCGCGTATACCGATCCAATCAGGAAACGCTCATTGAAATATATGCGCTCGGTAAGCTTTCGGTACCGCGTATACCGAGCGTACCGATCCCGCGCCGCTGCCGCACCCAAGCTGCACCGACTAATCAGGAAACGGCCTAAATGTCCCTAATAGGCGCGTACTGACTGAGCGAGGCAGCCTCGCGAGGCTGCCTCGCCTCGCATGCCTCGATCAGTCAGTACGCACCTCGCCCGCGGCAAGCGCACGTGCTGCCTCGGGCGAGCATTGCCTCGGCCGATCCGCCTCGTGTCGGTTTTTTGTCGCGCTCAAAGGAGCCTCAGTCCATTTGGCGCGCGCACTCAGGACGGACGTTGTGTGCCTCGCTCGCCTCGCTCGCTCGCGTCATGGATAAGGAGCTGTGCTTGAAACTTATCGAGCAATATGGGAATTACAAACTTCTTTGGGACGCGCAATGTCCACAATACACAAACAGGGGATTGAGGGAAGATACATGGAGAAATATAAGCAGAGAAATGAATCTCCCAGTAAAAGATCTGAAAAAGAAGATGGAGTCTTTGATGGGATCATACCGAAGAGAAAAATCAAGGGAGAAAAAAAGCCGGGTTACAGGATCAGGTAATTTTATATATATATATATTTTCCTTTTTTTAAATTAGCTACATTATTATAATAGTAATAGTAAAAATATTAGCATTATATTAAAAATTAATAAGTATTATAGTATGCAGTTGTCATGTCATTTTATATTTGTTTCGAGTCACTCAAAATTCGTGTTTTTCAGGTCGTGACGAGGTGTATACTTCAACATGGTATGCATATGGAGCTTTCAGCTTTATGGGAGATAGAAATGATCCAGGTCAAACCCAAGATACTTTTCTTACGCAAGTAAGTGTCTATTGATAATTATTTTGCCATGGAATCGCACCATTTGTTATGAAGTGTCTGGCCAAATGCAAACGAATTTGCTTTACGTTTTGTTGTCCTCTTCGTGGTACAGCTTGTATAGGTAACATTGATGTCATGTTTGGTTCATTTCTCCAACTACCTGGTACAAGTTCCCCATTTACTTCAGTATCATATTATCCTGGCGGTGTGAACAGTCTACTCGAATTTTCATCCCTACGCAAATAATTATACAAACAAATGGTAGCTAAGACAACTTTTGTTGCCTTTTCTGGTTCCAGTAGAAGAGGTTTTATTAATGCTCGGTAAACTGAGCTTAAAATTCCAAATGCATTCTCTACTACTCTTCTTGCTCTAGAAAGCCGATAATTGAAAATTCTTTCAGCTGAGCCTCTTTCTGGAGTACCTTCAAATGGTTTCAATGTGTACTCATTCAATGCAAACGCTTTATCACCCAATATGAAGTAAGGTATTTCTACTGTGTAGGGCGCCTGCAAAATTATCGGTGAAGGAATTTTGAGTTCCTTTTTTTCAAGTTTATTATATAAGTTTGTGTTTTTGAAAACTCCACCATCTGAAATACGACCCTTGCTGCCAATATCCACATACAAGAACTTGTAATTAGAGTCGACAAGGGCGAAGAGCACTATACTGGGAAATAATTTGTAACAATCGTAATCATTTCCACTATTTATTGGTGACTGTAAAATGACATGTTTGCCATCCATTGCCGCAATTATATGTGGGAAATTCCATTTTTTCTCAAATTCATTGGCAATCGCGAGCCATTCTTCTTCAGTTGATGGTGTCTGAAAATAAAATGTTTTATTAATTTTACAGGAAGACATTCAGGAAGAAGTACAACATATTGACAATGAACAATCGCAGAGGCAAAATAACTCCAATGAAGCACCAGGTGATGAAAGCAGGAATGAAACTCAAGAATCAACTAGAGGACTGGGACAACAACAAGAAATTCCAAAAAGAAGAGCTAAAAAGAGATCTGCAGCTGTACAAGAGATATCAGATAATACTATAACCGAAGCATTTAAACTTTTGGAACAATGTGTAGGCGACGCTAATGCTCCGCAGCCCCGTGCAAACGATTCATATGATGCTTTTGGGCAATACATTGCTCACGAACTAAGAAAATACGACAATTATACTTTAGCGCATGTAAAAAATTCTATCTGTAGGATCATTTTTGAAACAGATACTGGTGCACAACAACATTATGTGCCAAACACAGGTTACTATACTCACACCTACGGTTCAGCATATTCCACTTCAGGTAACTCTTGTTCTATCCCTTCAATGTCACCGATGCCTCCTCCGCCGATACATTCTAGCTCACCAATGCCTTCTCCGTCACCTTCTACCTCACCAATGCCTCCTCCGCCGATACATTCTAGCTCACCAATGCCTTCTCCGTCACCAATACCTTCTACCTCACCAATGCCTCCTCCGCCGATACATTCTAGCTCACCAATGCCTTCTCCGTCACCTTCTACCTCACCAATGCCTCCTCCGCCGATACATTCTAGCTCACCAAAGCCTTCTCCGTCACCCAATACCTTCTACCTCACCAATGCCTCCTCCGCCGATACATTCTAGCTCACCAATGCCCTCTCCGCCACCAATACCGTATACCTCACCGATGCCTCTATCGCCTATACATTCTATTTCATCAATGCCACCTCCACATAATGAATAAATAGATTTAAAAAAGTCTTTACGTGTTGCAATATTCTTAGATATATAAGTAAAGATTATAGTTAGCAATGTGTGAGTAAATATGAATAATTACAAAAATTTGTGAGTAACAATAAACATAACAATAGGTAAAAAAGCAACGATTAAAACAATGTCTGATTATATAAATATGTTATTCATTATACATACCTTAACATAGTCCTTTAATTGTTCAATAATGGCGTCACAAACATCAGGAACAATTACTGATATCCTTTGTTTCGAAACCCGAAATAAATATTGTAAACTGGTGTAGGAATCTCCTGTTGCCAAAAATCTTAATGTTATCAACAATCTTTCTCGTACAGTAATTGCTTTGCGGAAATTTGTGTCACTCCTGCTTATTTTGGCATTTACAAGTGAGTACAGTATTTCAAATTCACTCTCAGGCATTCGTGTGAAATTATGTTCTTCACCATCGAAAATTAAGTCTGCATATAATCTATTCCCATATTCACTTCTGTTTTGATATAATTTTTTAACCCAAAACCTTTTAGATTTTCGATTCTTTTTCTTTATAAGTCGATGAATTAGTAAAAACATAACAGCTGCGACGGCGATCCGCACGCGTGGTCTCATCTTGACAACTCGCTTTATACTAAATGTTCGGACCGGACGATGGCTCGGCTTTTCCTCGCGAGGCAGCCTCGCGACGATGGTTTTGTAGCGAGGCAGCCTCGTTCAGAAAATCGTCGCGAGGCATACGGCCGAGGAAGCCTCGCTGTATGCCTCGCTCAGTCAGTACGCGCCTAATGGGGCATTACACTCTCGCGCGAGGCGCGAGGCGAGACGTGGGCCCAACGTCAGTTGTGAGCGAAACAAATCCCGCTTAATTTTCCAAAATCTCGCGTTTAAAGGTGTAATTTGGTGTTTCATAGACGTAATCAATTATGGTTACTTGTGCAGTACCTGGATGTAACTCATCAAAGAAAGAAAATCCACAGAAATATTCATTTGACATGCAAGTACGATTGAAAGATTTGATTATCTAAATGCAATATTTTGGAACTCTATACATGAAAATTATCCTGAATTGGATGTGTAGTAATATTGCATTTTGTAATATTAATGCTCGGAATGCGTAGGAATTGAATTTAATTTCACGCGGTAAATTCGTTTTCTATCCTATTTATAATGTCAAACAACCGCGATAGTCTTCGATTTTATATTGGCATTTATGTTCTCAAATTGCATGTCAATATCTTACGAAAATATAAATATATTCTAGTATATTCTATTTGTAATTAAATATTTTGCTACACACAACAAGGGACCGAATTATTTTTTTGTGCTTTACATTCTTCAAATGTTGTCCCGAAAATGCACCGAAAATATGTCGTAAGGAACTTTCCGTTTCTTGTCTATATTCCAAGAAGTTTAAGTAAATATACTCTACCTATTCCGATCTCTGCTTGGTAGAAATTTTAGCAATTTTCTGTTTTTAGTTTTTAGGGTTCTGGAGTCAAATAGCATTCTTATAAATATCCTTACAATATAATTTTGAAATGTTTCAGATTTCCTGTAAATTATGATGTTCGACAGAATGGCTAAAAATGACAAATAGGGAAAATTGGGTTCCCAATAAATATTCAACTTTATGCAGCAGACACTTTGAACAAAAATGTTTTGCCAATAGAGGCTCTCAAAGAGTAAAGCTGCGGTCTGCTTCAATACCCACATTGTTCATGCCCGTAAGTTTTTTCCTAATTATTCATTTTATTATCTGTAGGGTCTGCTATACATCAATGGTAACGCCTGCACTAGTTATATGATCGCCACTACTACGGAATTGAGGAAACAACGTCAATGTGTTTTTATTGATATGCATATTATGTTTATGCATGTCCAACAGTCTGTGTATTCGCTACCAGCGTTATCCTTATTCATTAATTAAAATTCATTATTCTGATATACTTTCATTTTAATCATATTGTGTAACACAGATACACCTACACTTTCTAATAATATAAAGCAGAAAAGTTTGTTTGTTGGTATGGGGTAATCTCGGATGATTTTAAAAATTGTTTAACCGATTTAAAGTTACGCTATTCCCGAATGACTATATTTTATGTAAATACCATGAGGGTGAGACCGTAATCAAATCTACTTATGTATACAATAATAATATTTCTTTGCAGGTTGCATTGAAATCAACACGCGAAGTGTCATCATAATATAATATGTCTACAGAGATATATCTCCGGTTGCCAATACCTCTACAGCAAACGTTGTTGGTCTGGAAAATACCCCGAGGAAGAAAAAGATGAAGAAAACAATTGATATTCTAAGGAGACGGTTAGACATTAAACAAAAAAAAACTGAAAAATGTAAGGGCACAAAAAAAGGGGCATGTGAAAAAGTCATAAAGTTGTCTCAAGTGATAAAAAAAACTTAGAAAGTCTTCCATAGCTTCAAAATGACGTTGGTGCTGTAATGACGTCTTGTTGAAACGATTTGTTGCAGCACCTCATTGAGAGGGTATCAACAAAACGGCAACATAAAAAAAAAGCAAAGTATGATGGCCAACTGAAGACATTTGCCCTTACTTTACATTTTTATAGCCCTAGGGCCTACAATTATTTGCGAAAAAAAATTGACTCGAGCCTACCACATCCCCGAACACTAAGAGGCTGGTATTAAAGTTTAAACTGTAAACCAGGAATAACGAAGGAGGCCATTGATACTATAAAACTTGTAGCTCAAGAAAAATAGGATTTGGTTATCGCCCTTATGTTCGACGAAATGTCCATTCGCGAGCATATTGAATTTGACGGTCGTAATCATCATGGCTATGTTGATGTAGGAAATCATATTCATGGAGATTACGTAGACAAAGCCAAAGAGGCGTTGGTAGTAATGGCAGTGGCAACAAATTCTTTTTGGAAAATTCCAAGTGCCCATTTTTTTGGAAGAGGTTTTACTGCCACACAAAAAGCAACTCTACTTAAAGAGTGTATTGATGCCTTGTCAGATGTTGTGAAGATTGCCTCTATTACTTTTGATGGCATAGCATCTAATATAAATATGGCAAAAATGTTAGATGCTAGTTTGGACAAAGCTCCATATAGGCCGTACTTTTTCTACAGAGAAAAGAAATATTATATAATATTAGATGCGTGTCATTTATTAAAGTTGGTTAGAAACACTTTTGCTGAGTATAACATTTTTCATCATAACAACGACATTATTAGTTACGAATACATTGAAAATCTGTACAAACTACAAAGTGATATCGGTTTGCATGTAGCAAACAAAATAACTGCTAAACATATTCGGAACTTCGAAGTTTGAATTAAAACTGACATAATGTGAAAAAAAAACCGTCTCGCAATAATTTAGTTTTTAACAGTGAAGTCAAAAGTCATACAAGTGAAAAGTTAGTGAAAAGTCATACAATCAAAGTTTGCGCTTTGTAAACTACGTAAAGACATATTCAAGGATTTTTAAGAAAGTATGTTTAGTAGCTAAATCAAATTTCATAAAGCGCAAGGTTATTAATTCAGAAAATAAAGCTAAAACTGTTTGGAAAATTATAAATAGTGAGACCAAAAAAAACAGCATTCAATAAACAGATCACATTAAAGACATCTCATGGTAAAGTTAGTTCAGACAAGGAAGTGGCACAAGAATTTGAAACGTTCTTCACAAACATCCCATTAAAAACTACTGGACATCTGAGTTCCTCCTTTTCAATAGCAAACAATCTACTAAAGTCAAATATTGGCCGATGTGAGGCTGTATTTGATTTTAAGCAAATAGATTCCGAGACGATAGTCAAAGAGTTCCACGTTTTGAAACTAAAAAACACTGAGGATTTGTGGGGTATGTCTGTTAAGTTTTGTGAATATATCATAGACGACATTGCGCCGTATCTAGTAACAATCCTAAACGGATGCATTGAAAATGGCGTGTTTCTGGATTTACTAAAGTGTAGCAAGGTTGTACCCTTGTTCAAATCTGGCGATACAGAAGATCCTGGAAATTACAGACCGGTGTCTATATTGCCTGTGCTAAGCAAAATATTTGAAAAGATTTTATTAAACCAAATGCTTCCTCATTTCAACTTAAACCGATTACTTCATGATCAGCAATTTGGCTTCACCAAAGGACGTTCCACCACAGATGCTGGGGTAGCGCTACTACAAAACATCTATAGTGCCTGGAATGACTCGCAGGATGCTATTGGAATATTCTGCGACTTATCTAAGGCTTTTGATTGCGTAGATCATAATACGTTATTACTAAAAGTAGATCACTCCGGTAGAAGGGGTAAATCTCTTAGCTTGCTTAAATCATATTTGACAGATAGAATGCAAAAAGTACAGATAAATGAGTCAAAGTCACAAGGATCGCAAGTTAAAATGGGCGTACCACAGGGTTCTATACTGGGACCGTTTCTGTTTTTAGTATACCTAAATGACCTGCCCTTTATGGTACAGAGTCTAACTAAAATCACACTATTTGCGGATGACACCTCGTTAATTTTCAAACTAAACAAACAAAATACAAATGTGGACGAAATAAATATTGCTCTTGCACAGATTCATGACTGGTTTGCTTCTAACAATCTGGTTTTAAATTCAAATAAAACTAAATGTATTCGTTTTTCGCTTTCTAACAGCAGAAATAACTTTAATGTTACTCTAAATAATGAAAAATTAGACTTCATAGAACAGACCGTATTCTTGGGAATCACGTTGGATTCTAAACTAAAATGGGATTCACACATTACCAAACTGTCAACAAGGCTTAGTTCAGCCGCATATGCTGTTATGAAAATCCGTCAAATTAGCGATGTTGATACTGCGAGGCTAGTATATTTCTCTTATTTCCACAGTATTATGTCTTACGGCATCTTACTGTGGGGACAAGCTGCAAGTATGCCCTCAATCTTTATTCTACAAAAACGGGCGGTTAGAGCCATATACAACTTGCGCAGACGTGATTCCCTAAGAGAATTATTCAAAGAAATTAACATTCTTACTGTACCTAGTCAATACATATTTGAAAACATTATGCTTGCACGAAAAAATATATCTCATAATTCAAAAAACTGTGACAATCACAAATACAATACTAGAAATAAAAATAAATATATAGTGACAAAATTTAGACTAAGTAAGATAAGCAATTGTTTCATGGGAAACTGTATACAGTTCTATAATAAAATTCCAGAGGACATACAGGGTCTATCAGACATTCAGTTTAGAAGTAAAATTAAAAATATTCTATGTAAGAAGGCTTACTACAAAGTAGTAGATTTTATTAATGATATTGATTTTTTTTTTGAATGATTATAAAATCGAATATTCTTTTCTTATTTTATTGAAAATTGTTAACTGTGTAGGTATATTGTCTTTTTATTTTTTATTTTTGACTATTGTTGTTAATTATGACTATTTTTAATTTTATGACTATTTAAAATTCTAACTGTACCTATACTTTAAATTGCTTTTAAATATTTCTGTTGTTAAATATTTTATATCATTATCTATAATATAAACCGTATATTGTATCTCATTTTTGACGTCACAAAGCAATTTTATACAAATTCTATTGTGAATAAAAAACATTTTGATTTTGATTTTGATTTTTTGAACACGAATAAAATGATAAAAGTGTGAAAGAAGTCATATTGAGTGTTTATATATTCGCAATCAAGTGATATTACATTAATTTGAAGGAATAAGTGAATTTCGTAAATAGTGCACTTAAATCTGATGTGGCGATATATTCATTTCGCTACCGCTTCGCAGACTTTAATTTAAAAATCGGTGTAATTACGCGCTAATCGCGCAGGAAAGGCTTACTGCTAATAGTGCGTCTGTTGAAATAGTACAACCCTACGCCCATAGGTGGCGGCTTAAGTATAAGTTACTATCTGGCAACACTGTGTCGTGTTGACAGTTTCCGTTTCTGTTCAATAAATGGCTACCAACCAACAGGTTATGGGCCCAGTAAACTGAATAAGAATCCCGTGCGTTTGTCGCCGGAGCTAACGCGTGTGTCGTAAAAACATTTGGGCAATTATACCGAACATTGTCCCGTGCGTGTGTCGCCGGATTGAAAGCGTGTGTCGCTAAAACTTCGTGTGCGTGCATCGCACATACGGGCGTGCGACGCATTTTCGCAACCGTCAGTCGCCGCGATAAAAAGTAAAAACTACTTGTGGACAGATCCGCGCGCGTTATTTTGTTCTCCTCTGTATCGTAGAGAAGTCGGGATTCCAGTCGAAGGACAAATTCAAGCGAGCAACCATGTCAGGAAACGATTCATGGTCTTCGATTACGAAATTGAAGGGTGTAGAAAACTATCGCACCTGGTCAATAGCGATACGAGCGATGCTTGAAGTTAATGGATTACTGAAGTATATAATCCCGGATGAAAGTACGGAAATCAATAAAGAAAAGGCGATGAAAGCAAAAGCACGGCTATTGCTAAGTGTTGAAGAATCTCTATACGTGCATATAGAAGACAAAGACAGTGCGGCTGAAATATGGAAGACACTTCAAGAAATGTTCGCTGGTAAAAGCACTACACATAAGATTGGTCTTATCCAGAACTTAATAAGTGTGCGACTCGAAAATTGCGAGTCAATGACTGAGTACGTGGGAAAAGTCACAAGTTCGGCGAACAAACTAAACGATGTGGGCTTCAAAATCGACGACGAACTCGTTGGAGCTATCATGTTGGCCGGTTTACCGGATGATTTTCGTCCGATGATTTTGGGTTTCGAAGGAAGCGGGATCAAAATGAACTCTTCCATGGTCAAATCCAAACTTCTCGATGGATCGTACCAAAAGGAAACAGCAAGTGCATTCTTTGGCAAACACAAGCCGAACTTCAAACCAAAAAATGCCAACAAGGGACACGGATCTGGCGCAAGTGGCAAGCCTGCTGGGACAAAAGACAAGGCAAATCGAAAAGACGTAAAGTGTTATTATTGTGACAAGCGAGGACACATAATTAGTGAGTGCCGTGTAAAGCAGAGGGATAATAAGGCAGAAGCAAACAAGTCCAAGGAAAAACTCCAAACCAAAGAAAATTGGAGCGCCTTCAGCGCAGTGTTCGTCTCCAGGGAGCGGAAACAGGCAAAGTGCGAATGGTACATCGATAGTGGAGCGTCTCGACATATGACTGCAGACGACGAGTGGTTCAACCAATTTAAACAAACGTCGGTTAATGAAATATTAACGGCAAGTAAAGACAAGTTACTCGTCTCCAAAATGGGCAACATGGCGTTGAAAGTAGGTGAACAACAGCTTGAGCTGAATAACGTACTTCATGTTCCAGAATTATCGCTGAATTTATTATCAGTATCGCAATTAATCCGAGACGGAAATATAGTGAAATTCAGTGATGGCGGTTGCACAGTAATCAGTAAGGACAAAACGTGCACAATGAAAGCAAAAGCCATCGATGGAGTATATGTCTTCCGCAATTCACCAAGATGCATGATGTCAACAACAGCAAGAAACAAAGCGTTATTGTGGCATCGCCGACTCGGTCATCTCAATTACCGCGACATGTGTAAAATGCGCGACGGAGTAGTCGACGGCATCGACTTCGCAGGCGGCGAGGATCAAGTGAGGGATTGCGAGATTTGTTTCGAGGGCAAGCAGGCGCGGCAGCCATTCGGGCACAGCGTGAACCAACGAGCGGAAACTAATCTGTTCCTCATTCATTCGGATTTATGTGGACCGATGGAAACTACATCGATTGGAGGAGCCAGATATTTCCTTACCTTCGTTGACGACTATTCAAGAAAGGTATTCGTATACTTCTTAAAAAGGAAATCGGAAGTTTTTGAAACTTTCAAGACATTCAAGCAGCTTGTTGAAAACCAGACAGAAAGAAAAATCAAGACCCTTCGCACCGACAATGGAACTGAATATTGCAGCGAGGGATTCAAGTCTTTTCTTCGCCAGTGCGGCATACAACATCAGACGTCTAATGTATACACTCCGCAACAAAATGGGCTGGCGGAACGAATGAACCGGACCCTGGTGGAAAAAGCCAAGTGCCTTATATTTGACGCCAAACTTGATAAAAGCTACTGGGCGGAGGCAGTCAACATGGCGGCCTATGTGACTAATCGTTCGGTAAATTCTGTGCTGAAAACTTCGACACCAGAAGAGGCCTGGACAGGAAAAAGGGTCAACATCGGAGATCTCAAGTTATTCGGTACAGAAGTCATGGTGCACATTCCAAAAGAAAAACGGTTGAAGTGGGATAGAAAATCTCAAAAGATGCTGTTTGTTGGTTACAGCAGCGACACCAAAGGTTTTCGGTGCATCGAACCCGACACAAGAAAATTTACTATCAGTCGAGATGTTGCCTTCCTTGAAAGGCTTGATAATTCTACACCAGCTTTAACCGAAGGCGACGATAAACTTTCAGTGAGGGAAAAAATCCCAAACGAATATCAGCCTGAAAAAGGTATCAAGATCGACGTCGATGACGAGTCAGAAGCCTACGAAACACTCGGTTGTTCGGACAACTCAGAAGAGGAACCAGATGCTGTACCAGAAGAACAGAACCTGATACCAGCGCAAGAACTGAGACGATCGACGAGAGTTCCGAAGCCCCGAAAATTTGAAGAGTATGTCACATATTCTGTTATAAGTAACAAGGCCGATGGAGGTCCGATCACCGTTGAGGAGGCGCTATCGCGCACAGACGGTAATAGATGGAAGGCGGCAATGGATGAAGAGTTGGCATCGTTGGAGGAGAACGAAACTTGGACACTCGAACTCCTTCCATCAGGCAGGAAGCCTATAAAGACCAAATGGGTGTTTAAAATAAAAAGGGGAGAGGTGAGTGGTGAAATCGCGCGGTACAAGGCACGATTAGTAGCAAAAGGCTGCTCACAAAGATACGGAATCGACTACGTGGAAACATACTCACCAGTAGTCAGATATGCCTCGATACGTTATCTGGTGGCACTCGCAGTAAAATCACAGTTCAATATTGATCAAATGGACGCGGTGACTGCGTTCCTCCAAGGGGATCTCAAAGAGGAGATTTACATTGAGCAACCTGTCGGATTCCATGATGGCAGTGAGAGGGTCTGCAAGTTGAAGAAAGCAATCTATGGCCTGAAGCAAAGTGGACATGAATGGAACCGAAAGCTAGACAGAATGCTGCGCTCATTCGGGTTAATCAAGTCAAAGGCTGACCCATGTGTCTATTTTACAGTCAACATGGAGATCATCATTGCAATTTATGTGGATGATATTCTTATCTTTTGGAAACACAAGTCAACTCGTGACAAGATCAAGACGGCGCTTAGCTCATCATTCAAAATGAAGGGCATGGGACAAGCAACCAATTGCATCGGACTAAGCATCACTTATAGTAGAGGTACTATCAGTTTGGACCAAAGCAAGTACATTGAAGAAATACTCGACCGATTTGGAATGGCCGAGTGCAAAACAGCTATCACTCCAAGTGACACAAACCAAAAACTAACCGTGAGTATGTGTCCTACTACTGACGAAGAAAAACGAGAAATGGAAAACGTGCCGTATCAGGAAGCAGTCGGCAGCCTTTTATACCTAGTACAGGGCACTAGACCAGATATCGCATTTGCGGTAAATGATGTGAGTCGATTTAACTCCAATTACGGTAGGGCTCACTGGATGGCAGTAAAGAGGATCCTCCGCTATCTAAAAGGAACAATTGGATTCAAGATATGTTATCGTGAGTCGAAGCAGTCAGGACTAAAAGGATTCTCGGACGCTGACTGGGCATCAGATGTGGACAAAAGGCGGTCATGTACGGGCTTCGTTTTTGGCCTAAGTGGTGGTGCAATATCATGGACCAGCAAACGACAGAAGACGGTGGCATTATCAAGCACAGAAGCCGAGTACATGGCATTGTCAGCGGCTGTGCAAGAAGCATTGCGGCTGAAACAATTCGGCCAAGATCTGGACGAAGACATCAGGACCAAAGCAGTCAGGATCAAATGTGACAATCAAAGTGTACTGTATCTGGACAAAAGACTGCATTTTGTGCGTCAAATATGGGGTTGTGCATTTAAAATTAAATTAGATGTAATATCAAACCAATGTAAAGTTAAACCAATTCGTTTGTTTTTAAGGTTTAATCAAAGATTTATGTAAAATAATCAAGTTCTTAAATTTGTATTTAAATGAGTGAGGGTGTTGAAATAGTACAACCCTACGCCCATAGGTGGCGGCTTAAGTATAAGTTACTATCTGGCAACACTGTGTCGTGTTGACAGTTTCCGTTTCTGTTCAATAAATGGCTACCAACCAACAGAGTCACAGGCATTCTTCTGGAATAGAAATCTCGGAAATCGATCCAAAAACGGGTGAGTTGCCAGATATAATAGATATAATATGGCTAAATCAAAGAGCGATGAAAGCCACTTCCAAAATTTAAACAAGCGGATGGATGACATCACTGGCATGTTACAGACACTTACATCTGAAGTTGTCTCGCTTACAAGGAATAATAGGGAGAGTTTCCAAAATGTTAATAAAAAAATCGAACAGCTGGATCGAAATATGAGAAGGATGAATGTAATTATATTTGGCCTCGAATCAACCTCTGATAGAGAAAGGTACGAAGACTTACTCTCTCTTGTTTGTGACTTGATAAGAAATGGGCTCGGATTAGCAATAGACATGCACCAAATTGCTTTTGTTACCAGAATCGGGCCCCGCGCAACAAATTCGCATATATTAGTACAGCTCTCTAATTACAGCATTAAGCTGTCTATTTTGCAAAATTCAAGGAAAGTACAGGGGCAAAACTCCTGTGGCTAATCCTGGGCCGATAGCAACGAGTCGCGCCACTGTCACCGCGCGCGTTCCTCCTGCGTCCAATCAAACGCTGACCGCGCCTAGCGGTGCCAAATTCCATAACCTCCGCCAAAGGAAGCTGACGCGTACGCAGTTTCTGCGCCATACTTCCCATGCTGGAGGCTTGCGGAAACCACTGGTGAAGAAAAAGAACGACACCGGATCGGGCTATTCTCGCGATGTTACTGCCGCAGACGCCGGGGATGTTACGCCTTCCTTCCCTTCTTCAAGAACGCCCACAGCAGCCAAGGGAAGAATTGCGGCGAATCCACTCAACACCTCGACCGACTCAAAGGATGCGGACACCATGGATGGCTGCAGTTCCGAACACCAATCTATCTTAGATATTCCTACTTACAATTGAAGTGTACGACAAAGACTATCTAATTTGGCTACAAACGAAGCTGTTAATAAATATACATTCAATATTGCAAGCATAAATATTCGTTCGATTAGTAAAAAGTTGGATGAGATCATAAATATGTTGTCTATGTACAGTATTCATATTCTTGCTGTACAAGAGATTTGGCTATCAGATGTCGATGAATCGCTCTGTCGTGTGCCTGGTTATGTTTTTGTACAATCGCCTCGAATGAATAGTAAGAGAAAACGCGGCGGTGGCGTTGGGTTTTTTATTCAGAATAATTTCATGTTTAATATAATAGACTTTGAATACGATATTAGATAGAGCAAATATGGATTCAGTTTACTTTTAAAAAACAAACATTTATCATAGGTTCAATATAATCGGTTGTCTTATGTGTCGCCCATCTGTGACATACTTATTGTTTTGGCAGATTTTAATGTAGATTTGCTGGCCCCTCTCTCTCGGGAAGCTACTATACTAATACATGGATGTATCGATGCTTTCGGCTTACATCAAATAATATCGCATCCTACACGTGTAACAGACGCTCATAAGTCATTGCTTGATGTGGTTATAACTAACGGGAAAGCCGATTGCATTCGAGCTTCGGTCCTACCCATGCCACATCTAACCGATCACTCACTAGTTTTGGCTTCTCTTAATTTCCATAAACCCACTAAGGCCATACGCACAATCGAGTATAGGTCGATTGATCGGATTAAACAAGACATTTTCATAAACCATCTGTCTAAAATCGATTGGTCATCTTGTTTAAAAACACATTCCCCTGAAGACAATCTCAACACTCTTAGCAACCTAATTATGTCTGCTTTTGATTTGTTTGCCCCGATACGAAATCATACGATACGTGAAAGAAATACACCCTGGATAAGTGACGAAATCAAGGAGCTCATGTTCCGTCGCGATAAACTTGCTAAGAAAGCTCGTATTAGTGAACACTACAGGAAACCTTATAATCATTTAAGAAATTATATTAATAGTTTGTGTAAGCGGGCGAAGAGTGAATATTTTTCTCATCATGTTAATACTAATTTAAAAAATAGCAGAATGTTATGGAAAGAAATCAATCACCTGGCAAATGCAAACTCTTTTGATAGCGCCTTGCCACCAAACTTCGATGCAGAGTCGTTAAATGTATATTTCTCTGACAACTCAAAAATTTTAAAAGCGGACGTAGATTCTATTCAGTATTACAATATGTATCCTAATTTACGCAACATATTACCTTGCAGTTTAATAAGGTGTCTTACAGGGAAGTCACGAAATATATAAATGAAATTAGCTCAAATGCGATTGGGAATGATGGCATTTCTATCAAAATGTTAAAAATCTGTTTGCCATATATAATTGAGTACATTACCGCTATAATAAACAAGTGCATCGAAACCTGTCAAGTGCCACGTCAGTGGAAAATTTCACTGATTCGCCCGATTCCAAAGAAAACACCTGTTTCTAGTTTTAAAGATCTCCGCCCTATCAGTATTCTTCCTTGCTTTTCAAAAATCCTGGAGAAGGCTATTTATTCACAAATGATTCCTTTTATCGCGAAAAATAATCTGCTTCCTGATTACCAGTCTGGCTTTCGCCGCAATCATAGCACCTCTACTGCGCTGGCGCACGTCACAAATTTATGTCTATCCAACATGGATAAAGGCAAAGCAACTGCCCTCATACTTTTAGATTACAGCAAGGCTTTTGATTCTCTGGATCACTCTCTTCTGGTGGCAAAACTTTTACATCTAGGCTTTTCTGGGTCAGCATGCGAATTGATACGTAGTTATCTGTCAGAGCGTTTTCAAAAAGTAATTTTGAAAGATGTATCTGGCCGTCAATCGATTTCCTCTCTTCGTGAAGTTAAAACAGGCGTACCACAGGGATCGATACTGGGCCCGGTCTTATTTGCACTATATACTTCTGACATAGCTGCAAATTTTGAAAACTGTCGCTATTATCTATATGCCGACGACACTCAATTAATGCATTCCATAGACACGAATTGTCCATTTTCAGCAGTCAGCCTAATCAATGCCGATCTTGAAAGGTTATCCGCTTGGTCCAATAAACATGGCTTACAAATCAACCCTTCGAAGTCATGTTTTATGATTATTGGGTCGAAACAGGGCAGGACTAAAATGGCTAACTATGGCTCTCTTCCTATAATGGTGGACAGTTTGCCAATACCACTGGTCACTACGGCTAAAAATCTGGGTATTCTATTTGATGGAAAATTACGGTTTGAGGAACATGTCAGCAAAAGCGTTGAGTGGGGTTTCTCACGTCTAAAGGCCTTATACAGAATTCGGGAGTACCTCAGCGTCAGAATCAGAATACTACTTGTAAATGCCCTTATATTGTATATAATGGACTATGGCGACTGTGTGCAGGGTCGGACTGGCCATAGAGTCAGGGTGGCATTTGCCACCCGGGCCCTGGCCTGTGCGGGCCCTCTCAGATGCTGTTTTTGTTTTAATAAATAAGTCAAGCAAGCAAAGCGCTCGCATGTATCTAATGAGTAACACAGACACAGCCACACATAAAAAGAGAGTTTATGACAGCAAAGAAAGAACTCGTACATATTGTACGAGCTGATATTGTACATCGTACCTGTGGCCTTTTTATTGTACGCCCCCGAAAAAAGAAAGGAAATGTTGAACAACGTCTTACGCAAAAAAATACGCAAGAGATTTTCAATAGGCGTCTCGTTCTGAAAAGAATCTTTGACGTAATAATATTCATATCTAAACGAGGCATAGCTTATCGTGGAAAAAGAGAGGCATTGTACACCTTAAAGGATGTTGTCGATGGCCAAAACCAAAATTATGGAAACTTTTTAAATTTAGTTCTCCTGTTATCGAAGTACGACCTAGTTCTGAAGACCCATATATCCGAGGCCATTACTGAAAGTAAAAAAAGAAAAGAGTCAGGAAAAGGTAAGGGTAGAGGTAGTCTGGTAACCTTTCTGTCAAAAAACATCATAAATAAATAAATTAATATATGCGCACGAGAAGTCAAACAAGAGATCGTTAAAGAAATTAAGGAAGCAAAATCTTTTAGCCTCAATGTGGATTCTTGTCAGGATATTGGCATTGTTGATCAGGCTGCAATTTGCGTCCGCTATGTTAAAAATGGAATTCCACAAGAGCGAGCGGTCAGCATGGTTCCTGTGCAAAAATCAACAGGCGTAGCTTACCTAACAATGGTAATTTCAGAATTAGCTCAGTTAGGCTTGAATTTGCAAGATCTTATCAGCGTGTCTTTTGCTGGTGCAGGAAATACGGCAGGACGATATATTGGTCTTCAAACAAAACTGAGAGGAGCGGTACCAAAATTAGTTTTCACACATGTTTTGAATTTTGTGCTGGGGGGTGCCACGTCAAGTTGCACTGAAGCAAAGAATTTATTCGGCGTCTTGGAGTCTACAAGTGTATTTAATCACGAATCATTCGAGCGCGTGTGGGTGGACAAAATCGCGGAAATAACAGCTGGTAGAGACAAGTTGAGACGATTACAGAACATCGGAAAAACGAGATGGTGGGCCAAAGACAAAGCATTGACAACCATCATGGAGAAAACTCGATACGTTGCATTGTTAAAGACTCTAAGTGCCATATCTTTGAGCATGGAGTTCGAGCCAAAGGTTTCATTTCAAGCAAAGGCGTTGATGGATTCCTTTTTGAAATTTGAAACAATTCTGACAGCCTGCGCATTCAAAAAAATATTCGATTTATCAACCCCTGTAAGACTATACCTGCAAACTCCTACACTAGACTACCTTAAAGCTTGGGGATTTATCAAAGTTTGGAGAAGAATTTGCGGAAACAATTAGATCATTTTGACGACATTTTCAGTTCTGCAAGTTTGTTTGCATCCCAGGTCCAAGAATTAATTCAAGTCGAAAACGTTGATGTTGAAATACAGACCACCCTCCCATTACGGAGAACGTCTAGAAAACCGAAAAAACACGATTAGTTACATCAAGATGAAATTGGACTGCTATCTGCGAACCCAAAGAAATTGTTCTCTATTACCGTATACAAAGTCATCATCAACACGACTCTAGTAAAAATAGATGAAAAATTCAACTGCAATGAGCATTTAATGAAGGATGTCGCTTGTTTGGATCCGAAAAACTTCCACGAAATTGACAAAAACGGAATTCCTGAATATTCCTGATGCATTAAAGTCAATCGCATCTATTGCCAATGTTGATAAAGAATTCAAATTCAAATTCTTTATTTTACAAAAAATCATAATATCAGTTACAAATGAATTAAACCTAACCTAACTGGATCGCTAGAGACGTCCGCACTAAGGTAGGCTCAGATTCGTATAATTAAGTACTGCCATTGATTTTATAGTGTAAATAAAATCAATGGTACTGCCTAATGCTAAATAAAAAAATACGTAGAAGAATGCCGTGAAAAATAAAATCAAGTAAACTAAAATTTTAGTAAAAAATAAAATTTCAAATAATCTTAAAAGGTATGTGATAATAATAATATAAAGAACAAAAAGCATGCCAATCATAAATATATGGTAGGTGAATAATGATGTGTTAGGCATGGTAAGTTAGATAGGAATAAAGCAAATAAATTTTTCGGGTTCTTTCCTTCCCTGGGTGATCAACCAGTGGGTTAGTCTTTTTTTGTTTAAATTTATACCTTGAGTATAAATGCCGGGTATATCCTTAGTTTTATTGAACAACGACGGTGCCAAGTATATAAAATGTCTCTGTGCATGGGTACTATTCAGTGTGGGCACTATGTGGTTACTATTAGTTATCGCTCATGTTATAATTTTATGGGTTGTTTGCTGGTGCAATTCTTTATGTTTGTGATAATAGAGTATTATCGTTTTAAATGTTTGCCGTACGTCAAGAACAGAGCTCACGAAAAAGTTGCTCAGACGGGTGTATCTCAACGGTTTCTTGTTGACAACTCTTAACAGCGCCTTCTGAGCTTTAATACGTGGATCGAGGTGTGATAGTGCTGCACCGCCCCAACCAAGAATCCCATATGATATAATGCTGTGAGCAAGCGCGTAATAGACAACTTTGAGTAATGGTTTCGACATTACGTTACGTAGAAGTTTAAATGGATGAATGAGTTTGCGAATTTTAGCCGCTGTGTTGTAGATATGGTAAGACCAGGTCAATCTATTGTCCAAAGTCAAGCCTAGGTATTTAATCGTGTTCACCTTGTCTTCAAGAACAAGCACAGATAGTTGATGGACTGTCCTTACATGTATGTACTATGAGGGATAGTCCAGCTGTTTGTTGCATTCCCTTGCTTGTTTTGGAAAACGTCATATATTTGGTTTTCTCTACATTTAGAGATAAAAGCTTACAGTCAAGCCATTCTTTTATCCGTTTGAGACTCATTTGACAGTTTTCAAACACTCCCTGCCAGGATCTGTCTCTGAAAATTAGGGCAGTGTCATCTGCATACAAGATGGCTTTCCCCTTACACAGAGGAATCGATGATAGTCCATTTATGTAAATAAGGAATAGAATTGGACCTAGCACGCTACCTTGAGGTACTCCAAATTAGATTCCTGATCTCGAACTAGACGTATCCCTTAGTTGAGTGACTTGAGATCTACCACAGAGGTAATCCTCAAACCATCGCAAAGACGTACCGTGAATGCCTATTAATTGAAGTTTTGTAAGCAAAAGACGATGGGAGACAGTATCAAATTACTTTCAAAAGAACTCGAATCTTTTGCAAAAAGTTTTAAAGAACTTTCTAAAACTATTTGGGACGAACACATTTCACTTAGGGGTCATCGCACAAAGGATTCAGATTCTCAGATTGAGAAAGAAGATGAAGAGGAGGAAAAAGGCGGCGCTATTTGCTTGTCTGCAAGAGGTTCCGATGCTTGCCGAAGTTGCATAGGTACCATGTGCATGTAAACTTTTGTCTGAGTATAATATGCACATAAGTACGTACTCCAACGTATACGTAGCTTATTGTACAATACTCACAATCTCATTTACGCAAGTGACTTGCGAGAGACGATTTTCAGCACTCTTCGTTCCCTACTAGGTCAAGAACTGCTAGATTCATTGATTATTCTGAACACTGAATCGGATCTTATCAAGGATGACGAGGATAGCAGTTTTTACGAAAGAGTTATTGACAGTCTAGCTGAAACTTCTCTTTAAAAAAAAATTGATTGGATAACACATTATCAATTAGTTAATTGAACTTTCTACATAAAAATATATGAAAATGTATGTCTTATTTTAACGAGTTATTGGCAGTCTAGCTGAAACTTCTTCTCTTTTATTTTTATTTTTGATGGGATAGTCATAACTAACTAAACTTTCTTCATAAAAATGTATCTCTTTGAAATTAAAAACTTCCAAAAATTCGTGCCTATTTGATTATTATTATCATTTGGTTCATTGGTTGACCTGATGGTATCATTTGATCCAAGGCGCGCGGCGGGCCCCTAAAGTAATAATCCCACCCGGGCCCTTTAGGCCCAGTCCGACCCTGACTGTGTGTACGGCCCCTGTCTATATAGGAAGACTGAGCGGAGACTTCAGAGACTGCAAAATGCCTGCGCAAGATTTTGCTTTAGGATTCCTCCACGTCATCACGTGTCACCATTCCTTGCGAAAGCTTCCATGTTGAATATGAGTAAAAGAAGGCAGCTCCATCTTGCGACCCTTGTACTCAAGGTAGTACGCAATAAACAGCCGCGATATCTTTACTCGATTATGACGTGGTCCCGTAACCGGCATGTCCATTCAACACGGGCACGCGAACAACTTGCTATAATACCCAAGCACAAAACTACACATTTCCAGTGCAGCTTTTCGTATTATTCTGCGGTTGTATAGAATCGGTTGGGAATGGCTTTGCGATCGAAATCAATTGCAGTATTTAAGGACCACTTTAAAAGTTTATTATTAAAGGAAGATATTTAGATGTCATAATTTGATTTTATTTTAAAATAACTATTGCTAATTGGATTATTACTATTGTCTTCGTTTATTTATTAATTTGTAACCTGATTATTTAATGTTAAATATTTTGATTTTGATTATTTTTGATTTATTATATGTAGATTATTAAATTTATGTAATTACGTTATTTTCTTTTAATATCATTTGATGTTAAATATCTTGATTTTGATTATTTCGATTTGTGTATTTATTTGATTATGATTATTTGGATTTTTTGTTTTAAGATTTATTTGATTTGGTTATTTTATTTTAAAAATCATATACCTATGTATCAATAATTAATAGGTGTGTCCTGAAAACCAGGATAAGAGATATCCTGAGGATACCCCTAATTTGCAGCGTTTGTAGCTTTATTTCATAGTCTTTGTCTATTTATAGTTTTAATTTTTAATCTGTGTGTTCTTGTTTTTTTTGTATATGTTTTTTTATAACAGCTGCAAATAAATAAATAAATAAATATACATTTTGTCAATCACAAAATGAACGTTCATTTGGCCGCTCAATTGTTAAGCAACTCCGTTGCTAACAGTTTGGAATTCTGTAACGAGGAATTAAATTTGCCTTTTTTTGAAAACTGCCAAGCGACAGCAGAGTTCATAAAAAATATAAATACCGAATAAGATATTTTCAATTCACGAAATTTATTCAGGCATGACTTTAAAAGACCCATGAGTACAAAACATTTTGAAAAAATTATAGCTGAATATGACAGGGTAAATGAATATACCCAAAATTTAAAATTCAACTGTAAAGCGTTGATAGAGTCGAAGAAAACTTGGTTTCGTCGGTTTTCTAGCCAATTCAATAGCGTTAAAAGGGCTCTATGTCGACCTAATAGAGTCAGGAAGGTTGAAGTTCCTTCCGACTTTATTAGGTCTCTCAAGATCATCTGGAAACTTTCTTCAGTGCAGTGCGCTCCCGAGGGGGATTTAATAATAACCCTACTGCTAGACAATTCACAGCAGCCTACAAACGCCTCATATGCCATGTTGAAGTACAAATCAGTGATAAAGCCAATTGTTTGCCTTTAGAGAAAATCAATATTCGTAACGCACAAAGGCCACGTACCATAGACACAATTAATGCTACAACTGGCCTTAGTGTAATAATGATGAGACACGACGACGTATCTGTTGACCAAGTCCATTTAATCGATGAAGATTCTGACTTCATATCATCTATGCCGTGGGTGCCCGAAGACATGGATAACGCAATAAAGTCCATTGTTGAATATATTTGTAGTTGTGGTTAAAAAAATCGCGAAGAAAATCAAATGCGAACCCTGTGTGACCATACCATGTTTGGGAAAAAATATTAACAAATTCATGTTTTAAAAATTGGTAAACGATTGCCTTGTCTTGTATTTTTTTTAGTGTACTTGACAATCATATGTATGATTCGCCAGCATTATTTAATCATAAATACTTGCTAATAAAAGCAATAATTGAAACTTATTTTACAATTAGAATAAAGTATGAAGCAAAATGCATCAAAGGAAAGATTGCGACATTTTTATAATAAATTACTTCTGTTGGGCGGAAAATAAAAATCGAATACATTGTATCTGTAGTTTTATTATTATTTCTTCTTAGTTATTGACACTTGTACACACGCGTTAAATCGGGAAACAAGATGCCAGCCAATTCTTATCGATAATCTCAGTTTAGGCAGTGATAGCACAGCACTATTTTTGTCGCACACCGCTGTATTTTATTTTAGTCTCGCCTCACTGACTATTGCCATTGATTTTATAACACTATAAAATCAATGCTATTGCCAATCTAATGCAGCGTTTACTCTCGCGCGAGGCGAGACGCAAAACCATGTTGTAAACAAACGGAACAGAGGCAAAGCTTCTAGCAAGTAGGTAAACATTTTGTACGCTCGTTAGAAGCTTTGCCTCTGTTCCATTTGTTTACTGATATGGTTTTGCGTCTCGCCTCGCGCGAGAGTGTAAACGCCCTATAACGGTAGTATAATACATCTATGGTAGCACCCGACGTTTCGGCGACGTTGCCCAGCAAAGATAATATAATGTTGTCCAGGGTAGACTGGACAGCGGTGGCTGCAACGTCGGGGTCCAAACTTCACGCGGTAAATAAATTTTTTCAACCACTGTTGTATTATGCCTTTGCAATTATTATAAAATCAAAGACTATCGCGGTTGTTTGACATTATAAATAGCTTTATAAACGAATCTACCGCGCAGTTTGTAGCACCCGACGTTTCGGCGACGTGCCCAGGGTAGACTGGACAGGCGTCTGCAACATCGCCGAAACGTCGGGTGCTACAAACTTCACAAGGTAAATTCGTTTCAAAAGCTTTTTATAATAATTATTATTAAAAAATCCTAAAAGAAAACTCAACAAACCTATTTTTTTTTATGTACTAAATTTCCAGTACAAAATTTTGCAGTAACAACCGACTCATTTGATAAAAATAAAACAAACATGGTATAAAAATAAACAAATAAAACCCAACAATTGTACAGACTAAAATAAAAACTTTCATCAGTTGGTATAACGTATACATTTATTTGTTTCTTTATATACAAAAGAAACATAGAAAAATATAACAAAAAAAAATCTAAGTGAAAAAAACTGACGAGATTGGATTTTATCATTTATTTTTTATGCGACTTATGCTTTCAATTATTTTTATTGGTACTAAATTTCCAGTACAAAATAGTACATGCACGGTTTAAAAATTGCCACACATTTGATAAAAATAAACAAATAAAAAACAACCAGTGTAATGAATAAAATAAAAATTTATAATGTATCACAAAAAAAGTGCACAACATGAGATACACGTTACATCACAGCTTGATTACATATGAATAAAAAAAAAAAGAATACAAAACATAGAAAAATATAAACAATTAAAAAATCTTGGCGGCTCGGCGTATTGGACGGAAGAGGTGAGCGATG
This sequence comes from Micropterix aruncella, assembly GCA_944548615.1. Lineage (NCBI taxonomy): Eukaryota > Metazoa > Arthropoda > Insecta > Lepidoptera > Micropterigidae > Micropterix > Micropterix aruncella. The sequence goes on from OX155971.1 coordinate 17,806,053, forward strand.
CGGCGGAACTTGCGGCTTGCCAATGCAAACAAGCCCACAAACAGTACACTGAGAAAAATATAACGCTGTAATGCACGGAAATACGCATGTTTCAACAAGGATTACGCATATAACTCGGACTGTGGTCCATAAGTACGAAATAACATGGCGTGTAACGGTGTTGGGTGTGACGGTAGTTACCGTGCCGTAATGTTATTTCATTAGGTGCGACTTTGGGATCTCGCTTCTAACATGACAGCATGTAGTAGTATACGTACGGTTAGTCGGACACATGAATCATGTTGAAATATAATGATACATATAATCGAGTAATGGAGTTTCATCAAAATTCCTTATAATTCAACAAAATTTCGAGTGAAACATCGTTATTCTATATAAAACCGTAATAACAAAACGGTAGTAATGTAAGAATCAATCTAATATTTTTCTCATTGTAGTTGTAGTTTATAAGTTGGTACATAATTATACCTAATGATGAAATACAGTTTTTACTAATTATCAGTTTGTACCGAGCCACCCCCCCCCCCCCCCCAGATTCTGCAGATCCAATCAATCATCACACATCCATCCATCGTACTGAAATAATGATACTATAGGTAAACTAATGTAAACTATTATTATAAAAATCACTACAAAACAGAGAATCAGCCTATGGGATTGTATGGAATTCCTCAAAGCAAGGTGGTTCCAAACATAGTGGAATTTCACACTTCTTACACTGGTACCTGGTTCTTGGTCCAGTCTTACCTGGTACAGGAGGACGACGTACTTTGCACCAGAGACATAGTTGTCGCGGAGGACCGCATCCAGCATTTTTGGCCGGTATAAGTTCATGGTAATGTTCGTAGGCTGTTAAACGCATAGCTGGTAAGTGAGCATCTCTGGTTGGTCGTATATGACTTATTTGAAGAGGGACATGAGCTAAATGCTGCTCCATAATCTCTTCAATCAAATTTAGTCGAAAGTCCTTGTGAGAAATCTTTTTCTTCTCGGGAAAACACTTTCTGAAGATGATGCAACTGTTTAATGCAGATACACCGAGGAGTCTCTTGAATATTTTCTTGTACCACTTTTGTTTTCTTTCAGTTTCAACCAGGAAAGGCTCCAGCTGTTGATCCTTTTTATCAACACCTCCCATTTTGAGGTTGTAGTCGGCAATAAGCGCCGGTATGTAGTGTGACGGAAGGCCAGGTCTACCAACCACTCGTGGAGACTCAGCGGTATGATACGTGGATGTTACGTAAACCTGGTTCCTATCTCGGTATGACATCACAGCAACATCCCCGGAATGCCGTGCTAGACAAGTGCCTTGATCAAGCTTCGCCAGCTGTAGCAGTGGAGGCAAGTTTTTGCGCGATCTACGCAATGTGCCAACACAATCTGTTTTATTGCGCTTCAGAAACCTCGATAACACAGGCGAATTGAACCAATTGTCCATGTACAAAATGTGCCCCTTGTTCAGAAGAGGCTTCATGAGGCGCACTACAATCTCAGTACTCTTTGGAAGCGGAGATTGATCAGAGTGATTTTTACCCGTATAGATCTCAAACGACCATAGGTAACCGGTGGTCGATTCACAAATTTCAAAAGTTTTTATGCCGAATCTGGCGGATTTATTTCTAACGAACTGCTCGAAGAGCAGGTTACCTTTCCATAACGTCAACGACTCATCCAACGCTATGTCTTGCTCCATCACGTAAGCAGCTTGAAACTTATCGTTTAAGTGCTCAACTAATGGACCAAGACAGAACGTGCTGGGTGAGTCGGGCGTGCGGGTAGACATGTCTACAAAGTGAAGGGCTCTGTTTAGGGACCAAAAACGGGCTCTTGACATTAGATTCCTAAACATGGGGACTTTTAACAAGGGATGATTTGAAAATTTACAATCTTCCGATGGCATCTCAACGACGCTACCCAAAATGAAAAATGCAAAAAGTATCATTATTTCATGCACATTCGTCTCATACCATTCTCTAGCAAAACTTTCCGAAGCCGTCGCCAGTTCTATCGCATATCGATTAGTCTCCCGCACGATATGCTCTAGAATGCGATCGTCCCAAAAAGCGCGAAACGCCTCGTACTCACTGTGGACCTGCACGGTGGGACCTGAGCGACAATGAAATTCCTCCCGGCGGCCCCTAAAAGTAGCCATAGGGGACCACTCAAATTGCATCGCCGCTCTATCGCCTTCGAACAGTTCCCGCGATATGACGGATTCCGCATCTACCGACGACACGTTCTCGTCGCTTTCGTCCGCATTCGCGCCGACGTCCCGCTGTCTCTCTCGCAATAACCTCGCTGTCTCCCTCGCGCGACGATCGCGACGAACCCTCTCCGTTTCATCCACTAAACCTTTCAATGCCGCGGGGACGTCTTCATCGGTCATACACACTTCCACAATTGGATCAGCTTGACACCAGACACTCTCACCGAGCACAGCCCTCGCGGTGGCGTGCCGACCGCCCCTAACCACCCTAAGTGCCACCGCCGCTCTCCCCCGCCGTCCGCCGCCCGCTGCCCCCCCTTGTCCGCCTCCGTCCGCCGCCCCCCCCCGTCCGCCTCCGTCCGCACCGCCCCGTGCGCCGCCCGCCGCTCTTCCCCGGACTCGCCCCGCCGCTGCCAAAGTTCGTCTGAAAATTAAACCAATATTATTAGTTCTCACATTGTCCTGTCTAAATTTCAATAAATTTGGTTATGATCGTTTTGTGAATTTGTGAAAAGTTACTGGATGGCGTAAACAAAGTAAAAATAAGATAAAGATGTATTTCTGAGTGATAATTGTATCTTATCTATCATAATTGGCGTGAGATGTATCATTGAGAGCGTGTACAAAATTACGCGACTGCTGTTGACCGTTCGGGAGTTCCCTCGTCGGGAGCCAATCCTGGGTCATGCTTACCGTAAAAATGCATCATCATAGGAACTAAACCAGCACGTACAATTTCAATTTCATAGGATTAAAAGGAGGCGGTTCTAATTCCGCTTGCAAGATTTGACCTAAACAAACGTACCTACTGAAACATTGCAAGGTAAATAAAATCTTGTAAAAAGTACACGAAGAAAGAGATGTTTAGATTTGTTTAGATGGGTTCTTTAATAAACCATTGTTTCCTTTTTCTTTATAATTTCTTCGGTTGTTGCAAATGGTAATAATTATATTATTCATTGCTAAGCATCACTTTGTGATGCGCGATTCCTGTACCTTTTGTCTCGGATATCGCAAGCATGGCTCTGTTTGCAGAATTTCGAGAAACGCGATGGCTTTCGCGTTAGTCTGCTCCATATATTACCGAAGACACGTGCGACCCCGTCGCGCTCACGACGCACAATGGCAAACGTGGTGTGGCCACTTCGGCGCATTAATTCTCGCGTGCTGGCCCTGGCTGCTGCCATCAAGGATGCGAGACAGCACGAACGCCAAATCAATGTATGCTGGCTCGACCTAGAGAATGCCTTTGGGTCAGTCCGACACAGTCTCCTCCACTTTGCACTCCGCTGGTACAACTTCCCACCAGTCGTGCGTGACATTGTAGCCTCCTACTACAACTGTCTGACTTTCCATGTTAAAACGCAAGAATGGACTACCCGCTCTATACCATATTCAATTGGACTATTTCAGGGCTGTTGCCTCTCCCCGACGATCTTTAATATAGTTTTTAATATACTTCTGGAAAGCCTGAGCCAGTTTGACAGGAAGTGGGGCTACCGTTTTAAAACAGACGGCCAATACACCTCGTCGTGCCTCGCTTTTGCCGACGACCTAACTTTCATCACCAGAAGCCCCAAGCAGCTTTCCCTGCTTTTACAGAAAGTGGAGCTTTTCTGCGACTGGTCAGGCTGTATAAAAGTGAAGCCCTCCAAATGTTTTTGCCTTGGACTCGCCCGCATGGGCACAAAGTTTACATCCTATGACCCCAAATTGGTCTATAAGGGCTCTAATATCTCCCTTATAGACCCAAACAATCATTTCAAATTCCTCGGCAGAAAAATCACCCATCAGGGAAAAGACGTCTCGGGCGATCATGTTATAGAGCATTTCAAAAGTTGCCTGGCGAAAATAGATGCCTTGCTAATTTCTGGCCCTCGTAAGGCCTGGATCTATGACAATTATCTAACGTCACATTTGTCATGGCCCTTTCTTATTTACGATTTTACCAAAACCCAACTGTCCCGTCTAGATGCACTGGTGACAGCTAGTTTAAAATCCTGGCTGTCCTTAGCCAAACCAGCTGACCCCTCGACTCTCTTCAGGTCCAAACAAAATTTTGGGCTAGCGCTTAAACTGCCCTCTCTGCTCTACGCCAACTCCAGAATAACCAAAAATTCGATTCTGTGCAATTCCAAAGATCCGGCAATATCGAAGCACGTAATAAGTGGCTGTAGTGATTCAAATGAACTACAAGCCCGCGTAGACTTCCACAAAAGGTTCCTTACTGGAATCAGCCAGAATGGCACTGGTCTGGGGTATGGCAGTACAACCACGAGCGACGTGGACTTGAAGAAGTCTCTTTTGCGGGGAGATTACGACAGCAAGAGTATGGCTCATGCTATTGGCCTTCAATGCCAGAATGATTGGACAACAATTGGTGACTTTTGCATTCCGCCTCCAATGCACTGGAAGGTAATGCTCTATGACTGGACGCCAGAGATGCTGAAATTTTATTTGAATGCCTTTCAGCATACACTTCCAGACCCCAGTAACCTCGCTCGTTGGAGCTTTGCCGAGGATAGTTCTTGTCCCCTCTGTAGCAATACCCCTTGCACAGCTAGACACATTCTAGCTGGCTGCAAGGTGGCCTTAGATCAAGGACGGTACACTTACCGCCATGACAAAGTTCTCGCTGTTATTCGCGAGGTAATTAGTCTCTCAGTGGCTCGTGCCAACAAGGGTTTGACAGTATCCTCCAAACCCCCAATACAGTTTGTGCGGGATGGCTCTAAAGGCAAAAAACATTTAACTACAAAACCTTTCTCAATAATCGAGAAAGCTACAGATTGGATTCTGGAGGTTGATTCGGTCTCTAAGCAGTATAAATTCCCTGAAAGTCTCGGATGCACAGCCCTCCGTCCAGATATAACTCTTTACTCTCTATCTCGGAAGGTGGCTCTTATTGTAGAATTAACTGTTCCATGGGAATCAAATATCCCAAAAGACCACGAGTACAAATTAAATAAATACCATGATCTTGCAAATGCCGTAACCCGGAACGGCTTCACTGTTCACCTTCACGCGGTGGAAGTTGGCGCTCGTGGCCTGCCAGCTAAATCTCTATTTCACCTCTTTAAAGATCTTGGCCTTTCCAGAAAAATAATCAACTCTTTTTTAGAAAAATTATCTAAAACTGCGATTTGCGCATCTCAAATTCTATGGCTTCGAAGGGGGAGTGAATGGGTGGCAAGGTGAACGCTCACATGTGGCAAGACAGCTGTCCTAAACCTACCACAGCCGGTTCGTAAGTCCGGAATCCACTGCTCACCCCCCAGAAGTGTAAAAAAAATAGTATTATGATGGGCCCGACTCCGGTCGGTGAATTCCATGGCAGCTCCGTTTGTATTTATTATACTCTTTGATGTACCGCCACCTGAGCCATCGCCAAATGGGAAACGGCAATGTTAATGCCGTTGCAAAATTATCGCGATAAAGGGTGGCCACACTAACGTCAAATGCCCAACATTGCGATAATTTTCCAGCACTGTGGCCGCAGCATTAGAGATCAACGACTACCGGGTCGGCGATGTCCCATAAATGATCGATCAAAAAATCAAAATAAAATTAATAAGTACTAACCTTAGAGCGCTCGGCGACGAAAGCGAGACAGGGGATAAACTCCCATAGCCAGCGGGCGTATACCAGGAAGAGCGCAACGGTGACCTCTGAAAGCAACAAGATTCCCCCGTTACTGCCACATATATAAACTGCTTTGGGGGTTCGTTGATAATCTGACCATCCTTAGAAGAATCGGTCTATTTGTACCCGCCGATTACTGCCGTACTAAGACTCACGTATTGTTCGCGTTACCGCGATCTTGAACTAACATCGTTCAACACTGCTTCACAGTGCGGACGCTTAGTGCACTAAATGCACTATGTTCGGCTAGAATTGGATATTTGGACTGTGAACTCAGCACAACTGCAATATACGGTAATGGCGTTTCTTAGTAATTAAGTAATTAGGTAAATATGTAGTACGTAGAATAAAAATTGTAGAATTAACCGTTCCATGGGAATCAAATATTCCAAAAGACCACGAGTACAAACTAATAAAATACCACAATCTCGCAAATGCCGTCACCCGGAACGGGTTCTACGTACTGCATAAATGCAGTTTTTACCCGTGCGGGGTAAAAACCGTACTGCAACACACCACACCGAAGTGTGCATCTAGCAATATTCAAATGTTCCAAAATCTTGACAACCCCCACCCATGCGCACCGCCAACTACAGGCGTTTGCCTTAATGTATCTTTCCGTTTGTTTCCCTTGGGAGCTAACGGGCCCATGATGAGTTAGCCACGATGACCCATGTGTTCAGGGTCGGTCACACTCACGGGTCAACACCCATCCGACGGCCTCCACGCACGGGGTGCGAACCTGGGTAGGACTTTGGAAACAGTTTCCCCTGGGAATCAAACCTCTGGCGCTCCTGGACGGTCTGCACACCGTGCGGTGCAAGCCAATCGATTGTGCACTCCGACTAACAACTTGCGGTGTCAACTGCCCGTCACCACAGGACGTTTTAACGATTTTTTCGTTCTGTCGCCCTGCAGTGAACGTAGAAGACTTTGGACAGAACAATCCAACGTCCAGCTACGTCACAACCCGCTAGAAGCCAACGCCTTTACCGCGAGATAGCCAGTAATGTTACCTGGCGGGCCGACACTCGCGCCCTTGCTTCCAATTGTGACCAGATTTCTCCGGTGTCTCGATTGGTTCCGAGTTCGAGGTCGCTTGCGCGGTCCTCTCCCTTACGAAGCGGTGTGCACCGAATCTATCGCGGACCAAGGCGTCCTTTGCCCGACTCTGAACCGGGATCGGATGGCCAATGGTCATTTCAAGAGCAGTCGCCGTAAGATTCCGACTAACAGTCGGGGGAGTCTGGAAACTGTATTGTTTCCTATAGAGTGGGGGTGGTTGCGTACCTTACGGCGACTGCTCTTGAAATCACTATTGGCCATCCGATCCCGGTTCAGAGCCGGGCAAAGGACGCCTTGGTCCGCGATAGATTCGGTGTACACTGTTTCACCGCTTTTAAGGGAGAGGACCGCGCAAGCGACCTCGAACTCGGAACCAATCGAGAGACCGTAGAAATCTGGTCACAATTGGAAGTAAGGGCGCGAGTTTCTCAAGCCGCCGGGAAGTAATTCCTGGCTTTCTCGCGGTAGAGAGTTGGTCTCTTACGGGTTGTGGGGTAGCTAGACGTCGGATTTGTTATGTCCAAAGTCTTCTACGCTCACTGCAGGTCGATAGAACGACTAATCGTTAAAACGTCCTGTGGTGACGGGCTCGCCCGTTGTAGTTGACAACTCAATATGTTTCCCTCGCACCCTATCCCCGCAACGCTTTGCCACTCGTGAGTGCGCCTACTGTTCGGACTCAGTATACTGTGCAGATAGCCTTTTCTCAATTTGAATGACTTAATGTCCGAGGTCATTCCAGCAGAAAGAGAGGCATACGAAACTAACTTCATATTTGCAATGTACTATACTTACATGCCGCTCATCGTCTTCTTCTTCGTCCAGCATTTCCTCTTCCATATCATCCATGTCTTCGAACTCCTCCACCACGGCCCCCAGTAAATGTTGGCCCAGCAAATGAACCGGTCCCTCTCCCTGCAATCGAAAAGAAAAAAAAACATTTAACAGGTCAATCCATGAAAAGTGGAAATGAGTTGTTAAAAAAATATTTAAGTTTTCTGGCCTTTTGTCAGTCTTAACTTTCACTTTAAATATGGCAACACTACCTACAAACGTCAAAAGATCAAAATGTCAAGAGATGTCACTGTCAAATTCAGTTCAAGCTAACCCTTCTTTGAAGCCAGTGTGTGTCACTGAAACTGCTGGAAAATGTAATTAATTTTGATTACTGACGCTGAAATATCGGTAAGTTTATTCACAATACTATATGTATGCCTTCATTCTTAAAGTGCCACATACATTTACACTAACTCACGCAATGTATAAACTTGGTAATATAAATGCTTTTAAAACACTCCCTATAAATGTAACGTATGTTACGAAAGTAATACATTTTCCCTTTTTAGCTTCACTATGCAATCTATTTTATTTATATTTGAAATCCTCTGTGTTTAGATTGATCAGCATTATTCTGTAAGAAAAAAATACAGGATAACCTGTAGTAGCACTGCCTAAATAACATTCATTTCTGTAACGTATGTCACGTAACATACGTTACATATATAATGTAACGTATGTTACATTCGTTTCAGGACTTTTCTTTGTTTAACGATGATTATTTTTTATAGTTTCAGGCCAAAATGCCACTAACTGCAGCCGAGAGGATGAGAAAAAGAAGAGAAAAGCTGAAAATGGAAGGAAAATACGACGAGCACCGAGCGAAAATACGGGAATCAACGAAGAAAAGTCGGGCCAAAAAGAAAAATCTGACTGGTGAGCTGTCTGAATCAAAAAGGAAAAAGATATTATTAAGTGAAAGGAAAAAAATAAGAGAAAGAGTCGCAAAGCACAGGGTTGGAAATTGCAACAAACCAACGTAAATCACTCGGTAGATTCATCCTGCTCGTCGTTGTTTTCCACGCCTCAATCTCTGGGAAAGGCAGTAGCACGTGTACGTAAAGTATTACCGAAATGTCCTAAGAAGAAGAAAGTAATTGTGCATAGATTGCTCAACGATTTAGACACATCTATTCAGGCGCCATCATCACCTAAACAGCAATCATCAGCATTGAACGAAGACACTGTTAAAACAATTGTAGAATTTTATCAAAGAGAGGATATAAGTCGTCAGGCTCCAGGTCTGAAAGACTTCATAACAAATCGTGTCGATGGTAAAAAGGAAAAAGTACAAATAAGGCACCTGTATGCATCTGTAACTGAAACTCACGCTATTTTCGTAAAAGAATATGGAGTAATTGTGGGAAGAAGTAAATTAGCTGAACTTCGACCAAAGCAAGTCTACCTCTCTAGTAGACTTCCTCATAACGTTTGCTTATGCAAGCATCACGAAAACTATGCCTTAGCACTGAATGCCTTGCACAAAGCCATTGGAAGTCCGCGATACAGTCATGGCTTTATAAGCACTATGATCTGTGAAGAAGCCTCAAAGGATTGCTGGCTCTACAAATGCAAGGTGTGTGAATCTACTTTGAAACTTGAATGTCGAAATAATTTGGTATGAATGGAGAGATTTGGATGCAAAATTGAATAAAGTGCAAGAAACTGGAACTGTGATTAAACTAATAGATCATATCTTAGACATGACTCCGGCGTTTTACATGCATTCATATATAAAAAGAGTTCAAGCGGACGCATACAACAAAGATCGATTGGCTTCATCTTCAAATCAGCATGATCCATCTGTGGCACTGGTGCAAGTTGATTTTTCTGAGAACTTTACTTGCATAGCACAGGATGAGGTATAAAGCTACCATTGGGTCCAGCCCCAAGTGACTTTGTTCACGGTGTCTATGTGGGTTAATGGAAAGCAGCAACCAATTGTAATCGTCTCTGACAACAGAAACCACAACAAGGATACAATTGTAGTATACATGGATAAGATTCTCCGAAAACTTCCCGGATACGTGACTGAAGTTCAAGTGTGGTCAGATGGACCATCTTCACAATTTAAAAATAAGTTTATAGCGGCAAGCCTTGAGATACTAGAAAAGAGACATAACAAACACATCATCTGGAAGTACTTCGCTACTTCACATGGTAAAGGACCCGTGGATGGCATTGGCGGGGCTCTTAAAAGGGTAGTTAGGAATAGAATTATCCGTCGAGAAGCCCTTGTTACTAACGGCAAACAATTCGCCCAGACAGCGAAAGACTCTACCGTTAATGTTATAAATGTCACTCCGGAAGAAATCGAACAGACTGCAAGAGAAATTGATTTGGACAACATTTTCGCTCAAGCTAAATCTATACCTGGAATATCAAAGACGCATGTCATGTTTTGGAAAGATGGAGGAATAATCACAGCCCCCACAGTAGAAAAAGTAAACGTTACAATAAGGGTTAAGAACAAGTTAAGCATGTATGAACAAGTATATGGTTCGGACAGTTCGGACTCGAGTGATCATGATATTCCATTAGCCCAGTTGAGATTTCTGTAAAGACTACTGACATTTTCAGAAAGAATACAAAATATTTTTAATGTGTAGGACTTACCTTAGTATATTAAGCTTAAAAATGTTACATTACATTATTTACGATTTGTATGAAAATTGGTGGTAACGTATGTTACGATTTTAATGTAACGTATGTTACGACCTCTCAATAATTTTATAATAAAAATATTTGGAAATATGTTGATGTTTTAACTGATTAGTTATCCTCGATCCTTTACAAAACCTATGTCTCAATTACAAAAATGCAAATTCACAAGATTCAGAGAACTTTTTGAAATGGCATCTAGTGTAAAAATGCTTGTCTATTTTTAGTAACGTATGTTACGAGATCTGCTTTTTTTATAACTCCTATTAAGAGTTACCCTTCTACTCTAACTTTTAGTCAACAAATAACATGTAAATTATGCTTCCTATTTGGATGTAAATAAGATCGAAATTACTTAAAGATAACAAAGGCTTACGTTTGAAGTATGATTTTTATTTTCTGATGTAACGTATGTTACGGTGGATTGACCCTAACGCGTTTCTCTGAAGTGCAGCGGTAGGATTGAATATAACGGTGAGGAGAATCAGACAAATGCCTCGATCTATTAATCATGAAACGGCGACTCTAAATCCAGAACGGACATAGAGTACCGTCATGTGAAAGGTTGGTTTATCATCATTCGAGTTGGCTCTTCGTCCTGCGAACCGATTAATTCATGCTTGTAAATTTAGCATTCGGCTGGTCCTTCTTTTATGACCTTTCCGGTAGACCTCTATGTGTATGCCTAGATATTTTGCACGAATTGTCGATGGGTAGATTATCGATCGCCCCTCCGCACAGAGAAAGGGATGTATTTGGATCGACGGACTTAAGTTTAGTTCCGGTTGGAGTATGTCAGAAGCAATTACAAAAATTTACTTGAAATTAAATGAGCTCACATTTGAATTTGGTGTTAGAACATGCTGTAGACATGGCCACTGAAAGCTGCATTTTTCAAAAAGATATATGTGGACATATTATATTATATAACATGTTATGATTAGAGGTACGGAATTTTCGTTTTTACTAAATAGATGCGAATTTATGCAAAATTTCTCGAAATTTGAAAAAATGCAAAAATACGCACCTGAAAAAAGTTTCAATAAAATTTCTCTGCAGATGAGATTAAATACAACAAATAAAGCCTACTTTCATATTGCTCAGTTATTTTGCCCATCTGTGGCTGCAAGTCACCACCTTAAAACAAAATACATTACTCGAAAACTTCTCAAAATATCCTTTTTTCAGAGAACTTTCGCAAAATGAGCTGGTTGATGGGTGTATCAATTACATTGCCTAATGCTTAAATCATTAAATAGGAATGAAGATGCCAATGTTAAGAACATATTCTGGTGTCCTAATGCTGATTTTCAAGTTTTACTGAAGCAGCGTTACAGTGTTAAGATACTTCTACGCTGTTAGTTGAACAGCGTAGAAGCAGAACGCTTCTTTATTAAATCTATGTCGCCGTTACGGACAGAATGATTCTAAATGGTCAAATGTTGGAAGTACAACACGGGTATCTTTTAATTAATATTAAATATAAATGTTAGGTCTATTAAAAAGTAGTTTCATATGCAGTATATGGGAATTTTAGTAAATATTTTAATTTTTTTTATTGCAAAATTTCTTGTTTTCTTTTTGTGAAAATTCCGTACCTCTAGTTATGATACAGGTTACATGATAACATGTTATGATAACGATATTTATGGACATGGGAGCTGAACACACGTCCCTGCTATACTACTGAAGTTCACGTAGTGACGTCTTATCCAGTGCATTGGAGCTACGTCAAGTAATTCACACGTTTCTAGAATATAAGGTCATAAAAACTCTAATTACTCTGCCGAATAAAAGTTTTTGCTTAAACTAGCGTATTTGTGCGATATATATGTCAAGCTGAATGCTTTCAATCTGTATCTGCAACATGCATTTTGAAACTGCAGTGAAAAACCTGCAGTTGTGGATAAGAGCACCCGCAGCCAATCCAACATACGATATATCGCTCACCTAAAACGAGACTGACTTAACTCAAAATTTTCAATTTTTCAACTAATTATGCAGTTTTTATACTGGTAACGCGCTCTATCCGTAGACATATCAAACTTGTTCCTATCTTACTCGTACGCAATAATATGAATATGCGCGTCTCTCTAGCACCGAGCGAAATTAGCGATTGAACGAAAGCGAGACAGCCTTGTTTCAGTGTTGCGTCAGCTGGCTTAGACCGAGCACTTGTTTTTCGTCGTAAGGAGCAAAGTGGCCATCTCGATCTAGAAGAGCAGGTAAATAAATGCAATTATTTTGAAGTCGTGAGGGACGCAATTCCAAAGACAACTGTATAGACTTCAAATTTGGTAAAAAAAGTGTTATAATTTAAAAAGAAACAGTTTCGTTTTAAATTTTTTATTTGTTATGTGAAACATTTAGCAAACTGGCTGTCTCGTCCTCACATTGACCCATTGCTTGCACTAGAATTTAGACACTTTTGGTTTCCTAATCATATAGAATTCAATTTTATTCCCATTTTTTGGTACATTTAAGAAAGTGTTTGTTTTGATTTGAAATAATAACAATATTTCTCTTTATATGCGTGTCTGTCTTTCTTTAAACAAATTATCAATTATTTAAATATATTTATTTTTTTAGTATGTAAAACGTATGTAAAACGTTCTTCATTATTACCTTGGACATTTCGGATCGCATGCTAAGAACAGTAGTGAAAGAAACCGATCATGAAAGTGGCGTGATATTAAGAGACATGAGGGGAATGCATGAGAATCGAAAGACACTAGACCCCTAATTTGTTAAAGATATAAAGGATCATATCAATACTGTTCCCCGTATAGAATCTCATTACATGAGAGCTAACACAGCTCGAGAGTTTATTGATGGAAGCAAGACTGTAGCAGAATTATACAGAGACTTCAAAGAAGACCAAGAAAAAAAGAAAAATAATAGGAACATACGACATATACCTTAAAATCTTCAACACTCAATTTAACATTGGGTTTTATTCTCCAAAAACAGATCAATGTGATCTTCTGCCTTCTATTGTAAGTCCAAACTTAATTCCTATAACTTCACAATGACAGAGTTGACTAAATTGGAAGACATTAATCAAAGCATCGTAAATGCAGCTATGACAACGTGCACTGTTATTTTTGGTCTGAAACAGATACAAACCGAGGTGCCAACGAAATAGGCTCATGCGTTTTGAAATACATACTTAGAGGAAACTAATTCGAAAGCAAACGAACTACTTGATATAATCTTTTACTCGGACAACTACTGTGAACAGCAAAAAACAAATATATCGTCAGAGCGTACATGTATGCCGTTACAAAATAATATGATAACATTCGATCAATCACGCACACATTTATGATTAACCCCTCAGGCCCCGATTGGCCGATATCGGCCACAAAACGATTCAGCGTGACTGCCCCGTTTTAATTTAATTTTAATTTAATTTGTTTTATTTTATTATGTTTCATTATGTTAATATGTTTCATTTTAATTATGGGTACAGTGGTTTGGCAGTAATTAATGTTTTGGTGAGACAGTGTCGTAATTCAATTTTTTTACTAATTTTTACTAAATTTTTTTGGGACAGCAACTGGTCAATCTGCTGAGGGGCCGAGGCCTGAAGGGTTAAGGGCCACACAGAAAACGAAGCTGATAACGTCCACTCTCTTATCGAAAAACAAGTACAACGAAACATGAAATCAGGGTCCATGTATATACCAGCTCGGTACGTAAGCATAATTAAAAATGGGAAGAAAACGTGTACAAAATTCAGTGTACACGAATTGACACATGACGCTTTCAAAAACCTTAAGGATCTTCAGGAATCTTGGGGTTCAATCTTAAACAAGAATGTGTCAGGTGTATCAATCAAATGGGCTAATATTAGAATAATCAAAGTAGAGAAGAAAGATCCCACAACTTTTATGTACAAAGAGAGTTTTGATCAAGAAGATTATGCAACAGTTAAGGTCCGAAACCCCAGAAACAAAAGGCACACTCCACTCAGAGAGATCAAACCTACTCTGGCGTATGATCAAAAATAACCTCTCTCGATTAACAAAAAGAATGACATCATGGAACTTTTGAATAAGGGCGTGATTCCGAGTTCCTATCGCGACTTCTGCAGCAATTTGGAATGGTCTAACTTTTTCTATGTATTTTTTTCTTTATATCAATTGTAGTATCTAGGCACTTTTACTGTTAACATTACAAAATTATATTTGTGTTCTATTATCATATGAAACGACATGACCTAAGAAAAATGTAGTCTCTTGTTAGAAATGAAAGAGGTATGAGATAAGTTACATGCTCATAAATGTTATAACATATTCCTAAAGTTATAATTACTGAAAATATTACGTTTTATATTTTCATTAGCCTATGCCTAATTACTGTTAGTGATAACGAAAAATATTCTAAATAATACTTTATTGCATTTTTCATCAAATTAAAATAGTAAAATATTGCATAAATTTCAAATATTTTGTACATTTCATATAATTTACAGAGATTTTATGGGTCTTCATACATTTTTTTCCAAAATTTGACTAAAATTGTTTTCAAAAATTTGATTCTATATGGTAATCAAGCCGATAGAGTCTCAACTGTTTTTGTATATTTATTTCTAGGCTGCCATAATTCGAGTTAGTGTGCTTTTTCTACAGGAAACTGATTTCTTGACAGACACAATCCTAAAAGTGTCCCTAAAAATGCTAATAAATTAAGTCTTTAGAGACACGCATGCCAATTTTCTCCTTTTAATATATAATATAAAATTAAATGCTGGATTTTAATAATATCATATTTATATTGATTCAAGCCAGTTAACGACTCTTTACAATACTTTTGATCTAGCTGCCATACATCTTACGAAATCTCAGTTTTAGATAGGAAAAAGTTCACTGCTATTTAGTTTTTTGAACTTTCCCAAAATTCACGTTTTCTGAGTTGCGTCAGTCTCGTTTTAGGTGAGCGATATGACCGCCGAGATATGTTAACATGTTATACAAGTCTCACCGCGATGAGAGTGAAGGTGACGGGTGAGTTGGGCAACTCGAGGTTCAGAGTGACTTGGCGCTGTTCTCCGACTTTCAGGATGCAGACTGGGATTTTGATGGTGTCCCGTAAGGACATGGTCTCCACCTGGACCACATTGTACTCTCCGTCCTTAGCGTCAGGACCCAGAAGAGCCTGCTTGATCACCAATTTGTGGGTGCGAGGGTACTCCTCCGCTTGCGTCTCCGGATCCCACACGTCCGAGGCATTTGCGCCTTTCAGGGTAACACCTGAAATAAAAAATGAGACAATTATGGAACGGATCTTAACAGATCTTCAAGGAGAGAATTCACACGCCTCGTTTACACGAGGTCAGTAGCCGAGCGATTGTAATGGCGAATTTCCTATATTCCTACATAGTGCTTGTATTGGAAACAAACGAGAATGCCACTCTTTGGGCCCACCCTCCAATAACAATAAACCATATGTCATATGAAATATATTTTTATGTATTATACTTACTTATATGACAGCTCTTCTTAATTCGTTGCAAGTTAAAGTTATATATTATGGCAATAGATGTCAATAGCGGTTGGTTTTACTTAATGTCGCGTTGCAGATGCGAGTCGAAAGGTTGCAATCAACTCACACAGCAATTAAAATTCAGCACAGGGGGCTATTCTTGAAAATTTTTGCATGTCATTTGTCTATGGTCCATTTGATTTACATGAACCATAGTAAAATTTTGCATGCGAAGTTTTTCAAGAATAGGCCCCCAGGTGTCACATTGCCATCAGTTGTTATGCTTTCGCTTAGTGCTCTATCACTCTTCTTCTTTGCGGCATTTTTTTTGTTGTGCAATAAAGAATAAGTAGTAATAATGATATAATAATAATTGTTAAGACATTTCTCATCAAAGACCTAATAATTGAAATATATAAAACAAATACCACTAAGATATTACCAGGCGAGATTTAGTTTTCAAATATAACTAAAATATGCCTAAATATATTCGCCACCCTCAAACATATCGCTTGGTGGAACCAGGGTTCATACAAATAGTAGCATTCTCCTTTGCACTCACCAGATTTAATTTGCAGTGCCTCTGACAGACCATGAACATCCACTCGGACCGTATCAGAAACACAGAAGTCCTACACCAGACTTAAACTCCATTAGAAGTATATCTGGGACGGCGGCGGATGAGCTGGTGCAGACTTGTGTACCGGATACCCGAGAAGATTGGTAAAGCGCATCTTGTAAGGTGAACAACTACTGCAATACAAAGATGTGCAAAAACGAAGAGATGTAACCTCAAATGATGAGGTCTAACCTCGAAGTTGATCGATGGCAGAGGATCATCCTGCATGAGACAGCTCGTAATGCAGAGGTCGGACTGGCTTGGGAATTGTCATTTCAATGCAGCTTTCTTCACTCTTGTTAGACTTCGGAAGTCAACATAGAACCACCGTACACTGAACGCCACAAAGTAAATAATACCTACTCTGATCGACGAAGTTGAAATCAAGTGAGTGAGGATGAGACAACAGTTCTGATACCGATAATGGCATCTCAGTCTGCAAAGCGTGACAAAGGTCTGACATGTGATAAATACTTGTCTGAAAATGCGGCACGCACTGCCGGACTAGTCGAGGCTATATTTGCTAAAAAAAAAGCAACGCTCGATATGTAGCTCTATTGCCGAGTGCTGTGTATAATGATATCCAATCTGATTAGGGTAAATGCATTTGTTAGGGAAATCCGCACTTTCCTTCCGCCAACACAACACGTGCGCGTGAAAAAACACGAATTTTCCTCCGCTTTATCAAAACTCGGATCTGTTTCAATATAGAGTTTTTGCTGCCTCACAGCGTCTTCAGTTTCTATGCCGACTCGTAAACCGCGCATTTTGCTCTGCACATCCATCATCCATTCACTTTGCACAGCGCCGACTTCGAACGAGAGCAACACGCATCGATTTCAATATTGGCGCCTACGGATAAGCCACCATCAAAAATGGCGGGCACCCTACAGAAAAATGCAACACCACCCGGACGAAGCGTCCGCACGTTATCACACACTGCACAACGCGCAAAGCTCCCGATGAACCGACGAAACCTCCCCAAAACGCGGCTCGCCGTAGCCGAGACAGGAATTACAACGAACGCTTCGGCGTGCATCGAAAATGGCGTAGCCGGGTGGTTAGGTGATGCCCCGGCGACCGGCCGCTTTCCGAGCAAAGTACGAAACCCGCGGTCGCAATAACAGCGCGAAAACATCAAACGGCAATTATAGAAGTGAACGTACCATAAAAATTTTCGTTAGCCATCGTGATTGTGTTTCTTTTTACGGATTTAGCTGCCACTCCAAGCGCGCACTGATCATATAAATACGTGATAAATACAAGCACCACTGATCATATAAATACAAGCACCACGCAAGCACAATACACAATACAAGCGCGGGCGCCGGTCGAGCGAATCGCGAAGAATGAGATTTGAATGAGATTAGAGATGGACAGCTTAACCGCCGCCTTTATGCGTTGATATTTTCGAATACCGATGTAACTGGTATATCCCCGAGAGGAGTGTTTTATACTTTTAAAATATTAAGTAAAAGTTCTAAGTGATTAGGTACATAAGTATTGTATTTTCAAAATTTGGTATAATAGAGAATTCGAGCAAAAACGTAAACCTATGTAGATTTATTTGCCAGGTGTAAATTGTGAACTCACAATGCATGAACCTGGCCATTTTTGGAATTTGTTAGATTTATTAATATTACTTTAATAAGTGTGCATAGTACAATATAAAACCTACAAGTGACCTAGTCGAGTCTACCTTGTCGAGGCAGACTTTGTGAATTATGTTTTGGAACACTAATTACGAAAATAAATTTATTATTATTCTTATTTTATGTGTTTTGTAATAATCTGTTTATATTAGATCTAATTTACCTATCGAGCTGCGTCCCCATTCCAAGTGGTGTACCTCAAGGATCTTTACTAGGTCCCTTGCTCTTTCTCATTTTCGTCAACGATATCGACGAGTGCTTCCGTTATTCATGCCTCTTTAACTTCGCCGACGATATGAAGATATTCAATTCAATTATATCTCCTGTCGACACTACTACTCCAAACCAACCTTGAACGCCTTGAGCGTTATTTTACTTTGAATCACTTAGACGTAAATACAGCTAAATGTAGTGTGGTCACTTTTACTCGAAAACGGAATAATGTGCTAAATGACTTTGTCCTAAAAGGTAATAAACTACAAAGAGACTCTATCATTCGTAACCTCTGCGTGCATCATGACTCCAGACTGCTTTTCGATACCTACCCATGTAGATAAAATAGTTAAAACTCTTCTAGAGCTCTCGGATTCGTTATGCGAAATACCAAAGACTTTAAACGTATTATAACTGTCGAAGATCTCTACTGTATGCTGGTACGGAGCAATTTGGAATATGCATCTCAAATATGGAACCCTATCTATTCTAAATACACCAATCGCATTGAGGGCATCCAAAAGAGGTTCCTTAAATACCTGTGTTTTCTTACGAAAGGCAAATACAGTTAGGACGACTATGTTAAATTAAGTAAAAAACACCATTTGTTATCATTGATAAAACGGAGAGAAATTGCTGACCTTACTTTCTTGCAAAAAAATGCAGAAGGTTCGTTGGATTGTACCGAGCTTCTGTCAAATCTCTATTTCAATGTCCCCGTTAAGTCCCTAAGACACAACAAACCAATTCGACTAGCCGTGGCATCATCTAATTACATGCAAAACACCTTTATGTGGCGTGCGAGCAATAACCCCAATAAACTGATTTGCGACGACTGTGATATCGATTTCTTTAGCACTAACGTTGTAACAGCGAGACGTATTCTCAGTAACAACTTCGGTTAATCCTCTTTTTCCCTTGTTTAATGTTATTATTGCTTTGTATTCAATTTCTTGATCCTGTTTTGTATTTTTTGCCTCCTTTCCAAGTAGGTACGTTTTGTAAATCACGTAATACACTAATCTATAGTGTTTGACCTTGAGACGTGCGTTTCTGCTGGCATCCCATGTTTTCTAAATTATTTCTACATCTGAGAACCTGTTATTGGTTATCAGTTAGTATTCTGATTGTTAATTAATATTTTACATGGGTGTTGGTTTTCCATAGATAAATAAATAAATACAGAGTTTATAGCTTCCGAGTTATTTCACTGTTTTGTTTCAAAATCATTAAAACTAAATTTAGGTTATGTGCACGCAGTAGGTACGATGCGGTGCGGTACGTTTTTAACGCCGAACGAAAAAAGAGATTTCTTGTAGTCTGCTGTGGAATTTTTGGTTTTTTTAACATTCGTTGACTACGAAAATCTGTACCGGCAATCTGCGGGATAATTTTCGCAGTGCCCGGAGTTCCACGTAACTCAATGAATCATACATTCAATTTGAATTTACCTAAATAATAATATAATCGTTCTAATAAACTTATTGTTATTTCTTCTTCATCATTTCAACAGAGAACTAGCGGAATTCTGAGAAAATATTGTTTAAGTTATAAATAAATCTAATAATTTAACCTACGCAATAAAAAAGGAAAACTTGGTACAATATGAAAAAAATGCATTGAGATAGCAAAGTTCTGATGGGTTAGGTAGGTAGTACAATTTTATTATAGAATTAATTATACAAACCAAAGGGAAATAAAACGGTGGTTCAAAAAAATATCTTATGCACATTTATTTTATCGTAATCTTATCCTATACTTTGTGGTCTATTTGCGTTCATTATTCATGTCTACCACCGAACGAATATCAGTTCTTTTATTTATAAAAAATAGTGAGCCGGTTTCCGCAATGACTTCTATTCTTCGCTTCCGCCGTTTTGTAAGTCTCTTTTAACCACTCGGAAGCCAGCCTTCGCGAGCAAAAAACTGCGCCGCAATTTTTTGGTCGATTTTGTGAATAAATACTAACAATATCGTTTTCTCATGAATTCCCTCTTGTTACCTAGTAATTAATCTTGTCCGTCGTGTATATTATATATTTAGGTATATGTATAATATACATAAGGGGTGTTTTTACTGGATGGGCATTTTTTTAGTGACTGAATCAGTATAATGTAGTAAGCAAGATTGAATAATAAAAAAACACACAAAAAAATGTTCTTTTTTTAATTATTATTTTAAGAAGTTGACTGTTAAATAAAGGTTTGAGAAGCATTTGAGCGCGCTGCGCCATCTAGCGGTAGGTAATATAGCGTAAATAAACAATATTAGCGACATTTTACTTACCTCTAGACTCTAGATAGAGCATCGTGATCACAACTTTTCACAGTATTAAAAAAAATAGTTTTTTTCATTTTTTTATCAAAAGTTGCTTATTTCGTTGTACTGATTCACCCACTAAAAATTCCCGTCTAGTAAAAACATCCTGTACATGGAGGCCGGCCAAAACGGTTACGCGCGGATCTGTCAAACGACGCAAAATACCTATAGGCACTGTCGGCGTCCTACAGGTTAAAGCAATATTTGCCTGCTTCGATACTGGTGTTGCTTTCCGTTGTTTAGCGTTAGCGTTGACCGCTCATATGGTGGTAGTTCAAAATGTAGGTTGTACGCATTTATGTAAGAATACCGTGTATACCGGGATAGGAATGATCGTGAACTGAATAGTGTCTGATGGCCAAGAGGCAGCCGCCATGGCCATCGCCACGGTCCGAGCGTATGCATCAAAATCCAGATATGTTAAATACACTACGGGCGCTGAGCCATGTCTCACCGACCGCAACAACATTTACATTGTGCTCTTAAGGCCGGTGATAGTGCTATGCGGTTGCCGCATCCGGCTGGCCGGACCGCGGTTCTATATGTATGGCGATGTATGGGGCCTTACAGTGCTATGCGGCTAGCCGCACTGCGGTTGCGGCTGGCCGGTACGGTTGTAGACGAGCCGCGCCGCGCGACCGCAATCCGGCAGCCGGACCGCGGTCGCGCTACAGAATCATATGGCAGCGTTGGGCAGCGTGCAGTGCCATACGGTCCGGCTGCTGAACCGCATGTATGTACATTAACGCGCAAAAATGTCGCTGAGCATTTTGTCTGTTGACACGGAACGTCTTATAAATGAAGTACGACTAAGGCCTATGTTATGGGATCTATCCCACGATCTTTACAAAAACAAGGATGCACGTATAGAAGCGTGGAGGGAAGTTTGTTTGGCACTTCAACCAAACTTCCAAACTATGGATGTGGAACACCAGAAGGAAATAGGTAATTAATAAAAATATTTTTTTTCTTTATTATATTGTTCTTTATTGATACATATTGTAATATTATGTTACATATTTAGTTATGTCCCTAAAATATGCATGTATCTTGCCATGGCACGGAACCCTCTGGTGATATAAAATAATTGGTAAAAAGTTCTCTTACTGCATCTGATGATCTCATTCGAAACATATTGGCATTATTGTTATTATTTTGGTTATTTTCGAAACCTTCAATAGTTAACGTATGTTCCTCGTTATAGCCGTCTCTGTCCCTTATAAAGTTGTGTAAAATACAACACGCCTTCACAATTTTTATGGTATTTTCAATAGATGTGTTCATAGGCCTATGAAATATTCTAAATTTATTACTCAAAATACCAAACGTGCATTCTATGTATCTTCTAGCTCGACTTAACCTATAATTAAATATTTTTTTTTTATAAGTCATGTTACTACGTGCGTATGGTTTTAAAACTTGATTTGATATACCAAAGGCTGCATCACCTAGAATCATGTATGGTACTTGTCGATCGTCGGTATTGAGTAATGATTTCGGCGGGGGAAGTTTTATGTGTCCATTTTGTAAACCACGTAATAAACTACTGCCCTTAAATATTGTTGAATCTGATTCAGTGCCACAAGAACCCACATGAATGTAGGTAAAACGATAATTAGCGTCACACATAGCTAGTAGTACAATAGAAAAAAAATTCTTGTAATTATGAAATAAGGTGCCGCTATGTTCAGGAGATAAAATTCTCACATGCTTTCCATCTATGCAGCCAATACAATGTGGAAAATTAGCTAAGTTTTCAAAATCATTTGCGATGTTTTTCATTTTGTCCAAAGTAGGGAACGAAAGACATTCTTCTTGCAGAACTTCCCATACCACGGTACATACTTCCACAACTATTCGCCCTATAGTGGATACTCCCATACGGTAGCTGTAGTGAAGATCTGTGAAAGTATTGCCACTTGCCAGGTATCTGAAAGAAACAGAAACTTTATTGTGTAAATATTTCTGTTTTGTATATTTACAGAAAAAGCGATCCAACTGAGATGGAGGAATGCTAAGGACTCCTACATGAAGTGCAAGGCTTCCCTAAAATTCACGCCTTCTGGATCCAAGGGAAAATCCAAAAAAAAATATGTCTATTATGAATATTTAGTATTTTTGGACAAAGGTTGCCCCACTCAAACGGAAGATTCGTTGTCCACAAGTTCGGAGGCCGCTGTGCAACTTCAAGAGCAGCCACATTTCCAGAGCCAAGAACCTCAACATCGACAAGATCCC
The DNA here is from genome assembly GCA_944548615.1 of Micropterix aruncella. NCBI lineage: Eukaryota > Metazoa > Arthropoda > Insecta > Lepidoptera > Micropterigidae > Micropterix > Micropterix aruncella. The sequence goes on from OX155971.1 coordinate 17,828,992, forward strand.
GAAGATGAAGGAACAGTTGACCCAGCCGAATCAACTCAAAACCTAAAGAAGACATGGCCTCGTAAGAGAAGAAATTGCCGTAATGATGTTATCAACGAGTTCGATAAGGAACTCCTAAAAGTTATGAAAACGCAATCTGAAAATATGCAAAATGATGACATGGCCTTCTTCGTCTCGTTACTCCCGATTTTAAAGAAATTTTCAGACCAGCAGAAATTAGTTTTTAGATCGGCAGTTTTGAAAACGGCTATGGACGTTAGCGGTATGTCTGCCCAGGCTACGCAATCACCATCTCAATATAGTTTCCATGCAGTGCCATCTCCGGCCGAATCGACCATTAGTGCCTCGTCTGGTAGCAGGTCACACTATGTATTATCGCCGCCACCGCCACCACAGACGGCGACATGTGAGTACACAAATACAGGCAACATAAGTCATCAATCAAATGCTGCAACTACGTCATCGTGCAACTACGATCAAGTCTCTTTGCAGGATTTATTAACATTCAATAAAATATAATTCTCACGTGTGTGTCAAATCAAATATGGTTTTATTTTATTTTATATCCTTCGCGTGGGAGGTATCCGGGTAGGAATTGTCCGGATGACAATTCCAGATATGTTGCCGAGGTAATTGCTAACACATGTTGTGTCAGTGCATCAACTTTCGCGTTTAGCTGCCCTATTGTCTCCAATTGCTTGGAGCTTTGAGTCAATAAATCACTCACCATTCTCTTGAGCTCCCTAGCATCCTTTTCGTTAAAATTTACGGCCGGTGCCATTCTAATACACTACGTAAAAAAATATTCGAAATTTTAACACGCGACGTGTCCATCCTCGGACGCTCTAGAGAGACAATAATAATATTACTACCATGATTGAGAAAAGAAAGAATTTCTTACTTACCTCAATGTTACTGCTATTCGTTCTATTGGACTTATCGGAGTCCTAAACATATTGCAATGTTTCAAACGATGTTCCATTTTTGCTAGCAGTTCATCAAAGCTTCTTATTGATAACCGAAAGTAATTGAAGAATTTATGTTCGTCTTCACGTAGTTCCGAAAATAGTAGGTGAAATTCGCCTTTCAACAACCTTGCAGCAACTATGGGGTGTTGATGAAATCTTCTTTCCAAGCGTTGGAGTCGACGGCGGCGGCGGCGTGGTCGTTGCTCTCGGATCCGTCGATGAATTAAATAAATTGTGGGTAAAAATGTAAACGGATCCATTTTTAGTAACTGTACACATGCGTGAACCGCAGCAGGCAAACCGCACTGCACTGTAAGCTAGATCGAGCCGGCAGCCGTGTGCGGCTAGCCGGACCGGTTCAACCGCATGCGGCAACCGCATAGCACTATCACCGCCCTAAGGAGACTCAAATCTCCGCTTTCTTGCCTGCAATAGATCTGCAATTCCACTGGAAGATGACACCCATGATGGGAACTATAAGCAAAATATATATATTGGTATAATTAATTATATATGTATATTTATTTATATATATGTATATATAAAAATAAATATAAATATATATGAATGTATAAGGGTTAAAATAAGAGAAAGAGAATAAATTAATAAATGAGAAAAAAAGTAACAGTTACCTAGGGGGTAACTGTGATTCAGCAGAGGTTATTGACAGCGGGATTTCCGCCGTCAAAAGCCCCCACTTCGTCCGCAGCGTTCTGGAGAACAGTTAGCAGTGATGCAATAGATGCTGAAGCTAGGGAAGGCGACGTAGAGTATTTAGACTGGATATTGAGGACTTTTTGTTCTGCATCCTTCAATAATGTACGAATGCTAGAAAAGGGGTTCCTGTGGGGATTATTGAGGCAACTGCCGTTGCTTGAGGGGAAATAGTCCCAAGTGAAACTCGGGGGAGGGCTAGCTGGAGGAGGGGGAGACAAAAGCACTTTTCTTTTTTTATTTCCTCTCGTATTCTGTACCCGAGGGGGGTCAGTTACAACAATTCGGGGCCTATACGGAGTTCTTTCCACGGATACTCTGGGGGCTGGGGTGAATGACGAAACAACTGAGGTGAACAATGATTTCTTGGGGCACTTTGACGCGGCATCGAAGTATGATATATTGTCCGTAGACATTAGATGCTTAATCTTCTTCTGTCTTACATATTCCTCGCATGAAAAGTTATTGGCGAAGTGATCCTGTGACCTACAGTTCGCGCAGTTAATGGTCTCAGACTTGCATTCTGTGCCAGTGTGCTCACCTGCACATTTAAAACATCGTGGGGTCTTAGCCCGGCAAGATGCGCGGCTATGTCCAAAACGGCAGCAGTTGAGACACTGTATGACCGGGAGAGCGTAGGCTTCGACTTGAAGTGAGTTGTAGAAAAGGTAAATCTTTTCCGGTAACCTTTGGCCTTCAAAAGTAACGACGATAGAGCGGGAGGGCTTCCACACTGGCTCGCCGTTAGACTTGTCCCTGTAATTGAGGCGGCGCACTTTGTGAACACGAATGCTGTTGCACTCGTTGAAACCGTCAACAATTTCTTGCTCAGATAAAGAGGTATCAATACCTCTTATTAAGCCGTTTCGGAACGTTGCGTACGTTGGAATATACGCATTTAGGTGCTTATCCTTTAAAAAAATGTAATGTTGTAAATGCGTTTGCCTCTTGGATTTAAACGCGATTTCGACTTGGTTGCGGCCTATCTTCTTGAGGTTTTCAATTCCTCGGACCTTTTGGTCAAAGATGGCTTTGCCTAAGGCAATCGGGTTGATCGTGCGATTGCTCGACTTGTTGGCTTCCTCGCCGGCGGGGGTTGGTGGCTCAAACTGAACATAGACAATATATGGCCCTGAGGCATTTATTTGGTACAGGTTTGCCGTTTCAGGTACCTTCTTCGCGGGCGGAGTGGACTGCACCTCCACCGTTACAGCCACGTCTTCTAGAGTATCCATAATCTCAGTAGGGACCAGATCATTACTTGCGTCGATAGCACTATTAGAGTTTGTCGGGGCCAAAGGCAGTGCTGCCCCTGACCCCCCCTTCGCACACTCCATACTGCAACTACAGCTTGTATTTTTTGGGCATAATTACCAAAAAGTAATTAAAAAGTAAATTAAAAACAGTATTGTGGGGTAGGTAAAAGAATAAACTTACCAACCCACTAATTGCACGCTGGCAAAATATAACTATTCTTACTTACTTACCTACCGATGGCACTAACACAGAACGAATATATAAAACACAGATTCACAAACACAGTTAGGTTTTAAACACAGTTAGAATGGTTTTAAAGTAGATTTTTAAGTTCGTTTAAGAATTTGTTGATCTTAGTTCCTATTTCTGAAGTGCTTTTTTTTTTGTTTGTCAATGTTATATTTTCGAATTTTTAATAAATAATACAAAAAGTATATAAAAACACACTGTGTTTTATTTTATAAACTCAACATAAACCTTGGTTAAAAATACGACTAAATTATAAAGTCTTGGTTTAATAAATTGGCATTTATAGGTAGTTGTATGCTGGGCACCCCATACCCCACCACATGCTCGGTGTAACTTTTTTTACCACATGCTCGCCGGGTTAAATGACATTTGTAGATACAATGCTGTTTTCAAAGTATTTTAAAATGTCGTTATGTAAGTTATTAAATTTAAAGTTATGGCTTTTAAATTAAAATTGCTCAAAGCTGATATCGCCAAGTAAAGTAATATTAAAATATTAACAGATAATCTTGAAAATACTCGTACCAATGTTTTTAATCGCCTTTAAATTAACAGTCAATTTATTAAACGGTTTAAGACCTATGTAGAGACTAGTCGCCTGGAACTTGGCCATTTGTGGTATGATTGGTTGGAGGTAATGGGTTTTATTCCTGGTGTCATGCTGATGTACTTCTTCTTGTGATATTGCTGGGAACTTTCAAAAAGCTTCTTCAGCAAAAAATGCATATACGGTTAATATCCCTAGTTTTTGTGTGTTCACAACATGACTGCCGTGGACCAATACCCACTATCGCGCATATAGCACTTTTCTGCAGAGTGATTCATTCAATCACCATATTTATTGCAGATTCAACGTGGCGAAAACTTTGCAGAAGATGGTCCCCTATATTGAGGCTGGAGTTCTTACGAGTCTGGTGAGGCCGGTTCTCGACAAGCTGAACGTGGATCCGGACGTGGATGTCAAGTTCTTCGCCTCGGAGGCTATCGCCGGTCTCGCCGGCTAAATCATCGCCTATTATAACTACCTTTGTTACACCACACCGCGTGTCACACATCTTTTTATAAAATTTAATCCGTATTAGAGAAAAATTTAGAGCTATTCAACGAGTATTGTCGGTTTTTTGTAATCGCTGTAACTAAAATTTTCCATCGAGATTCAACACTATGTCAAAATTTTGAAATTAAAAATTACAACATACAAAGGCGAAAAATACCATGGATCCGTGTTGAAAATACTCTAAAACTACCACCATAGGCCAAATTATTGGCAAATATTAACGATATATTGGTTTATATCAACGATATATATTGACGCTACCTGCAGTTTGCAATTAGATTTCAATTGAGTTAGTTACAGGCGTCATTGCTGCCTGACTTGAACTGACTGACTCGTAATTATTTATTCAGGGTGTAAGTAAGCACGTTATTAAAGTCAGTGGGGAAAACGAGTCATATATCACTTCAAAATATATAAAATAGACGGAATACTGACATCGCTGTGCTCACTTATAATGAATTTATACGATGTCAGTACGGGGTCAGCACTGACTTGTCTTGAATTTAAGGCCATTAACGTACTCAATGTAAATCAGCATTTTAGTTTATAATTAAGCGTTATATCGAATGTACCTAGGCTATATGCTATTTGGTAGTTCCAAGGGATTTCGATTAGCACTTCACAGTCTTCTGACTCTAACTAGAAAATTAAATCTTCTTCTTCTTTTTTGTATGATGGCTCCACCCGAAAATTAAATCATTATCCAGTCGTATCTGACAGTAGCGATCGCCTTGCTTGGCCGACTTTAAAACACAATGCCATTGCTTATAGGTAGTCGGCGTACTTAGTAGCTCAATACTTTTTGCCTAGATGAGTGTTATCTATCTTCGCTTATTCCCAGTGTCGTCCTCTGTTGGCCGCTACCAAATTTAATAGGTAGTTCTTGCCAAAAGGGCAAAATTTAAATGACATATACCTACATCGATCATTATGTAAATGTGTTTTTTAATACAATTTTATTATAGGTAGTTTGATCAAGATTATTGTGTTTATAGGAAGTATGGATTTAAATTAAAGAGAATTTTTACAAAACAGAATACCTTTCATGTACTTAATGACAAATCTTAAATGGCACATCTTTATTTGGGATGAATTTGTTTAGAAAGTTAGTTTATCTTCTTTGGTATTAAATATGTATTTAAATTAGAAAACATATAAATGAACGTTAATTATCAAATTATTTAGATTCGTTTATCGTTAAGAGGCTATCTAGACGATCAAGCATGCTTGTCAAACATCGCGTCGCGGGCTGGGAGGGGATCGTAAACCGCAGGAAATATACAAATATTATTTACCAAAAAGGCCTAATTTTGTAGTTTATATCAGAAAAACACGTCATTCATCAATCAATTACGTCTAATTAACCTGACTCCCTGGTATAAAACTACAACATTAGGTATTTTTGGTAAATAAATAAAAAAATAATATTTACCTATTTCCTGCGGTTTACGATCCCCTCCCAGCCCGCGACGCGATGCTTGACAAGCATGCTTGATCATCTAGAGAGCCCTTTAGACTTTTATGGCATCATATTACATTATAAATCTACATTATAAATCATAATACTTCATTATAAATCAATGGCATAAGCTAACCATTCGTCAAACTGACGAGTGTGCAGTTAACCAAGAGGCACCGACAAAAAAGTGCGAGAGTTTTGTAAAAGCTGATGCTTTGAGATCAGACAGTATTTTGGCCATAGAATGCTGGGGTAGGCCCTAGTAGGCCAGACTAGGAAAGGTGTAATTTTAATTACTACCCTTAAAGTGTTTTGGACAAGCTGGAAATTCGCCAGTAGACAGTGGATGCAATACAGAACTCGAAACAAATGGCCAGACTGCTTAACAATAGAATGCGTGGGGTCAGCATTACTCCATACATATAACAAAAATGAAGTCCATTATATTGCGTGGCACATTAGATCGATGCGTAATATTTACCGACAAATTCGTACCGAGGTATGTATTTACAGGGTTTTTTTTTAAGTGACATATATGGTAATATATGACATATTTGGTAATATATGACATATATGACATATGTAATGCTGACGCGACGCGTTATATTGTTAAGCAGTCTGACCATTTGTTTCAACTTCTTTTTTACATGCACTGTCTACTGATCAATTTTCAGCTTTTCCAAAACTCTGATGGTACTAATTAAATCACACCTTTCCTAGTACTCCAGCGCCAGGTGTCCTGAAGTCTGGCCTGCTGACCCCAGCATTCTGTGGATAAAATACTGTTTGATCTGAACGTATCTATATATACTATAGATTTAACAAAACTCTTGCATTTTTTTGTCGCTGGCGCCCCAACTAAAAACGGTGATCCAGATAGGAAAAAATAGAAGGCACGATGGACAAAGGACATTATAGATTTCATCAATTAAAATATAATCAGGAATTCTAAAATTTAGATTGAAATCACACTTATTATATTTGTATTTATAATATCGGTAAACAAAAATTGGAAAATCGTTTCTCTCGTCATTAATGTCAGCCGATACTTGTTGGTCTTTGATTGCACGCCACACAAGAGAAATGATAGAAAAATGTTGGATTTGCGACGCAATAATTATTATAATTGTTGTTGTGTTTTGTAATGACATTAATTATGTCATTCCCGTTGTTGCTGATATTGGGGGATTTTCCGATATGCTGGATACGTTAAATGCTACTCGGCCTTTTTCCGGTTATGTAAGTGTCTCTATTTTCGTCAATGAACTTTGAGTTATTCTAATTTCAGTAGACTTAACACTGCTGTACTTCAGTGGCTCTTTTAATATGTTTCTTCATTTTTGTTTTACTTGATCATTTCTGCTGCTTACAAACAGGTAAATGTTGTCATTATAGGGCCCTTACACTGCTAAAATAATGGCGATAAACTCCTGCCCTGGCCCGAAGAGAAAACAAGCATCTCGCACTATCTTTGAAATCCATAACAATGAGTCGGACTCTTATTTGACATCAATCAAAGAGGTTTTCTACGATGTCGGACCTATGATGGTAAGCGCTCTATGAACTATAAAAGCAAAAGCCTTTCTGTGCATGTTTGACTTTTTATTGGGCTTTGTTTCAGCATCCGAAAATGAAGAGGGTCGAATTGGGAGATTTTTATTTTAATGAAAGAAAAAGTTTCGATATACATGATTACAATAGAACAATATAAACAGAAGGAAGAAACCCCATAGGCTCTCTAGCTAGACGATCAAGCATGCTTGTCAAGCATCGCGTATCGGGCTGGGAGGGGATCGTAAACCGCAGGAAATATGCAAATATTGTTTTGATTATTCACCAAAAATGATTAATTTTGTAGTTTATACCAGAAAAACACGTCATTCATCAATTAGGTACGTCTAATTAACCTGACTCCCTGGTATAAAACTACAACATTAGGCATTTTTGGTAAATATAAAAAAAATGCATATTTCCTACGGTTTACGATCCCCTCCCAGCCCGCGACGCGATGCTTGTCAAGCATGCTTGATCGTCTAGAGAGCCCCTTATACCTGGCAATATTAGTGGCTCTCTAGAGTCCTAGACGATCAATACGGGGATCGTAAACCGCAGGAACTATGCAAATATTTTTTAAAATATTTACCAATAATGCCTAATTTTGTAGTTTTATACCAGGGAGTCTCGTCATTCATCAATTTATTACGTCTAATTAACGTGACTACCTGGTATAAACTACAAAATTAGGCATTTTTGGAAAATATTAAAAAAATATATTTGCATATTTACTGCGGTTTACGATCCCTTACCAGCCTGTAACGCGATGCTTGACAAGCATGCTTGATCGTCTAGAGAACCATTTATGTACAATAATAAAAACGAAGTTCGTGTGAATGCGCACGATGGTCACGGTCTATACGGCGGTACACAATATACATTTTAAATTGTTTCTTTTCCTGACAACCGTGGCACTCCATCAAGACTCCGAAAGTGAGCTCGCCTTATCACGGGCTCGGTTTCACTTTACTCGGAACATTAGGAAAACAAACTTTTATATTTAATTTATGCGCAATTTAGCCTGGGCTCAGACAGATGTATGCCTAAATTTAGAAGCATATAACGGTAATTTTTGGGCTGTAAGTTATATTTCTTTTGTGCTCTTCCATTCGAATAAAACAAAAATAGTACCTGTTCCTTGTGCATACCTTTTAACAGTATATTAGATATTAATATTTGTTTTATTTTTGTTTATTTCAGGGAGAAATAACTGCGTACCACCTCAACGATACATCAACGCATATACTTTTTAAATATCGTTTAACAAATCTTTGCAAACATTTGTTCCTACGAGCCGTTGTTACGATGCTTTTTAGCCCGTTAAGCAACTGCAAGATCAAGAAGGGCTGGTACAACAACACACATTTAAAAATCAACCAGTTGACTCATATGTCTTACGGAGAAAACTTTGCCTATGGACGAGCAGGATTTAAGACTTTGTTTTATTCAGCCAGCGCCAATGTTGAGTGTTCCTTAGCGATTGTTGACTTTTCCCCCAAGGGGACAAAATAAAAGATGCAAGGAAACTACTTTAATTCACTCATGGGATTTCAAATCATCGTATTTCAAAAGTTACTGTATTACTTAGCATTAGCAATTACACATATGAGGGGGGGGGGGAGGGGGGGGGGCATTACAAGGGCGTTTTTGTGAGACATCTACGATCGCACAGGTTGGCATCGGCCAATTGTCGATAATTTGTAACAATTATACTGTTAATCGGATCAAAAAGCTTTTTAATCACCTTTTCCATAAAATTTCAATTCAAATCTATTAGAAACAATTTAAAAAATACATAATTGTAATGATCCTTTGTCGCGGGGGCCCTAAAAGGAGTGGGTCCCTACAACGGGCGAACCCGTCACTCCAGGAAGGTACAATGATATTGATCGTTCTTTCAACCTTGAATGAACGTAGACTCAGAGGCTTGGAGCGAAGACAGTCCACTGTCTAGCTACGCCATCGCGCCCGTAGAGTCAAGCGCCTTACCGCGAGACACTGGGAAATGCAACCAGCGAGCAGCCTCACGCCCTAACTACCAGATTTGGCTGGATTTCTTTGTCCTCCTGTGTGGTTACGGGTTCGAAGTTTAAGTTTACTCGACCTCTGCCTGATGTTAACTGCAATTCATGTAACGGTATTTATTTTGTGATTATTTGTAATAGTTTAAAATCGCGGAAGATATTATTTGGCTTGTACAACAGGAGCTGTCACCTACAACGGGCGAACCCGTCACCTCAGGGAGTTTTAACGATATTAGATCGTTCTGTCTTCCTTGCAGTGAGCGTAGAAGACTTGGGACGAAAACAGTCCACTGTCTAGTTACGCCACTCGCCCGTAAGAAAGAAGCTAATCCGTTACCGCGAGATAACCAGGTTAATCACCAAGTGGGTCAACACTCGCGGCCTTACTTTCAGTTGCAAGCAGATTACTCCGGACTGGTTACAGGTTCGGGGTCGCTTGCGCGTTCCTCTCCCTTATGTAGTACCGGTGATTTGGTGCCTACCGAATCTATCGCGGACCACGGCATCCTTTGCCCGGCTGTTCACTCGGTATCGGGTAGCCGATTGGTCTTTCAAGAGTAGTTACCGTAAGGTTAACAACTATCCCCGCTATATAGCAAACAATGCCGTTTCCAGACTCCCCCGGTTATCAGTATGTATGCACAATCGATTGGCCGACGCCGCAAGGTGCGCAAATCTTCCAGGAGCGGAAGGTTTGCGCGCGGAGGTTCATAATTAATATCGTATTGTCTAATTATATCATACTTTCATAAAATATCGTAGTTTTCCAAAAATATCAGTCGAGGAAACGAAATACAAAATATTTTAAGTGACTTTCGGGACTCTTTTTTGGCCATAAATTTTTGGTCTTTCCCAATCACAGCTGCTGGACGAGCGAGTCGAGTAGAAGAGCAAGCTTCTGCTTGCTATCGTAGTTTTCCAAAAATATCAGTCGAGGAAACGAAATACAAAATATTTTAGGTGACTTTCGGGATCCTTTTTATCGCCATAATTTTTTGGTCTTTCCCAATCACAGCTGCTTGACGAGCGAGCCGAGTAGAAGAGCAAGGAGAAAAGCACGACGCTAACTCGCGTACATTTATTTACCTAGTGGGCAATCAAATATCGTAGTTTGGAAAACTACGATATTTTATGAAAGTATGATATAATTAGACGGTACGATATTAATTATGATATCTTCAGTAACTCTGTCCGGACTTGCCCCGACTTAACCTTCTCGCACCTGACTTGCTCGGACTTAGAACGACGTAATTCGGTCATTACTAGGGATTATTTGAAATCGCGGAAGATATTATTTGGCTTGGACAGTGCCGCTTGCTAATTGTTATTGGCATAAATTACACACAATAAATGAACAACCAACAACTATACGTAAATAACGTTATTGTTAAGGACTTTCTAGATGAACAAGCATGCTTGTCAAGCTTCGCGTCGCGGGCTGGGAGGGGATCGTAAACTGGAGGAAATGTACAAATATATTTTTTAAATATTTACCAAAAATGCCTAATTTAGTAGTTTTATACCAGGGAGGCACGTCATCCATCAACCAATTACGTCTAATTAACGTGACTTCCTGGTATAAACTACAAAATTATGCATTTTTGGTAAATATTACAAAACAATATTTGCATATTTCCTGCGGTTTACGATCCCCTTGCATCGCGTCTCGGGCTGGGAAGGGATCGTAAACCGCAGGAAAAATGCAAATATTTTAAAAAAATATTTACCAAAAATGCCTAATTTTGTAGTTTATACCAGGGAGTCATTCATCAATCAATTACGTCTAATTAATGTTAATCCCTAAAAAAGAGTGCATTCTCAGGACTAAAACTTTTCTGCAGGTAGTTATGTAAGTATTCAATACAGGAATAATATGTTATCGGTGAGTCTTGTTTCGTCATTGGAAAATATGGTCTTAAAAAGTAACGATTGATATTTTTTTCCGACTAACAGAAAGAGATTGACTGATGACTGATACATGACTGATACGTGATACATGATTCTTGCATGATACAAAAGTAAAAAAAATATATCCCTAAAGTCCATTTTATGCTAAATATATAATTTTTTGAATTATTTTGATATATTTATAAATAGATTGGCAATTAAATTTTCCGCAAACCATGTTTTTCATTAAAATTTACCCAACTGCTATTTTAAAATGGATGCCAGAAAAAAAACTATGGCTTACAATTTTTTTCGAAGAATATTTTGTCACTGTTTACCTATAGGAAATACATTTAAAAAAATCAGGAATTTAAAAAAAAATGGCAACAAAGCAACATTCTAAATCAACATGCAACATAGGTGATTTGGAATGGATTGACCACCAATATAATAATAATAATAATAATAATTAAACGCTTTATTTGCTTTAACAAAACGGCGAGCTATAATACAAACCCTATATATTACGGTTGGTTTATAAGAGATTGTCGTATATGTTTTTAACGACACAAATCAGCCCGTTGTGCAATTTCACAATAAAGAGTAAACAACAAACAAAGAAACGAACAATAACCATTGCAAGAATCGACATGTCCTTTATAGGCAAACCGTCTCTTCCTGGAGAAATAAAAAACTTAGAGGCAATGCAAGACTTTTTACCAGAGTATGCCAATGAATATTATCATAACTTACAGAAAAAATATTTCCTAAATAAATAAACACGTTTTAAGTCTGGTTTATAATTCCCTAAAATTGTTCGAACTCCACAAATTGAAGTCCTTAAAATCCTAAGAAATTTCCTGTGTCATTTCCCCCCGTCCATTACGTCTTATGTAATTACTATAAGAACTAGGTCATAACTTGATTATTCTAAAGATCTATATCTTTTTTAATAAATTTGTTTTATAAACTTATTGAGTTGTAAAGCTTTATCCCTATTATAAAAATATATTTTTGGCATTTAGAACGTTTGGAATTTTCGCTCTTCATTTAATTGTCACAGACAAATAATTTAAATATCTTGTCAGAGTTCGATGTTGGCTTTGGTTGGTTATACAACTATCTAAATAATATTTTTGCATTTTATCGTACATTTTCAATATTCAATATATTCCTCTCAATATATTCAATCGAAAACAAAATGCGACATGTACCACACTACGACCCCCAAAATATTCGTTTCCAAAAAACAAGTTTATTTTCTGGAAACTACATTATTAAATTGTATTCAGTAAAAGGTCATGAAGTTAGGCCCGAATATTAGTATAGGCCGCCCAGCTCACTATTGGTTCGGTAATTATTTTTATTACCTATCCAATATTGAGCTGGTTAGCTGGAGAGTAAAATATTTTTTATACCTAGGTACCTAAGTTAACTTTTTGATACATAACTTAACTCATTTTGTACTGTTATTATAATATGTGGTTTTTTGGTACGATATGTCTATGTATAAAATCATGTTGTAAAAAATAAATGTTGTACGCCAAAAATGCAGGTTCTGCAGCAATGAATAAATTGTAAAACTCTATGTTACTACACCACAATCAAATTGAATTTAATTGAGGGCAAGATAAGGCGTCGCACCGCACTCTTGGAAAATACATAAGCTTCGAGTAGCGGCATAATTTCATGGCAAACCGCGGCAATTTATTAGAATTTCTTGCAATATCGCCGCGCTCAACAAATAGTACTATAACTCTGGAACTGCTATAGCAATCATAAAAGGAATAACTGTGCAATAATTGCATTGAAATTTCGTATATGGAATATTGAAAACTCATTTTGTAAAACAATTAGATAATTATGAACAAATATGAGAAAGTCGAAAAATTTAAAAAAACTCGGCATATCTAACTTGTACTTGTCTTACGGAAAAATACGGAAACCTATTTAGAAATTGTAAATGCTGTCGTGATCTTTATTAGATTCTTTATCAAAGGTAATATTTGGTTTTGCTTATTTACGTACAAAAATATTTAGATATTAGCTCATAAAAACCAATATTTTTAAAAATGTTTTCTCGAAAAAAAATATATTATGCTTGACAATGGAATTTTACCAGAAATATCCTCGAAATGACGCGCGAAATCATTCTAGCGGCCGTCTATGTATCTATGGTAATAATGAGATATTTGGTATGAATTTTAGGGTGCCTTCGAATTGGAAAATAATATTACTGTGCGCTGCGGGAGCAAACCGCCAATATTGGTCGCTATGTAGTCAACGGTGTTCTGATGTGCAACCAAATTGAGTCGTTACGTAGCCGAAGGGTGTCAGCGAACGTCAGTTTCATTAGATGAATATACCAATGAGAATTAGGAGAATGTACGTTAAAAAATGGTTTCACAGTGGTTCGTTTTAATTCAACTTAATCTTACACAAACTCTTCTTTAAAATCTTAAAAGTCACAAAACAATTACAAAACGAGTGTTACTTTTTTATATAGAACAATTTTAAAATCTAAGATTAACAATTAAAAAATCAAACAGAAAAATAATTTGGGAATTATTGCAGTATAGGAACCTTTCTCAGAAAACGAAAAAATAAAGAAATACTACTAGATTCGATCATTGTAATGCTAAATGTGAAAGAAAAAAGCTTCGGACGCGTAAAATTTCGAAACCAAATTTACATACAAAAATAAAAAAATAAGATTTTTAAACTCAGTTTATTACGGTTGTTTTAAAAAAAACTAATCTAACCTACCGCCAAAGAGGTGTTTATGTATTATTAAAAAAAAAACTTAACCTCCCAAAATGTATGGCGCTTTTTTTAATGCCTATATCTCGCTTATTTATTGAGATCGAATAAATATTATTGCAGATTCGGAATCAGCGCGGTGAATATAGTCTGGTGACATTAAAAAATTAACAATCTAGAAGAGGTTCCTATACTGAAATAATACCATAATGGGGTTAAGAAATTATCTAAAATAATAAAGATTAATAGAAATACCTAAGTAAAAACAAATCAGAATAAAAGTTAGTAGGTACAGCTTAATCTAATACAAAATAGTCCGAAGAAGAATAACCAATGCAATTTAAAAATACCCAAAAATCAAAACATGGAAATAGCAAAGAATTCGGATCCTAAATAATAAAAGGAATAAAAGTTAGATAATATCGAATCTCAGTTCTCGTAGGTTGACATGGGGGAAATGGAGCTAGGCGGGATAAAAGGCGCATCAACAAATTTGTCGATTGAATAAAAGGCATTTTGTTGCAAAATTGTTTTGAGGAATTTTGCACTTAACAAAATGTAAGTGATTAAAGGTCTATCCGCACACATCAGTGACGGCACGTGACCGACAGTTCCGTACCGTGCAGTACCAGTGAAAATTATATTGTTTCGTACATTTCTCATATAATCATTCGAACCGACATGCGACAGTGACAGTGATGTTCAGTAACGTCAGTGACGCTCCGACGCGATCAATGATTCGACGTGGATTTCTAGCGGAGAATATTTTGCCTGACATGGACGCAGTATTTCAAGATGGACGACAAAAATCTGATTAAATTGGTTCGTTTACATCCTGCAATTTATGATCTTTCGCACAAAAAGATGTGAAAGGCGTTCCTTTGGTGGTATAGCCTTTCTCCAATGACTATATTGTTTTTTTAGGTTTCCAGTGTGTTTGGATTAAAGAATGTCGAAACAATATTTTGTCATTCTGAAATACTCAAAAAACGTTGATTCATCATCTATCAGATGTATATATGGAGTGGCAAACTCTCCTTCTTCCTCTCTTTGTCTCCACGCGTTATAAACCCAAATCCTTTTTCTCACATAGGTTTCCTCGTCTTCATGTAATAGTAAAGCTATCGCAGGTAACACGTGCTGCGATAGGTAGGTACTTTAGTACAGTGACTACTAAGAATGACGTTAGGCGTCGGTATCGGCACTGACGTGTGCGAATAGCAAGTCCCGGAACTGAACGGCACGGAACTGTCGGTCACGTGCCGTCCACTGATGTGTGCGGATAGACCTTAAAACAGATTTGTCAGATTCTCTGAAAATTTCATAAAATAATACAATCTCTTTTACTTTGTTCCCGTCGGTAGTAACTCAAAAATCGTCAAAGAGCATTCGAAATTGGCGGTAGGTGAATAAATCACACTCTTAGCCCCAACTTTTCCATAGGCAAAGTTGTCTCCTGCAGTCGTATGAGCGATGCGGTTGATATTTAGAGTCGTATGGTTGTACCAGCCCTTCTTTACCTTGCAGTTGCTGGAGGGACTGTACAACTCCGTCATAATAGAACGCAGGAAAAAATGTTTGCACAGATTTGGCATGTGGTATTTGAAAAGTAACGTCACTGATGTAGCGTTGATGTAGAATGTAGTTATTTCACCCTGAAATAAAAATTATGATGATAGTATAAAATAATTAAAAGGAGATTTTTCAGTAGGATTAGGCCCCTAAGGGCCCATCTACATTAATATTTAATGATTAGCTTCACCCGCTCCAATGGCGTGGGGTAGGTATCGCGTACGGGCGCGCCGCGGTGGCTCGCGAAGCGAAACGCAAGGTGTTATCCGTTCGAATGTTTAATGAAGACTGGTTGAGCGAAAGTTGAGTTCGCGCTGGGTACACACGTTATTTACGTTGGCAACAATTATTACCTGCGCCATATACAAGCGGCCGCCACACGTAGAGTTCGGACTGCGCATCTAGAACTGCGTTCCGAACTGTGGATAGATCCGCACGGTTTTGACTGCGGATCAAACTGTCATGTTAAATTTTGAGTAAAAGGTGACCACCGTTTGGATCGCGGTCTGATCTAAGATTCCACGCTAACTGCAGTCCGAACTGTACGTGTAAACATTTTTTGAGAGTTTAGACTGCAGTTTAGACTGGCGCGTGGAAAGTTATAAATTTTAACAGTTCTTAGCAGCAGTAAGAAAAGGACACTCGCTTGATCATCGCATTAGCTGGATTTGTAGTTAGCTTCAACAACCGAAAAAAACGGCGAATGTGGGTAAAACAACATAGACGAAGATATGGACATTTATCGATGTTAAGTGAGTTAAGAGAAAGTTATCCAGAAGATTTTAAAAATTGCCTAAGAATGGATAGTAATGATTTTGATTGTTTATTGGGAATGATACGCCACAAAATCACAAAGCAGGATACAGTAATGAGAATGCTCCTCTTAAATTTTGCAGAATGCTCCTCTTAAATTTTGTATTTTTTTGTAACAAACTCGCGATATGCTGATTCAAATCCTATTTTCTTACAGTAATCTACAAGTTCGTCATAAGCGACGTTTTGCATATTGATATTACTGTAGTCTTTACTTTTTATCTTCTACGGGCATGGATGTTCACGGAATAAACGAATAAATTACGTAATAGTTTCCGTACTCCAAACAGACATGTTTTGTTTTTGACGCAGATCGAACGTTTTGACGCATATTGACGTTTACACGTGATGCGCGCGCAAAACTGTGTCGATATGCGTACGCGTCGACATGCCAGATCAAACTGCCAACAGCCGCGCGTCAAATGCGTCTACACGTGCGTATCGGAACGAGGGATGGAACGGCGCGTGGTGTTTCCCGCGGTCCGAACTTTACGTGTGGCGGCCGCTAATAATGTGGGTAAAACAATATAGACAACGATATGGACATTTACCTATGTTAAGTGAGTTAAGAGAAAGTTATCCAGAAGATTTTAAAAATTGCCTAAGAATGGATAGTAATGATTTTGATTGTTTATTGGGAATGGTACGCCACAAAATCACAAAGCAGGATACAGTAATGAGAATGCTCCTCTTAAATTTTGCAGAATGCTCCTCTTAAATTTTGTATTTTTTTGTAACAAACTCGCGTTATGCTGATGCAAATCCTATTTTCTTACAAAAATCTACAAGTTCGTCATAAGCGACGTTTTGCATATTGATATTACTGTAGTCTTTACTTTTTATCTTCCACGGGCATGGATGTTCACGGAATAAACGAATAAATTACGTAGTTTCCGTACTCCAAACAGACATGTTTTGTTTTTGAGGCAGATCGAACGTTTTGACGCATATTGACGTTTACACGTGATGCGCGCGCAAAACTGTGACGATATGCGTACGCGTCGACATGCCAGATCAAACTGCCAACAGCCGCTTACGTGTGGCGCGTGTGTCAACACTGACTTGCAAGGACTGGCGCGAGTATTTGAATCTGGTCTCTGGAGTGACAATTTGTTGTGACGTAGTCTTCACAACCGCATGAAGTTGGTGACACTCGATATTTCATTGATGATACAATCACCGTTGTCCAGGGTAGACTGGTGTGGTTGTTTCACTACAGACGGAACTCAAAAACCGAGCAAATTAGGAACATTCTTATCGTTAAAGGCCTCGCCAAACAGAACGCGTACCTAGCGCCGCGTTTTAACGTCGCGTACTTTGGATGTCACACTGAAATCGACTAGATATTGACGGACACAGAGCGTACCGTAGATCGCTAACAGTCTTTGGAAAGTTTCTTTGTTGTTAGGATATCAAGTAATTCAAGTGATTCAGATGTGGAAGAATTAATACTTTTGTTCGCTTCATCACGAGCGCAGATAAAAAGAGCATGGGTGCTAGGAATTAGGAGAATATATATCACCGCTTGTGTAGGGAGCTTTCATCATGTGAAGGTCGTTTTTTATATACTTTCGTATGTCGCAAGATTTATTCGAAGAATTACATGAAATTCGTGAAAAATTTGTAACCTATTTTAATAATTAATAAACAGATTGATAAATTACTTACCTGTCATATTAATTTCTTTTCCAATTTCTTCTCACAATTTTGATTTTATCGCTATGTTTATATATTAATTATCATTCGTATTATATAGGCAGGGGTGTCTCCGAACATATTCTATCAGTTTTTCAGTCATAATGCTTGTATTTTCACGCGTACGTCGGACGATTTCAAGAAATTTGTAAACAAATACAAAGCCCGGAGTCAAAGCGTTCTAGCGCAACGTCAGAGCGCCGCGTACTACCAGCGCCCGCGCTCTGTTTGTCACAGTACAACACAACTCGGCGCTATAACGCGGCGTCAGGATTTACGCTGTAGCGCTCTGACGCGCGCTAAATACGCGTTCTGTTGGGCGAGGCCTTAAGTTTAAGGTCGTGACAGATCGAATAAGCAAGATGTTAAACAAATTTAAATGAAAAAAAAATCTCTAAACTGACCTAAAATATAACGCGGTCTTTGAAGCCTGTAAAGGATCCCCTAGAGAACTTATTTACTTATTTATTTCATTCCCAGCATATTAAAAAAACAAGTACTTATAAACAAAGGTCCTAAAAGTATATATTTTTAACGACACAGACCACACGATAAGCCTGCAAAACGATGCAAATGGGGATGTCTTCAGATCAGCTGACCTAATTTTCAAGACATAACCTTAGATTCTTGACCGCATAGACGCGTATTGAATTGTAAAACAACTTAAAGAAGTTAATCGTAATATTGCCCCCAACCGATTCCATACAGCCGCCGCAAAATAAGAATTCCGCTCTTTAGATTGTCCATTTAAACTTAAGGATAATGGCGAGATGCTCACGTGCTCGAGAGGAGTAAGTGTGCACCCAGTTAGGTTGCGTGGTGAAGTTGCTGTCGCTGTCATGTTTAGCATGGATGCTCTGGAGAGGAATGGAGACACGCGATGACGAGGATGAATATCTCTTTATATAAGACTCACCTCAGGCAGATGTTTTGCAGACGCTCCAGATTTTTCGAAATAAACTCATTGCCGTCTATATACCGATTTTTCGAAATAAACTCATTGCCGTCTATATACTATGTACCAAATATCCAGTGCCAGATTTAGATATGATAAGGCCCTAGGTTTAGGGAGACCGGAGAAAGTGGGGGTCCTAACCTATAGCTTGTATAGCTTATACGTAAATCCTAAACTGCAAATATCACAATCAAGTATTGGCATTAACAGTGTGGACACAATCATTTGTTTAACCGATATGGGGAGAAATGGCTGAAGCCGCCGGAGCCTACCTCTATGAAAACTATGGAATATGCAACGACTTACTTGATTTAATATACTATACAATATTTCTGTTTTTACATATTGGCGATAATCACAATTGTTTGCGAACTGTTCAGGTTTGCAATCATGCCATGTTTTATAGCCCAAGCAGATATTTGATCTAAATCGGAAGTCATTATAGCGGCGGCTGTGAGAAAGGTCATCTGGCCTGCCATGGTAATTGCAGATGGCATATTTGAAGATCGTCAGCGTAAATATGGTATGATGACGTTAGACCTTTAGCAATAGGGTTGATAAATATTGAAAAGAGTAACGGCGATAAAATAACCCTGCGGAACTCCGGACGTAAGCTCGACCAGGTCCTACTGAATGTCGGCAGTTTTAACGCACTGGCCGTGTCCACGTAAGTACGGGTCAAACAATGTAATTACCCGTTCCGGGACATTGAGATTACGCGTCCGTTCTAGAATAAAGCTAAGTCAACTGAGTTAACGCGCTATAAAATCAAGCAAGGAGAGAATGGTAAGTTTCCTGTCATTCATAGCGCATATAACGTCTTCCGTGACTTCGACAAGAACGGTCCTGCCAGCCTGGCCCTAGGATGCTAATATCAGGTTAACACCAGGATGCTGGCACCGTGCTAACCTCAGGATCGCGGTATCAGTCAGCTATAAGGATGCTGATACCTGGCGTATAACAGAACGGCGGCACCATGCTGACACTGGAATTCTGGCACCAGGCTGGTACCAGGAAGCTGCAACCAGGGTAGCACTAGGATGAAAGCTGACAGCAGGATGTTGGCACTTATTCTGCTCCGGGATGCTGGTTACACACTGGCTTAAGGATGCTGTCACCAGTTTGACGCCAGGGTTCTGGCGCGTTTGGCTCCAGGATGGCTACCAGACTGGCTCCAGGATATTGGAACTGGATTGGCTCCAGGATGCTGGCATCTGACTGACTCCAGGATGTTGACACCGGGCTTGCACCAGGATGCTAGCACCCATTTAGCTCCAGGTAGCTGCTGGTACCAAACTGGCCCCAGGATGCTGGTATCAGATTGGATCCAGATGATGAAACCAGGCTCGTCCCAGGATACTGACACCTGTTTAGCTACAGGACGCTGGTACTTCACTGGCTCTTGGATGCTGAAACCAGGTTTGCTTCCGGGTGCTGGCACCTGTTTAGCTCCTGGATGCTAATACCAGACTATCTCCCGGATGCTGGTACCAGACTGGCTCTAGGATGCTGGTATCAGATTGGCTGGACCAAGGTTTGCACTAGGATACTGGCACCTGTTTAGCTTCAGGATGCTGATACCAGACTGGCTTCAGGATGCTGGCACAAGACTGGCTCCACAATGCTGGAACTAGGTTGGCTCCAGGATGCTGGTACCTGACTGGCTCTAGGATGTTGGAACCAGGTTTACCCCAAGGATGCTGGCACCTGTTTATCTCCAGGATGCTGGTACGAGACTAGTTTCAGGATGCTTATGTCAGACTGGCTCTAGGATGCTGGTACCAGACTTTTCCAGAATGCTGGAACCAGGTTTTCACCAGGATGCTAGCACCTGCTAAGCTCCAGGATGCTGGTACCAGACTAACTCCAGGATGCTGGTACCAGGCTAGCACCAGGATGCTGATACCGGGCTGACACCAGTATGTTGGTATTCTTTTCACAAGCGGATATTTTTTTATATTTATGTTACACAACCACAAAAAAAACTCAACTTCCCTCTCCCTCTCATTATCTACTCTCTTATTTTTCCAACACCCCCCTGCAAAGTATAATTCACAACATGCTACGAAAATCCTTGATGACAATGAATTTATCGCTTTTATGACTGAACTTAGAAAAGCGATAGTATTCCGAAACCGTTATCTAACGTTATCCGCCGCTTGTCGGGCTAATACATACTATGTGCACCGAGCAGCGTGCATATGCACTAGCGTCAAGTCCGCTCTACACTTCTTCTTCTTTCTTTTCCTTGTGGCAATTCCACGCAGCTAGGGTGCTGGTGATTTTGTGCCAGTTTGTATGTATTGTTGACGGGAGGATGACTACTGTTAGTGTTAGTACCTACAAAAAAAAAAGGAAGGGACATCACAATTGCATACACAGAGGACAACATAGAGACTAAAAACATAACAGAATATTAGGGGAATATTTTGGAGAAAGAAAAAGGAGAAGGGTCAGGGTAATAGAGAAGTGCTTCTGGGGGCAGCGCCGCTCCCCACCGCCCCCCGAGAGCAGGCCCCTCCCCCGGCATCGGCCGCACCGAGAATGTGTCGTCCATTGACTGAAAGTTACTGCCAAAAACTCGCCATATTCAGCGACTTTTTCCACAGCCAACCTCGACAACGGGGCCACATTTCCATCGGCCTGACGTCACAAGGCGGGTCCGATCCCGAGCAGCGAACGGAAGCGGCCACCCCCAGAAGGCATTTCGGAATATGGGTTAAATGGCTAAATGATTTAGGTTAATGAATTTAGCGATGACTCGATAAATTTTAATGGAATTGGACGCCAGAAGGATATCGATTTTGGTAGGGAGTTCGATTTTCAATTGAATGAGATTAGGAATGAACGAAGGAAAGTTGTTAAGGAGAGGGCAATTAAAGAAGAGGTGATCCACGGTGCAGATATCAAATCCACAATCACACTGTGGGGACGGAATTACGTTTATACAATATTTAAAAAAAATTAAATAAAATAAAATAAAAAAAAAAAAAAATAAAAAAAAAAAAGGAATAAAAAAGAAAGGAGGGGCGAGTGAAAGGGCGTTGAAACTCTTATATACGTTAAGAGGCGGATGACAGTCCGCCCGCCACGGATTTTAAAGAGGGAAGATCAGTTACCGTTATAAAGGAGGAGGTATCGCTGCAGGATGAGGCTGCAGAATTTCCCTTATTTTGGGCGATTAGTAGCCGCAGGAGGGACGCAATCTCTTCCAGGGTCGTAGACTTAGGCTGTCTGTTAAGGCAGCTGCCATTCTCGACCCTGTCGGGGAAGTAGTCCCATCTCAGATCTGAGGTGGGGGCGGCTTGTGGACGAGGGTTGGAAGTGGGAGGAGAAGAGAGTTTTCTCTTCTTGCCTTTCCCTTTTGTCTTACCCGACCTTAAAGGGTCTACAGTTATTATTCTAGGACGATAGCTGTTATTAGGGGTTAAGTTGAAAAAAGATGGAGGCTGGGGGGGGTTGATTGCAGTAACCGTTGCATACGAATTTCTAGAAATTTTGGGGAAGCGAGAGGACGCTTCATTAAAAGAGATGCCCTCTTTAGCCATAAGTTGTTTAATAGCCTTTTGTCTCATGAACTCTGGGCAGGAAGGGTCGTTTGCACTATGGTTACCGCGACAATTGACACAAACCAATGTTGCGGTATTTGTACAAGTTTCGCCCGAGTGGGCTTCTCCGCACCGGAAGCTGCTCTACACTTACTCCGCGAATCGCTCGCGACTTCGCGGCGCGAACTCACAGCGAACTCGCGATGGGCGAAACAAAGCTCCACACTAATGGTTCGCGGTAGTTTCACATCATAGTTCGCACGTTTGAAGGAGATTGAGGTCAAATTAGCTACAACTGCGTACCTCATATTGTGCGCAATAGCGCACTATAATTATGAATATATTAAAAGTAAAAACAAAATTATATCATCCATTCATTATTTCATAACCAACTGAGCTTATTTCAAGTAGGATTTTTTACTTTACTTTTGTAATTTCTGTAACTAGATAGCAAGGAATTCCCTTTTTTCAAAATTTCTACATGTTTTTTCATCATGGCACTAATGACACGTCGCGATTTTTATATTTTTCCATATAATCTTTACGATTTACATCCCAAAAAACGTGTTCGGTTTAGTAGTATCCAAGAAATTGCAGCTAAAATTGTTTCATCCAGTTTGCGGTAATTTTGTAGGAAATCTCAGCAACATATTAATTAGGAACAGACACGACTACATACCCACGCTGCCGACAGTCAACTAAGCGGCGCGTGAGTGTGGAGACTATGCGCGTTCGCACTAAGTTCGCGCTTCGCGGGCCTTTGTCGCGGGACAGAAAACCGACAAAAATCGGTCAACAGAGAATATGCGAAACAGCTCTACGCTACGCGTTCGCGCACCTTCGCGCACCTTCGCGCGCGATTCGCGGACTAAGTGTAGAGCGGCCATAATAGAAAAACTTTTCAAGTCATTTACGTTGTTGGAATGTTGTCTTGTACGAAAACTGCGTTGTATGGAAACCGCGTTATAGGAGGGTTGTTCACAATCTTCGCACCGCGTTAAAGTTCCTAAACCAGTGAGAAAGAGACCAAATGCCCAACTGCCGATCTCTGAGGTACGCCGCTTAGGACTTCATGGGAATCCAACAGGTCTTCGCCCACTATTATAATGAATACCAGTTTTATAGAAGTATAAGTAGAAAGTTATTGCTAACCAATTTATTTTATGGCCAACTTGAAAATAGCACATATGCAATTTATATAGCTTACCATTAATGGCCCAAGAGCGTATAAAACCTCTTTGGACATCGCGTAAGACGAATCAGTCTCGTTATTATGTATTTCATGAAAATCGCTAGTTGCTTGTTTTCTCTTCGGACCAAGGCAGGATTTTATTCCCAATATTCTAGCCCTATAAGGACCCTGCAACGAAAATATTTATCAAGGGCTTGGAAAAAAATAGTCAGAAAGATCCGAGTTAAAAGAGCCAACAAGGTCGAGCAGTGTTACCGGCACTATGTAAATAAAACTACCACATGTGCCAACGAACGTCCCATCAACTGTAAAAACCTCGAGCCTCATCGTTAGCTGTAGCGATTATCCAATGTCAGATTTGCGTCCACTTAGCACTACCTTAGCGAACGTTATTACGATACCTTAAATACGTTAACATTTGTAGTTACCTTAGCGTACGTTAGTTATACGTTACCTTAGGTATGTTAAAATTTGTGGGTATTTCAGCGTACGTTAGTTACGTTACCCAAGGTAATTAAAAAATGTAGGTACCTTAAAGTATGTAAGTTACGTTAGCCTTCGCTAGTGATACTTTCCTTAGGTAGGTTAAAGTTGTAAGTACCTTAGCGTATATTGCAGCGATAGCCTTTGTCAAAAAATGGAAAAATGCGAATTGAAGTGACAAATGCTTAGAAAAAGATTTCCATCGGCGCAGATGGTTTGGGTATTGAAGACTCGTAATTAGTTTGTACGCCCCATCGATAGCGCATTTAGAAAAATTGCATCTTCTTTCCAACATTGGTAAAGTTGCCACGAAAATAATCGTCAGGTCGAAGTAACCGCCTGTCTCAAGGGGCGAACATATTATCGGGCGCGTCC
The DNA here is from genome assembly GCA_944548615.1 of Micropterix aruncella. Lineage (NCBI taxonomy): Eukaryota > Metazoa > Arthropoda > Insecta > Lepidoptera > Micropterigidae > Micropterix > Micropterix aruncella. The sequence continues at coordinate 17,853,554 of OX155971.1, forward strand.
GTCAGCCGCGGCTTAGGGGCTCTCTAGACGATCAAGCATGCTTATCAAGCATCGCGTCATGGGCTGGGAAGGAATCGTAAACCGCAGGAAATATGCAAATATTTTTTTTATTAATTACAGTAATTACAGTACAGTATTAATTACAGTACAATAATTTATTAATTTTTATTAATTATTGTTTTTTTTTAGTCCGTTATTTTTGAAAAGGCGAGTTGCTTGAATTGTGATTTACTAAGAAACATACCATCAAGCAATTTACAATTTTCACATATGAGTGCATTATGCGGGGCACCGGCGAGAATAGAGCGTTATTGGTTGAACAATGCGACTGGCGGAAGACATCACAACGACGAGTTCTGTGGGTCGACGGAACGTTCAGCGGGAAACAACTGAGCAGATCAGGGCAGTCGAGTTTACGGGTAAAGAGTGAATTAATGAGGAGAAGATCTGTAAGAGTACGTCTCGTCTTCAGAGATTGACATTTAAAAAAGTGAGTTTGGGCGTTGTAATCGGCGAATTCTATTTCGTGAAAGAATTTAAAACGCATCCACCTCAGAACCGTTTTCTGAACTCTTTCAATGTCAGAAACATATTGTTCGTAACATGGATTCCAAATCACGCTGCCAAACTCCAATCTACTCCGGACAAGCGATGTAAACAGGAGCATAACAACGCGGAAATTCTTGAAAGGCTTCGTTACCCTCCAAATGAATCCCAGCAACTGGTAACATTTGGAAGTCATTAGCTCGATATGAGTATTGAAGCTAAGTTTACTATTAAATGTTATACCCAAATCAGTGAATTCAGAAACTCTTTCCAGTTTATGCGCGTTAATATGTGTAGGCCGATGTCTAGGCCGATTGGTAATGTGTAGGCCAATGAGATCTAGAAAAAGACATGGTTTTGCATTTATTTAGGTTTAAGTACAGTTTATTCGTTACGCAATATTCTTGTAAATTTATTAGCTCGGCTTGAATATCATAGCAGTCATCAGCAGAAGCAATCGTATTGAAAATTTTAAGGTCATCAGCATAAAGTAAGAATTACGATTTCCTGAAACATTTTCCGATGTCGTTGATAAACAGCTTGAATAATACAGGCCCTAAATGGCTTCCCTGTGGCACACCGGAGGTGACGTCGATGGACTAATTGGGATCGATTCGATAAGTCCGTTTACTTAGACTAATTGGGATCGATTCGATAAGTATGATTCCATCCATCGTAGCAAGGAACCATGAATGCCTAAACGATATAACTTCTGCAAGAGCAATGAGGTATTCACTTTGTCCAAGGCCTTTGAAAAATCTGTAATTATCACGTCCACTTGCTTGCGGCTGTTCAGAGCGTTAGCTATGTAGTTTGTATATAGTAATAAGTTAGTGTTAATTGACCGACCGGAAATGAAACCGTGCTGCTGTTGAATTGTGACATTTTGTATGCGGATGAAACGCTCCGACACACGAGATATTCTAATAGCTTGCCAAAAATGCTCAGTTTCGATATAGGCCGATAGTTTTTGACTTCGCTTTTATTTCCCGACTTAAAATTGGAGTGATATGGGGCGTCTTCCATTTCTCAGGATAAACGCCGGTTCGCACAGATTCGGTAAAGATATATAATAATGGCGGAATAATTTCCGGGGAGCATCGTTTAATAAAAAGCGGTGGTAGACCATTGATTATATAGCGTGTTATGCTGAATTGACACGCTTGCCAAGCCTTGGCAAACCATTGTAAATTCAACTCGTGGTCCTGACACTAGGATGCTGGCACCAGCCTGGCACCACGAAGCTGTCACCAGGTTAGCGCCAGGATGCTGGTACTGGTGTTACACCAGGATGCCGGCACTAGTTTGGCTCCAGGATACTGCTACCAGACCAGCTCCAGGATGCTGCAACCAGGCCGGCTCCAGAATACTGGCACTAGGTCAACACCAGGATACTGGCACTGGGCTGACACTAGGATATCGGTACCGATCCCCACCAGGATGCTGGTGCCAGGCCGCCTCTGGGGGGGGGGGGGAAACAAGGGGTGAATTGCTGCGGGGAGGGTGGGAGAAGGCGGGTTAAAAAAGAACTAAACCATATTGTACGGCCATATGTATGGTCATATACTACGGCCATATTTATGGACCGTTAAAAAACTGACTTAACCTACGGCCATATAGGATAAAGCGTTTAAAATAAACTAATCTAACCTACGGCTATATACCGTTTTTTGAAAAAAACTAACAACCTACCGCTATATAGGTGTTTATGAATGGTTTTTTTAAAATAACCTAACCTACAGCCATATACACTGTCAATGATTGTCGCCTCTTTAACCCTTCAGGCCTCGGCCCCTCAGACGATTGACAAGTTGCTGTCCCAAAAAATGTAAAAAAAATTGTAAAAAATTTGTAAAAAAATTGAATTACGACACTGTCTGTTACAAAATATTAATTACTGTCAAAGCACTGTATCCATAATTAAAATGAAACATATTAAGATAATGAAAAATAATAAAATAAAACAAATTAAATTAAAATAAAATTCAAACGGGGCCGTCACGCTGAATCGTATTATGGCCGATATCGGCCAATCGGGGCTTGAGGGGTTAAGCGCCTATATCAATCACATTTACTAGTATTTATATGGGTAGAGCAACAGTTTCTGAATCAGTGTGGTGAATATAGTGGAGTGACGTTAAAAAATCTTCAATGTAGAAGAGTTTGCTAAACTACATAAATACTGGACGTGACTGCGAGCACGAGGTCTGGCGAGTAACTGATGTCGCCATTCTCATGAACTCTAAACCCGAAGACAACTTCAGGACAGGCATGCTGTTAAAATTCGACAAGATTTAAGGCGACATTCACGATTGCGGTCAGATTAAGAGTGCCATCATAGTCAATCTAAATGGGCATAAACAATCTAGAATGGAGATCGAGAAAGAAAAACGTGGAAGTCAGCAGAGCACGATGGACAGTCGACATTGTAGGTTTCAAGAATTGAAATATAATTAGGGATTAAAAATTTAGATTGAAATCACAATTACTATATTTGTATTTATAGTATCGGGACACAAAACAATGGAATTTTTTTGCTCATTATGTCAGTCATTAATGTCAGTCGATACTCGTTAGTCTTTGATACCACCTCACAAAAGAGAAATGATAGTAAAATGCTGGATTCGCGACGCAATAACAATTATAGTTGTTGTTGTAATTTGTCATAACAGTAATTATGTCAGTTGCGTTGTTGCTGATATTAGGGAATTTTCCGAAATGCTGCATACGTTACGTTACGTTACTACTCGGCCTTGTTTTGGTTTTTGAGTATATCAATATTCGTCACTTTGAGAAATTCTAATTTCAGTAGACTCTAACACTGCTATGCTTCGGTAGCTCTTTTAGCATGTTCCTTTATTTATTTTACTAGATAATTTCTTTTAAACTGTTGATAAACAGCAGTGCTGGGCAAAATTTAGTCGACTAATGATTGGCGACTAACGATTGAATACGTAAATCGTGATTAACGCCTAGCGATTAATTCGTTTAATAGTCAATCGTGACTAACGATTGATTAATCGTTAAAACAGCGGTCAACTACAACTTTTGCAAGTTTTTCGTCGGTCGGTCGGTCGGACGTTCAGTCCGTCGGTCGGTCAATCGGTAGGTCACTCGGTCGGCTGGTCGGTTGCTCGGTCGGCCTGTCGGTCGGACGGTCGGCCGGTCAGCCGGTCGGTCGGGCGGTCGGTGGGTCGGCCGGTCATCTGGTCAGTCGGTCGGTCGGTCGGCCGGTCGTAATCGGCGACATAGGTGAGAATCTAAGTACAGTCAACCAATAGATATCATAGAAAGAATTGTCAGGTGGCATCTAAATAGCAAGTTAGTCATGATTGACAATTATCGACTAATTGATTTGAAGTCATGATTACTTCAATCGCGAATAACATTAGTCACGGCTAAATTAGCCGTGATTAAATCAATCATGATTGACGATGATCATGATCAATCATGATCAATAATTAAATCAGTACATTAAAATATGTAATCGATTGACCCAACACTGACAAACAGTTACATATTGTCATTTTAGGGCCCATATACGGCTAAAATAATGGCAATAAAATCCTGCCCTGGTCCGAAGAGAAAACAATCAGCTCGCACTATTGTTAATATCCATAATAATGAGTCGGACGCTTATTTGTCTTCGATCAAAGAGGTTTTCTACGATGTCGGACCTACATATGTATGATGGTAAGCGCTCTATGAACTATGAAGCAAAAGCCTTTCTGTGTATGGTTGAATTTTACTTTCCTGGCAGAGGAAAGTATTGTGAACGGACTTTTGTGTGTTTGTGAGCTGTGTGTACTCCTCTCGAGGATAGCGCTCAAACGCTTCATTCGATTGAGCAGAAATTTGACATCATTCGGCAAGAGGCAAGAGTTTTAAAGATTGTAGTTGAAATCGGTCCACCACAGAGCGCGCTAGTCATACTTCAAAATACCATTTTAATACTTTATTTTATTTTTTTATTTTATTTTATTCAGGAAACAAACAGTACAAAAAACATATTTACTTAATCAAAATATAACAATCATAAACCATTTATATGTTTCCACCAATTAAACGGTCATATAGTGCGTTATTCTATAGAAAAGAAAAGTTTAAAATACACAAGCATTTTAAAAGTGAAAAGTGAAATTATTAGCGTTTTTTAAACAAACAGAAAATATTCTGAAAAGTAATTGCTAAGTTACTAAACAGTTCAAAGTATTAAAAGAGTAAATATAAAGTAAATAGAGCAGAAAAACAGTAAATAGATTCATAAACATGTATATATATGGTAATAAATTAATTTATTATTAAATAGATAGTAATAAGAAAAATAAAATATATAATTATGTAATGACATATTTTATGAGAAGGAAAAATAGAAAACAGGAATAAGTTATGTAAATACAAAGATAAGAGGAGAATAACTATTTTCATACTAAACAGATTACCTAATTAAATTGTAATATATTCATAATAAGATTTTTAAATGTATCTGGGGTTGTGGCAAATATATCAACATCCATAAAAACCGAGTTGTAATGATGACAAGCTCTATAAAGAAAAGCATTTTGTGCATAGTTAGAATTGACAATTGGCAGATGAAAGGAACGCTGAGAGCGAGCTGGTCGAGGGGGCACGAAAAAAAAATACAAAAAATACTAATTTTGCTATCATAGCCACTTGACTTAATCACTATCGAGTTGAGGGGGGTGGGAGGGGGGGGGGGTTGTTCTGCTTGCGGGGAAAGTCTTGGGGGTGATACAACCGTTTTTTTTATTAGGCTCAGTTTCAGCATTGTTTATACGGTGTATAATCGATGGATTCAATATCCGAAAATTAAAATGGCCGAATTAGTAGATTTTTATTTCCATTATGTGTAAAAAAAAGTGACTATAGACATTGACTAAAAGAGAATAATATAGACGGAAGGAGGACAACCCACAATTTTGTTCTAAACTTGTGTGGATCGTCAGTCAGTGTTTCTTAAACGAATTGTAACAAAAATGCTACCTCCGCTTTTAACTTTGAATTAGTTTTATTTTTGTTTATTTCAGGGAGAAATCATTGCATTCTACATAAACGATCTTTGCCAACATTTCTTCCTACGATCCGTTGTTACGATGCTTTTTAGCCCCTTGAGCAACTGCTAGATCAAGAAGGGCTGGTACAACCACACCAATTTAAAAATCAACCATTTGTCTCATTTGGCCACCGGAGAGGACTTTGTCTACGGACGAGCAGGATTTAAGACCTTATTTTTTCGCCCACCGCCAATTTTGATTGTACCTTATCGATCATTGACTTTTCCCCGATGGGGACTAAATAAAAGAAAAAAAAATGATTGCACAGTACCGTTGGAATTAATTCATGTTTATAATTTTCTTCGCCTTGGACACTTCATTTCATCTCCCTCGTCTCATCAGAAATCTTTTGGTCAAATTAAATTTAAAATGCCAAATTCCTGGTGGTTTTAATGTCATGGAGACCTCTTCTTTTTAATCAAGGACATCTATATTTTGCGTTAGGAGGTAAACATTACCGTGTTTTTTAAATACTTCTAGATACGATTGCGGAGCAGAAACAGTAGATATCTTCTTATCTCTTTTTCTATTTTGGTTAGTGCTCGGGAATATCTTCGAAACTTGTTGCGATCGAGCACGATGTTTATTATTAGGCACAAAGAGATCCACCATATGTGGCAAGTTAGAGTTATCAGTTTTGCCTTGAATCAGAATAAATAATAGGAAGTAGTCGGCATTTCTCTTCTGGGACAGATATAATTATTATAGCCAATTATGCCTGTTATAAATGTAGGCGGATATAGAAATGGATAACATCCGTATAGCTTGGAGTACAAAAATCGCAAGAAACACATCTCTACCTTTTTTTAAATTATTTGTTGTGTGGGGGTTTTCTATGGTCTTTATGAGCCTTGTAACACTGCGACCATTGCTGATCTATTGTGTTCGCCACCTACTATAGTTCTGCGCTAAGCCTCGTGGCTTTTGGCGCCAGATTGTTTTACCTCCTCAGGTTGAAGGTAATGACCACCCAAGTGGATGTATCTTTTACGAATCAGCGGGCCACACTCGCACATGAGGTGCAGAGGAGTTTCCTCTGCCCCTTGGCAGAACCTGCACATTTTTGTGTCTCGGAGCTTGAGGTTGTACATGTGTTTGTTGAGGTCACAATGCCCCGTGAGCGCCCTCACCAGTATGCGTCGATTGTTCCTATTTAGCGATAAGGCCTCACTTAGTCTTGGGGTCGTAGGCCTTAATTAGCGCTTTGGATTGATTCAACCCTGGCGTGTTGTTCCAGTGGTTGACGGATTGTTCTAAACATATTTGTTTGAGAATTAGGTTTGTAAGGCTTTTTGGTACGCCACAGCAAGGTTCAGGGCCGTATAACGTTCCCTTTGCTCCCGTCCCATCTGTACCTTTTACAGAACAAGGTATCTTCATGCGGTTCCAATACGTGCATTCGTTTGCATACGTTTTATGAAAATCGAGTTTTACAACGTACGCATAACACGTGCTTGACGCATTGAACGCATTGAAGTGCTTGGATTGCCGTATCACAAAGCCATCATGATTCATGCCTCAACGTTACGCCATAGTTTGCACCAATTAAAATATAATCAAGGATTTTGTCATTATGGAGATCCAAATTATGTAATAACCCTACAATAAACATATCTATAATGTATTCAGTTCATATTTACTTTTAGAAGCCGTCACAGTACACTGTCATAACTCGAAATGAGAGTTTTCAACATAATCATTATAATTGTTGTTGTAAATTGTCACAACAATAATTATGTATATTCCGTTGTTGATATTGGGGAATTTTCCGAAATGCTGAAAGATTTAAATACAACTCGCTCGTATTCTGGTTTCGTAAGTAGAATCAATTAACTTTTAGAATTTTTGTTTTCAGCGGGTTCCAACCACAGTGAAAATTAAACTACCAAATGCCTTTGATCTATTGGAAATACCGCCAATGCCAGCGGCCGAGTCAATGGTTGTTTTAACAGAACACCGATGACCCGGCACCTGCCTAGAGAGACGTGTTTTGATATCATCAGTGTACCCAGCGGCTGTCGCTAGATGAGAGTTAATGGGCCCTTGCTGAGTTGGCCACGAAGACCTATTCTATTCAGGGTTGGTCACACTCACGGGTCAACACCTATCCGACGGCCTCCACGCATGACGTGCGAGCCCAGGCTCGCACGTCATGCCTACCCAGATAGGACTCTGGCCTTATGGTTAGTTTCCCCTGGGAATCAACCTTCTGGCGCTCCTGGACGGTCTGCGCACCGTGCGGCGTAAGCCAATCGACTGTGCACTGACTAACAGTCGGGGGAGTCTGGAAGTAGTACTGTTTCCTATAGAGCGGGGGTGGTTGCGGACCTTACGGCGACTGCTCTTGAAATGACCATCGGCTATCTGATTCTGGGTGAACAGCCGGGCAAAGGACCCTGTGGTCCGCGATAGATTCGGTAAACACCGTTTCACCGCTTCGTAAGGGAGAGGACCGCGCAAGCGACCTCGAACTCGTAACCAATCTGGTCACAATTGGAAGTAAGGGCGTGAGTGTAAGCCCGCCGGGTATTATAATACTCCTGGCTATCTCGCGGTTAAGGCGTTGGCCTCTTACGGGTTTGTGGCGGACTAGATGGTGGACTGTTTTGTCCAAGTCTTCTGCGCTCACTCCAGGGAGATAGAACTACTAATCGTTAAAACTTCCTGAGGTAACGGGCTCGCCCGCTGTAGTCGACAACCCTAGTTGGCTGTCGCTAGATACACCAATGTAAAACCGCCATCAGGGTAGCCATTTACCAATCTTCGATATTTATCGGCTTCCAGAATATAATCGTCCCCATTATGATAAATGCCTCAATTCCACTTAATTTTAATTTCGACGTAAAAAGAAGAAGAAAGTAAATGAAATAGTTTTTTAAAAGGTATATATATATGACGACTAATTAACAAACAATATTATGTTTATGGTTCGCAATATAAAACACGCGATAACAGATTAGAAAGTGTGTATGTTTATGTTGCGATTCATCTGCTGTTGCTGGCAGATTCATACGACTCAGCTGGCGTATTCATTGGGAGATTGTTGCAGTTTTAAAAAAGAGGGGGGGGGGGGGGTAACTGGCGATAATGACGATTTCTACCTAGAATGACGATTTTTTCGTGGCAAGGTTACAAATGCTGAATGGAAGGGACGATTTTTCTAACTGTGCATACATACTCATTACGAGTCTTACATACGAAACCGAAACCACCGGAGGAAAAAAAGCTTTTTCTGAGCTTTTTTTTGAGCACTTCAATTCACATTTTTTGCCAAAAGATGCCTTAATGTACTTACTTACAACTAGTAACATACTTAATGTGACGTATAACTACCGTACGCTGAGGTATCTACAAGTTTTACCGTACCTAGGGTAACATAATTAACGTACCCTACACTAGGGTACCTAAACATTTGAACGTACCTAAGATAAAGTAACAGCCAAAGCTAAGGTATTTACAAATTTTAACATACCTACGGTAACGTATAACTAACGTAATTTAAGGTACCTACAAACTTTAACGTACTTAAGATATTGTAACGACGTACGCTAAGGTAGCGCTAAGAGGACGCAAAGCTGATATTGGATAATCGCCACAGCTAAAGAAGTTGCGGGAACGTTTGTTGGCGTACTGCAACTTTTATTTACACTGTACTCTAACACTGCTAGAATTTTATGGCTCTTTTAACTTTGATTTATTTTCTTAAACTGTTAATAAATATTTTCGTTGTAGGGTCATTATACGGCTAGATTATTGGCAATTAAATCCATCCCTGGCCCAAAGAGAAAACAAGCAGCTCGCAGTTTTTATGAAATACATAATAACAAGACTGATTCGTATTTGTCGTCGTTCAAAGAGGTTTTTTACGAGTTTGGTCCCTTAATGGTAAGCTGTACAAATTGTATGTCATTTTCAAGTAGGCTAAATACGATTTATTTAGCAATAGCTTTCTATTTACACTTCTATTAAAAAGAAACGTCAGTCTACCCTGGAGAAAGACGATTGTAACAAACTACAAGCGTTATAATCTGTTTTAATTATTGTGTAATATTTTTATTTCAGGGTGAAATAACTACATTCTACATCAACGCTACATCAGTGGTGTTACTCTTCAAATACCACATGCCAAATCTGTGCAAACATTTCTTGATGCGTTCTTCTATGGAGACCTACAGTCCCTCCAGCAGCTTCAAGATAAAAAAAGGCTGGTACAACCAAACGACTATAAAGGTCAGCGAAATGACTCATATGGCTACAGGAGAGAACTTTGCCTACGGAAGACTAGGGGTTAAGACTTCGTTCTATTCGCCTACCGCCAATTTTGAAAGTGCTTTGGCGATTTTTGACTTATCACCCGCAGGAACCAAATAAAAAAAGTTTTATTATTTCCCATTTTTTTTTAATTTTAAAGATTTTTAATAGTGTTTAGCACTATGGCTATTCTGTTTTAATCACTGATTGAAAATTCTCATTAGTTTGGAGATTATGAGAAAAATAATTTAAAAGAATATATCAAAATTTAATACTGCCGCAACAGGGTTGAATTTTCGGAAAAAATGGAAAAGTCTTAATTTTTGTTAGATCATTTAGATCATTTAGACTCATAATAATAGTTTTTCTAAAATATAGATATTAATAAATAACTAAAATGATGATTACTGAATAGTGAGTAGCGAATAATACAACGTGCGTACATTGCAGCTCCCTTTCCCCGCCCTGTTGAATCAGTCCGCTGATCCTATAGACAGATATAGAGGCAATTCTAGTTTATACGTGTCCCGTTTTATCCTGCCACCCCTCCAAAAGACGGAGGCGATACGTCTGAAGTCTTCACTACGTGATTCGACCCGACCACATGGACAATCCCGATCTCCCGGCTGCAATACTACCTACTATCAATGGGTTTCCCTGCCACACTTATCTACAGAACGGATGCTCAAAATAGTCAGGGAAACTTCTGATGGTGTCTGCGGACCATATGGAGATAGGTTTATAAGAAATCGCCTGGAATCACGAAACTTCGTGCGAGCTCCAACACCAAACGTGATTACCGTCTACTGAAATGTTGACGGTTTTTTAGGTTTTCCTTAATTTAATTCTAAAAAGAAGCTGGTAAATGTATCTAAAGTTCTTTTATTGTAATGGTTAGAAATATGTGTCCACTCATATAAACATTATAAAGTACTAAATGCCTGTTTCCCTGTACACAAACCACTTGGATACTTTACCATAAAAATGCTCGAACACCTAAAGTTTATCCCCTTTGCGGCAATACTTGACCAAAAAAATTGTTTTCCCTAGATCTATAATATACCTTATAACATCTTTTCCGTATAGGGAGGTTTTTCTCCACTTCACTTATCTTACCTATGAACACTATTTTTTTACTGATTTTATATACTTTATCCCAGGGTATTCGATATTATTTTAGGTTATTCGCTATAACACTTATACCTTTAATTATTATGGATTCAAATTCTTTCCTACTTCACGCTCGACTAACACATCAAAAGTATTGTCAGCAAGGCGTTGAGGACTCTGGGTTTTGTTAATAGAATATGTAAACCATTCTCAAACATTAACATTTTTAAAACGCTTTACTTTTCCTATGTTCGTAGCACCTTAGAGTTCGCATCGCAGATTTGGAATCCGCAATATGGCGTATATAAAAATAGGGTGTAGGGCGTCCAAAGACGTTTTATTAGATACCTGGACTATCGTGAGCACTTGGAAGATGGAACCTACGAGAGCAGGCTGAACTATTTTAATATGTGTTCACTGGAAGACCGACGCACAGCGGCTGATATGACATTATTGCATAAAATAATACATAACAAAATTGATAGCCCTCATTTGGTAAAGAAACTGTCGTTGTTGGTTCCGCCACCAAGGATTCGCTCTCCCCGTACGTTCGAAATCCCTCGTGTGTACGGCCTAGTTACAACACTAGTTACGCCCAAAACTCTGTTATGCACCGCTTGATGACCACATATAATAGTCGATTCGAAGATATCGACATTTTTTACTTGAATCAACCTAAATTCAGCGAGGCTGTCCTTAGCTCACTAGGCGTCTAGGAAGTGATTACATATTGAGTATACAAATTGTTTCAAAACACTCATGAGCGAAAATGAGAATAGCAAAGAGTATAATTTGAATACCTATATCCTATCCTACATATATCCCATCCCTCTCCTTTCCTATCCTTGCAATATTTCAATTGTAATTTAATTAAATTAAATTTAGTGCAATGCAACTTTTGATTTACCGTATCAGAAAATAATGTAGGAAACAATTAATCGGCCAGCGAAACACTGTATTAGAATATTTAGTAATAATTAATGAAGCGCTGTATGTTTCCCGAAAATAAAATAAATAAATAAATAATTGTTTGTTATTTTTTTATTGTTTTGGTTATTCTTCTTCGGAATATTTTGTCTTAGATAAAGCTTTACCCACTAAGTTTTATTTTGATTTGTTTTTACATGTTTCTATTAATCTTGATTATTTTAGATCATTTCCATATCAAATTATTCTGGTGATTGAATTATTATCGGTAGCCTCGTTGTTAAAAATGTTCAATTAAAAAATGTAACAACTTACTCTTTTTGTAATCGTATTGTGTTTTTTTTAATAAAGATTGAATTGAATTGAATTGAATCGAACGACCGTGAAACCAATTTTCAATCTACGGTCGCCAAATATTCATTGCTATATTATTGTAATAAAACTTATATTCCCTGTGTTGTATCAATTTTGATACTTCGGTTGCATGACTGCTGCCCCTGGTCTATTTTGCAGGGGAAAGATAGACCAGCAAGTAAGGGTACTTACAGAACCAATACTGCGCTGGAGGGCCTAAACGACTTTTTGGTTATCTTCATAGCCGATTACTGACAAACATAATAGGGTAGATAATTTTATAATTTACTCTGCTTCTGGTAATTCAAAAAGGGAGCTAATGGGCCCTGTTGTAGCTAGCCCACTAAGACTCATGTGTATAGGGTCGGTTAAACGCACAGGTCAACACCCAGTGGCGTGCCCACGTTGGTGATTTGGGCAGCCGGGGAAGTCTGAAAACAGTTTTGTTTCCTATAGAGCGGGGGTAGTTGTTAACCTTACGGCAACTGCTCTCGAAACGACCATTCGGCTACTTGATTCCAGGTGAAGAGCCAGGCAAAGTATGCCGTGATCCGCGATAGATTCGCTAGACACCATATCCCCGCTACGTTAGGTAGAGGACCGTGCAAGCGACCTCGAACCTGTAACCAGTCGTGTGGATAAGGAATCCTGATGGTTAATACCAGACGGAGATATCCTTTCAAACTGGTAGATTGAGGGCGAGGCTGCCTGCTGGGTACCTTTCCCGGTGCCTCGCCGTAAGGCGTTGGCCTCTGTCGGGCTTATTGGCATAGCTAGACAATAGATTTTTATTGTTTCTACCAAGTCCTCTACGCTCATCCGACGGCTGAAAGAACGATCACATATCGTTATTGCTATAAGGATATGTGGTACCTATTGGTATAACGATAACGATATGAACCCTTCATCCCAGGCTGGTACCTAGGGTGACGGGTTCGCCCGTTAAAGTGGACACCGCCCTTAAACACCATTATATTTTGGTGATTTAGAAAATAATGACGTTTTTTTCAAACTAATATGATCTACAAGCCCGCGTTGACTTCCACAAAAGTTCCTTACTGGAATCAGCCAGAATGGCACTGGTCTGGGGTATGGCAGTACAACCATGAGCGATGTGGACTTGAAGAAGTCTCTCTTGCGGGGAGATTACGACAGCAAAAGTATGGCTCACGCTATTGGCCTTCAATGCCAGAATGATTGGACAACAATTGGAGACTTTTGCATTCCTCCTCCAATGCACTGGAAAGTACCTAATGTTGTATGACTGGACGCCAGAGATGCTGAAATTTTATTTAAATGCCTTTCAGCATACACTTCCAGACCCCAGTAACCTCGCTCGTTGGAGCTATGCCGAGGATAGTTCATGTCCCCTTTGTAGCAACACCCCTTGCACAGCTAGATATATTCTATCTGGCTGCAAGGTGGCCTTGGATCAAGGACGGTACACTTACCGCCACGACAAAGTCCTTGCTGTTATTCGCGAGGTACTTAGCCTCTCAGTGGCTCGTGCCAACAAGGGTTCCACAGTATCCTCCAAATACAGTTTGTGCGGGTTGGCTCTAAAGGCAAAAAACATCTCACTGCAAAACCTTTCTCAATAATCGAGAAAGCTTCAGATTGGATTATGGAGGTCGATTCGGTCTCTAAGCAGTATAAATTCCCTGAAAGTCTCAAATGCACAGCCCTGCTTCCAGATATAACTCTTTACTCTTTATCTCGGAAGATGGTCCTTATCGTAGAATTAACTGTTCCATGGGAATCAAATATCCCAAAAGACCACGAGTACAAATTAAATAAATACCATGACCTCGCAAATGCCGTCACCCGGAACGCCTTCACTGTTCACCTTCACGCGGTGGAAGTAGGCGCTCGTGGCCTGCCAGCTAAATCTTTGTTTCACCTTTTTAAAGATCTTGGTCTCTCCAGGAAAATAATCAACTTCTTTCTAAAAAAATGATCTAAAACCGCGATTTCTGCATCTCAAATTCTATGGCTTCGAAGCCATGGAATTTGTGATGGGTGGTAAGGTGAACGCTCACATGTGGCAAGACAGCTGTCCTAAACCTACCACAGCCGGTTCGTAAGTACATAATCCACTGCTCACCCTCCAGAAGTATAAAAAAAAAATTGTATTATGATGGGCCCGACTCCGGTCGGTGAATTCCATGGCAGCTCAGTTTGTATTTTATTGGGTCGTATGTGTTACCTGTTGCATTTTTTTCTATTTTTCCTGATTAAATCTATTGAGAGGAAAGTACATACGTGGGATAACATAAAAAAATATTTTCTTAAAGTTTTTATCTCCAACGAAAGCCGACTGTGAGTATCCATTAGGTTGGCGCATCAACTCTGCTCCGCGCATCTGCAATTGCTCAAATGGAGACGGTGCGCGCATCAACTCAAGAACAACGAGTGCTCCGCAGTTTTCATTCGAACGTTGAGAGAACATATCGTCGCCAGAATTAATTTTTAAATTTCTCATCCTTCGGATCCCACAGCACTGTATAAATTCGGTACTCCTCGATTAGAGGTAGACATTTCTCTTCAGCCCACTCCATAGTAATGGATTCGCGGTTACTGAACGCTGAACGTGATGCGCGAGACGTACCCACTAACATCTACAGCGAGACGTACCCATTGTTCGCGTCCACGAACATACTGCGCACCAATTTGTGCTCGTAGCATTTACCGCCACCGCGTGGAACGCTCGCCGTGGAGGGTGCAGCGTTGCTTTCTCCAGGAACGCGAACTTATCCACTGGATAATATTATAAGCGACGTTGGAGGTCTCGTTGAAGAGTTCAGAGAATTGGTTCGCCTTTGAAAACGACTCGTTTCTGAAACTCTCCGAAACGGACATTCTGTTAGCTATAAATTACACTTTTAGGCGTAAGTTTAGGGGACAAGAATTCGCTAGAAAATCGCGGACACTTGTCGTTTCTTTGTCAATAAGATAATAGACCTTCGAGAACGCTCATCATAAATCGCCATCGGCTACTGACCGTGGGAGGCGGAATTCGGTTGAGGGTTTTTTTGTTTCTTTAATGGTTGGCTGAGCTTTGAAATGCTGACCATTTGTAAAACATTATTTTAAAATATTTGACAGTGGTTAAAAGTGTTACACTCGCACCGGTCGCTCCCTTGGCGGCGAGGATTTCCCCGTTCTAATAGTGTTTATGTTTCGGGCGAATTATAGTGTAAAAGACTCGTTTAAGTATCCTAATTATAGTGTAAAAAAGACTCTTTTTAAGTAACCTAATAGTGTATAAGCGGTTACAATTTTAAGGCAATAAACGTCCTTATAATGAAATTGACCTTCTCTCTTTCGAACCAACCGGACTATTAGTGCTAAAGCCGTAGATTCGTCGGCAGTCGAGCAGCGGTTTTGGTGTTGTCACCTATGACAACTGAACCCCGGTAAGAAATAAAAACTATCGAAATACAGTCCAATGTGTCTACCGGGGTTGCTGCGAAAAGCAGCGATAATAGAGGTATTCGCGCATAAATAGTGCGAATATCGCGACCATCCGCGACTGGAGCAGTGCGCGAACCCAATGCTTTTTAGACAATTAAATATTCTTCCAAATATTATGAAATCTCCCTTGCCATTCATTTACTATTATTGTAAAATGATAAAAATATATAATAAATGAAATCGCAAAAAAGCCGATCGATAAATAGAATACTCGTTCTCAAATACTAACATTAATGTTAGTTGTTAATTGTATTTTTATTGTGTATATTTTATGCCACTAACGATAGCAAATGGCTCTGTCCAGGCGAATTAATATCTTCCGCGATTGGAATATCTTCTATACAACCGACACAAATAATAAGTCCGCCAAATTTAAGAAAATACTATGTCATGTTTGGAAAAATACCAATTGAACACCAGGGAAAATACTATTATACAAATATGTTACAAATTGGCGCGTGGGAGAAGTTAGGGTTGGCGCGCGGGGGTAGGGGGGAGTATGGGTTTACGAGGGGCTTGTCCACTTGCCGGGAAAGTCTTGGCGTGACACAACCGGATTATTTCTGTCCCAGAGGAGGGCTAATGGGCCCTTGCTGAGTTGGCCACGAAGACCCATTCTGTTTCAGGGTCGGTCACGGGTCAACACCCATCCGATGGCCTCCACGCATGGGGTGCGAGCCTGGGTAGGACACTGGGTCAACCAGTCTCCCCTGGGAACAATCCTCTGGCGCTCCTGGACGGTCTGCGCACCGAGCGGCGCAAGCCAATCGATTGTGCTCTCCGACTAACAATCGGGGGAGTCTGGGAACTGTATTGTTTCCTATAGAGCGGGGGTAGTTGTCTACCTTACGGCGACTGCTCTTGAAATGACCATTGGCCATCCGATCCCGGTTCAGAGTCGGGCAAAGGACGCCTTGGTCCGCGACAGATTCGGTGCACTCCGTTTCACCGCTTCGTAAGGGAGAGGACCGCGCAAGCGACCTCGAACTCGGAACCAATCGAGAGACCGGAGAAATCTGGTCAAAATTGGTAGTTAGGGCGCGAGTGCCGCCCGCCATGTGACATACCTGGCTACTCACGGTAAGGCGTTGGACTCTAACGGGTTGTGGCGTAGCTAGATATCGGATTTGTTATGTCCAAAGTCTTCTACGCTCACTGCACGGTCGATAGAACGATGAATCGTTAAAACGTCCTGCGGTGACGGGTTCGCCCTTTGTGGTTGACATCTCAATATGTCCCAGAGGAGTTGGTCTCTTGCGGGTTGTGGCGTAGCTAGACGTCGGATTTGTAATGTCCAAAGTCTTCTATGCTCACTGCACGGTCGATAGAACGATGAATCGTTAAAACGTCCTGCGGTGACGGGTTCGCCCGTTGTGGTTGACATCTCAATATGTCCCAGAGGATCGGTCGTTATCCTTTACATATATTTTGAGGAAATCACGCCTGGGCTCTTCGCTCAGTGCGTTAATTTTAACAGCGCGTTGCGAAAGGACGTAAAATAGACAATTTAAAAATAACGATTTGCTTTGCGAGGTGCTGCGTGAAATGAGGGTAGTATTAAAGAGAAATGAGGTGGATGTGGGATCATATATGACGATATGACAAACGTGTTATATTAGGCAGAATGGGGAACACTTTTTGACATAAAAAAGCCGTTTCTTGTGTGAAGCGTACGGGAAAAATGGCGTCTAGACCGAGTTAAGTCGAATATGGTCGCTATTGAACGTTACTGAACAGCTGAAAAGAGAAAACTGTCTTTCTTAAGGTTAGTTCATGTCAAGTTAGAATTTACCTATCTCTACAAAGCACGGCGTTTATTAAAAATCAGTTATATAACCCCAAAACTGTCCCGGCAAGTAGACAAGGACTGATTTTATCTAAATATAAATTTCGTAAATAAAATCGATAAGTGCCCTCTCTCGGCAACTAGAGCTGTCAACTACAACGGGCGCGAACCCGTCACCTCCGGTAGTTTTAACGATATTTGATAGTTCTATCTCCCGTGAAAATTGCGCACAAGACTTAGGACAAAACAGTCCACCGTCAAGCTCCGCCACATGCCCGTAAGAGGTCAACGCCTTAACCGTGAGATAACCAGGTATGTTACCCAGGGGGCTTACACTCATGCCCTTACTTCCAGTTGCGACCAGATTACTCCGGTCTCTCGACTGGTTACGAGTTCGAGGTCGCTTGCGCGGTCCTCTCCCTTACGAAGCGGTGTACACCGAATCTATCGCGGACCACGTCATCCTTTGCCCGGCTGATCATCCGAAATCGGGTAGCCGATATGGTCGTTTCAAGAGCAGTCGACGTAAGGTCAGCAACCACCCCCGCTCTATAGGAAACAGTACTGCTTCCAGACTCCCCCGACTGTTAGTCAATTGAACAATCGATTGGCTAACGCCGCACGGTGCAGAACGTCCAGAAGCGCCAAAAGATTGATTCCTAGGGGAAACTAGCCCTAAGGCCAGAGTCCTACCCGGGCTCGCGCTTCATGCGTGGAGGCCGCCGGATATGTGTTGACATGTGAGTGTGGCCAACTCTGAACAAATGGGTCTTTGTGGCCAACTCGGTAAGGGCCCATTAACCGATTGGATTCCATTGCAACCGAAACGGGCGGCACGGTTCGTTTCGGTTCGCTAAGAGTGGGGTTTGGCCAAACGCCAACAGATGGCGTTAATATTGGTTAAAATGATGGCGGAATTTATATATTATTAGTGTAGCTTGTATATTAGATATTTCAACCAAAATGTCACAATGTGATTTCGGCCCGACATGGCATCTGTGTACCTAGTTTCAAGTCTCGAAATCCAATATTTTGAGGTTGAAATGATATTTTAAGGTGTATCGATTTTATCAACAACCTTTTCAACTCTTTCCATGACCAAATGATATCTACATGCCTTACTTCATCTCTACCGGATTAAGCATTTGGCGCTTTCATCTGGAAATGATTATAATCGTCTCAGGGGGACTCAAAATAGATATTTTTTCAGGACTTTCCCGGCAAGACTTCCCAGAATCATTAGTAAGTGTCATACGAATGTTGGAAGATGCGTTATCATAGTAAACAACATTGGAATGTATAACCATAATATTTAATTGTATTCAAATCAAAATCGAAATATACCAAAAAAAACAGACATAAAAGGTATCGCCATCTGACGGAAATTCAGTGAAACAGCTTCGAAAGCGCCCGTCGGCGTCTAAGCGAAGACACAAACCGGCTAAATTATGACAAATACGGTTAACAGATGGTGCTAGCTGCTCGAAAAATTTTCAGCGAAGAAAATCCAATAATAAGTCTTCAACCAGATATTCCACCGTCGCAGATATTCCAACCAATGCGGCAACGACTCAACTGAAACAAACTTGTTTTTCGTTATATTTTTGTCAAAAGTTGCTCGTTTGCTCGTACTAATTCACCCAATTCAAGGATGCCGGATAATTAAAACTCACCCTGTATAATCAATGGACAAGCTGAGTATTCAGTATTCAGTATTCAGTATTCAATTTATTCATTCAGAATATACAATAAAAGCATGAATTATGAATTAAAGCTAATTATGGCATATTAGAATTCGTCAGTTTAAATGTAGATATAAAACGATTAAAGCATAAATATTAATTCGACAATAGTGTTGACTAAAGTCGGCTTTACACGGCACACAAATAAAATTAAAAAAAAATAAAATAGAGCTGAATCCATGTACATGAGTATACATATAAAATAGATAATTATTATAGGAATATTAATAGTCATCAAGCACTTTATACAAAAAATAAAATAATCACACAATAGGAAGTATCAAAACAAAATTGGGAAAAACAACGTATGTATATGATTAGGTATGTTACATTACACATTGTAATCTACATATTAAATATTAAATTCATAATATTATTATTAAACAATAAGAACTAAAATGAGGTAGGTACCTGAAAGTTACATAATAATATTATTCCCATTTGAAAGAACTGGCATGCTCAAAAAAAACACCCAGCTTATAGAAAGCATGTGTGGATTGTAGCTTTTGTTTAATAAATATTTTAAACGCCTTTGTTTCCATCTTTCTTGTGGAGAGTGGTAGCTGGTTAAAGAGCTTATAGCTCAAATATCCAAAGGACTTTTGTGTCTGCGTAAGGCGTACTTTAGGCAGGATAACGTCAGTATTTTACGATTGTCTGTAACTAAGGGCGTGTACGAGTATAACTTGCTCAAGCGACGATCGTATACACACGCAAGAAAACGCGTTTTTGAAATGAAATCCGCAACTTTCAGATAACACGGATGCGGTTATTTTGTCACCCCCGAGCCACTGACACCCCGACCTGCTTGGCACCCAGGGCGCACCGCCCCCTCCCCCCCATTCCCGCCCTCCCTCTCTTAGCCGCCCAATGGCTGTGGAACAACAGGAGTAACTTATAGCCGGTTTACACGTGTTCATCGTTAATGACATTGGCTTGCGATAATCAATTGATTGAATCAAACCTAAGTGCTTCCTCCCAGCACACTATTCACGGTCACAGTTCAGGAGCATTCTCCGGCAGTCTCCGGGAGGGAGTGACGTCATATCCGGCCGGGAAATACTATCTCTCTCCCTCCCTCTGCGAAACACGACAATATTTACCTACACACTTGGGAAACAAGAATTTCGCAAGTTCGTTTTTAAATTTGAAATAAAATTATATTCACATTGAAAAATTCTTATTTTTACACGACTGCCCCCCAACAACTTAATTAATATTAAAAAAAAAACACTAAAAACACGCTTTTATAAATGCGCATAAAAACCAAAACAGGTTTGTTATAACCTTGAAACCTGATCGTGTTCAAAGTCCATTACGTGACCTTTCTCACAAGTGCAAACACGACTATGATACGATATTCCATAATGGAATGCCAGTTCCTGTCTTCCGGCTTCATCATCAGACCTTGAAACTTAATCGTGGTCAAAGTTCATTACAAGTATTTCTAACAAGTCCAAACACGGCTATGATACGATATTCCATGATGGAATGCCAGTGCCTATCTTCCGGCTTCATCATCAGTCCTTGAAACCTAATCGTGGCCAAAGTTCATTCCAAGACTCTTCTAACAAGTCCAAACACAGCTATGATACGATGTTCCATCATGAAGTTCCAGTTCATATCTTCCGACTCCGTCATCAGATCAGTTCGGCAGTACCATATAATTGTGTTGTCATCAGAACTACATACAGCTGCCAATTTTCATGACGCTACGATCCTTGGAAGATGGTTAAATTAGTTACCTTAGATTCCATTACATAGTTACATACAGGTCGACCTAATAAAGGCGTGTTAAAAAGGAGTATAATGTGTTCAGGTTTCATCTATGTATGTTTTCCGTTTCTTTATTCCACCATACCTTATAAACGCTTAGACCGATTTCGAAGTGTGTGGTATTGTTAGAGCCGTTATGTCATCTCGAGTGTCATGGGGTACCTTAAATGTCTAAATATCAAGTAAGTACTTGTCTAAATGTCGAAATGTCAATAAATTAACATAAATACATCGTATTTAGTGTCAAATGAAAGATATGAGTACCTACATTCCGGAAATATTCATCTATCTATATGGATAAATACATTAACCACAAATATGTCATAAAAAAACAGTAATGAAAATAATTATAAATACAATAATTCACTTTCTGTAACGACAGTCGTGTTTTTTATTGTTTTTAATATATTTGCTTGTTCAGCATCAATCAATAAAGAATACTAATTTAGACGATGTATGGTTTAATTTTCTGGTTTTAATTTCCGGCCCACCAACCGTCCAAAAGGGAAAGTATTGTGAAAGCGCAAAAACATTTTTGAGATGAAGACGGAAATATACATTTTGAGCCCCCCCTGAGGCGATTAAGGCAATTACAGATTGAAGATTAGTTGGTACACAGATGCCTTACCACATTGTAAAATTTCGGTTCGAATATCTCATATACAAGCTACACTAATCATATTTAAATTCCGCCATACATTGTAATCCAATTATAACTTATTCATTCACCCACTTTAAGGATATAGGTAACTTAAAACTCAAGCTGTATAGGTAATGGGCTCGATTGCGTTTCTTCGTAAACTAAAATCGGAAATTAGTCCGTGTGAACGAGACAGGGCAATACGCTAGAGCGGAGAGTGAGATGACCAGTTGTCACTTTTTCGCATTAGAACTGCCCGCCAAGGTCAAATCTTACAGCGCACGAAATATGCTCGAATTTATTTGGACTACCTGCCGAACTTATGTTCGGCAGGTAGTATTTATCGACGATCGTTCGTTTCATATTCCGCTCTAACGTATTGCTCTGTCTCGTTCGTTTGGACTAATTTTAGTTTTAGTTCACAAAGAAACACAATCGGGCCCATTGTGATGTTTACGCGCTTTCGCATATATCCTCCCCTTGTATCTAACGACGACACAAAACGACGGCGATTAAGACGACAAGAAACCACGTTCGGCTGGAATACTGGACAGGATGATTTATAGCAAAGGTTAAGGACGACAAATATGACCTTAATTAAGTACTGTACGCTAGGAAAGTGACAGGGAAATGCGAAGCTCCCCAAATATAGCTTTCCATTTTCCTCCCTACAGTTGTTCGAACTTTGGAGGGTCGACTTGAGGAAAGTGCGTAGAGCCGGGTGGCCCAATTTAAAAATTATTGGTTGACTAAATAAGTTAGATGTTGCCATAAGACCGTCCCGGCAAGCAGAAACCCCCCTCGATAGTTATTGTTTTCAAGTGATTATAATCGCAAATGTAGTATTTTTGTGGTATCTTTGTAATAAAATTGCTATTTTCCAATTTGTAGTATTTTGTTATATAGGAAGTCGGAATTCAACAATTATTTGCATCGCTTGTATAAGAGATATTTCGACCACAATTGCCCAATGTGGATTCGGCCGAACGACGCATCTGTGTACCAGATTAAAAGTATATAAGTCCAATATTTCGAGGTTGAAGTATTACTAGTGCGCCCCTTGGTGGACCGATTATAAACACAATCTTTTGCCATGACCAAATGCAAATCTTTGCCTGCATTCCAAATTTCAGCTCGATCGGATAAAGCGTCTCGGCGCTATCGTGGAGGAATACACACATACATACAGACAGCCACACAGACATAGGTGCGTCCACAATACTTTCCTTACCAGGAAAGTAATAAACAAACCTACATATGCAAGGTCATATCACACTTATTCCAGCACCCATATATACGCATACCCTCACACACAGCCATACACATATTGCACTACATCATTTACTCTAAATACCAAATTTACCTTGAATTAAATACACAAAAATATCTATTTCTAGTACGCTGTACCAACAGTAATTATTGATTAACTACAGCACAACTCTTCTGGGGTTACATTTTATAATAAGCTGTGTCGTGAAAGAAATTAAAAATCATAAAAAGCATCGACATGAAATCGACGACTATTGCTGTTGATAGACATTATAAATAAAATAAAATCGGATTTTACCGCGGGAATTTGTAGCCTTTGACGCTTCTTACAAGGTGGCGTAAAGGCCCTAAAGCCCGCCATACACGATCCAGTATACCGTCAAGTTTGCAACACGTTTGAAGGGTCCCATCAAACTTGCAGAAGGCAAATTTGCAGACGGCAATCTTGCAGACGGCATTCTTGCAGGCGGCAGTTTTGCAGAAGGCAATCTTGCAGAAGGCAGTTTTGCAAATGTCAAAATGACCTAACCTAACCTAACAGAAAAACTTAAAACATTTTTTTTAATGTTTAGTTTGATGTATAAAAGTCATCCACTACAAGGATGCCGGTAATTAATGTCACTTCGATTTTAGGGAAAGAAAAACCTAACCTAACCTAACCTAACAGAAAAACTTAAAAACTGTACTGAAGGTTGCCGCCTGCAAGGTTGCTTCCTGCAAGGTTGCCTCCTGCAAATCTGCCCTCAACAAATTTGGACCTGTCAAAAGTGACATTTGTGCAAAATTGCCGCATGCAAAACTGGCGCCCCCCCGTTTGAAGTGGCGTCCAGTTTGCAGTGCATCGATATAGACTACTTACGTTCAAGTTTGCCGTCTAGTTTGCATGATGCCGCACCAGTTGAAACCATGGCGTCACCGACGCGTTAGCCATCCTAGGTTTATTGCTCGCAATTTAAAATAGAGAAAGGAGAGATCGTTCAGTACGGTACAAAAACTAGTTATTGAAACGAAAAAAAAATATATCATAAAAATTTTGTTAAAGAATTGATGATTGCTTCACAATATTATCGTAATTATGTAGGTTCGAATGAATAAAGAAATTTATTTAAAACGCCTTTACTTGCATGCGCGCGTCTTCTTCGATGCCGACTAAGCCGACTAACGTAATGCAGACTTGACCGCTCATACACACGTTCATGTTTACATGACGCTGCAAACTTAACCAAGTCGCCAGAATGAAAATTGATTTTTTGCTTCATGTAGACTCGTCATGCACACTGATAGATATACCGTCAAGTTTAGCGGACGCCGCTGCAAGCGCGCTGTAAACTTGACGATAAACTGGATCGTGTATAGCGGTTAATAAGATTCATATATGTATATTTCCGTTTCTTTATTCCACCATAACTTCTAAACGCTTGAACCGATTTAGAAGTGAGTGGTAATGTTAGAATCATTATGTCATCCCGAGTGTCTTAGGATACCTAAAGTGTTCAAATTTCAAATAAATAAATATCTATAGGTATGTCTAAATGTGAATAAATTAGGATAAATATATCGTGTTTACTATCAAATCAAATGTCTGATGGAGTACATTTCGGAAAATTATATATTTATCTAAATGGATAAATACTCAAACCATACATATTTTAGAAAAAAACATTTTTATTACTTGAGCACCGAGGGCAACCGACTAAAGTGCGACGGCGGCGCAGCGGCGCGATCGTTTCAAGATACCTGCCGCAGTGAACGTTGTTCTCTTACGAAACGTGATTGTCAGAGCGAATATGTATTTTTTTATAATACTAAATACAACAGTTCATTTATGTAAGAGCAGTCGTGTTTATTTTAATAAAGTATTGTTCTTGTTTTAAGTATATAAATACAAGGGAATTGATATGAATATTAGTGATACATATGCTCCGTAAAAGCGTAAATAAATAAATAAATAAATAAATAAAAAGGTAAGGTTCCGGGTTCGATTCCCGGCTGCGTCACAATTTTCCGTTGGGATAAAATTCAGTCGATCGAATGCAATAACAAAACACATGTAGGTAACACACACATATACATTTACTCTTCTTACATGTTACAAGCACACTTACACACATGTTACAAGCACACATACATACAAACACTTCATAGTAGGCTTGGTTGTAAGAGATAGTCGTTTGATAATAAATCCGCCCATTGTGAATTTTCACAATAAATAGTGCAAACAAAAAACAAACCCACGTTTTGGCGATGTTACAACCGCCGTTGTCCAAAGTAGATTACCCTGTACAACGATGGTAGTAACACCGACGAAACGTCGGGCGCTTCCGATTTTGTGCTGTTTATAAAAGGCATCGAGTTAGGGAGGACAATGAATAGTTTTGGACATTTACATTTTACTGTTCGAGTCTCAAATTCAGGGAGGGGGGGGGGGGGGGCGTGGGGCGGGAACAGGGGTTTGAAATTCGATGACGCTCTTGGAGAGAATATTGGTTACGACCCTATTGGTGTATAAAACTTGACGCACTAGGAAAAGGGTAGATTACGAGACTGTGTCGTCCAACTTATTATTCCGAGCCCAGAAACGCACCCCGAAAAACCGCGATTGCCTGGACTTCATCGTCAAATTACGATATTCTTGTCTGGACCTCCCCCGCATCCTACAATCCGGTACTTTCCCCTTTCGAGTAGCTCGCCGCTTATTAAACGGATGAAGAGACTGCTCTACATGTTGTAGTCCAGTCAAATAGGAACAAAATTCGACGTTTAAGCGAAATAACTAATAATGTTTAGAAATTTGGCATAGGTATAGCTATGTTCATTGAGGTATACTGTTAAACACACTGAAAGTCGCCTACTTTATCTATTGTACTCGAGCCGCCATCTTGGAAAAATGACGCTCCTGTTCAGTTTTTCGCTTATAGTTCGCTAACTGTTGGCGATATCGAAATTAAGCTTGATATAAAAAACAAAGCTTATAGAATTCCATAGAAAAAATGTTGTGTACATTTTTTTCATGTCGTCTATTATTTTACGAAAATAGTATAAAGTAACCGTAACTGACAATTGACTATCGCCCACACACCCGTTGAAAAAGCTATGAATTACCTACGTGCTGTGCGGTGCATGCGACGGCAGGACCGGTAACGTATTGCGGGGTATATGGTAATAATAATAGTGCATCTAAAATGATATAAAAAAGTGTTTTTTTTTTGTGGTAATTTTTAAGCATAATTTCGATATCGCTAACAGTTAGCGAGATATAAGAGAAAAATGAATCGGAGCGCCATTTTTCCAAAATGGCGGCTTAATTTTTTTTCTGCTGAAGTATGCTGTATACTAATACGATCGTTAAAAAAAACATCAAATATTGTATTATCATCACTGTGATTTATGATTGTAACACTTTCCACTTTCTTTCCCGTTATATGTGTTTTAAAGTTTGTTTGTTTGTTTGTTTATACTCTTTATTGTGAAATGTCCCGATGGGCGGGTTTATTGTCATATGACAATCCCTTACAACCAACCCTACTATGACGTGTTATATGTATGTGTGCGTGTAACATGTGTGTAAGTGTGTGTCTTGTTATTGTATTCGATCGACAGAATTGAAAATGCAATTCCGTTAATTTGATCCCAACGGAAAATGGTGACCCAGCCGGGAATCGAACCCGGGACCTTACAATGTAAGATAAGGCGACCTAACCACTATGCCACCGGGCCGTGTAAAGTGATTTAGTTTAATTAAAAATAAATCGGTTGTGCCACCACAAGACGGCAAGACTTCCAAGAAGCAACAGTAACTGGAATAGGAATTTTGGAGATACATTTATCTTAGTAAACAAGGCTATTTTTTTATTGTTATTTGTTTTGTGGGGCATTTCTAAGGTCTTTATGAGCATTACGATAATGCTAAAAAAGAGTGTTATACATAATTCGATTGCACATCAGAACACCGTTGACTACGTAACGTACAATATTGGCGGCTTGCTCCCGGAGCGGACAGTAATATTATTTTCTAATTCGAACGCATCCTAAAATCCATAACATATGTATATCTCATTATTACCATAGATACATAGACGGCCGCTAGAATAATTTCGCGCGTCATTTCGCGGATATTTCTGGTAAAATTCCATTGTCAAACCACATCATTTTTTTTCGCGAAATTATCAAAATTTTTATTGGTTTTTATGAGCTAATATTTAAATAGTTTTATATGTAAATTAGCAATACGAAGAATGAGAATAGAGAATCTAATAAAGATCACGATAGTATTTACAATTTCGAAATAGGGTTCAGTATTCTTCCGTAAAACAAGTACAAGTTAGAAATGCCGAGTTTTCACTGTTTCGACTTTCTCATATTTATTCATAATTATCTAATTGTTTTACAAAATGAGATTTCAGTATTCTATGTATGAAATTTCAATGCGATCATTGCACAGTTATTCTTTTTATGACTGCTATAGTAGTTCCATAGTTATAGTACTTTTTGTCGAGCGCGGCGATATTGCAAGAAATTCTAATAAATTGCCGCGGTCTGCCATCAAATTATGCCGCTACTCGAAGGGTTAAACCCAATATTTTAATCTATGGTAACAATAAAAACATTTAATTATTAGTGCCATTTACCGCATTTGTATATAGGCTGATTACATCACCGAAATAATACGAAGATATAGGATTTCATCTATAAGTCAATCTAAATATTACAAAAGTGCGTAATTATTATGCATTGAAACCTGTATACCAAAAAACAAGTAAATATATTAAAAAAAACACGACGCCGTTACGAAAAGTGAATTACTGTATTTATAATTATTTTTAACCGTTTTTTTTACTTATTTGTGGTTTATCTAATTATCCATATAGATACCTACATATACATTTTCGGAATGTATTCAATTAGACCTTTAATTTAACAATAAACACGATATATGTATGTAAATTTATTGTCATTTTTAGACGTAGATATTTAGACAACTATTTATATAATATTTTGACAGTTAAGGTATCCTATGATACTCAGGATGATATAACGATTCTAGCAATATCACATACTTCTAAATCAGTTCAAGCGTTTAAAAGTTAGTGAAACAAAGAAACGGAAAACATATATAGATGAATACTGAACACATAACACTCCTTTTTTGTCGGGCGATTTGTGAAAATTCGTTTGTTATTATACTATTATTTTATACTGTATAGGCGTGTTTAGAGCGCCATCTACAGTGGGCAGCCGTAATGTTATACTACGAAATTTGCCATATTTAACATAATAATTAACTTTAGGAACAATGAGTGTCATCTACACGGTGCGTTACGTAGTAAAATATTGGTTTCAATATCGTAGTACTTCGTTGAGCAATCTAATACGCTATATAATCAATGCTTTAAATCAAGACGTCCAAGGCGAGTATGGGTGGTGCGTCGCGGATGTCATCCGCAGACGTTTGCAAACTGATTAGAATACAAATTGGAAATAAAAAGAGACGAAGGCCCTACGACGAATGAAGTCTAAAGACGGCCCTTAACCCCTCAAGCCCCGATTGGCCGATATCGGCCAAAACACGATGCAGCGTGACGACCCCGTTTTAGTTTTATTTTAATTTAATTTATTTTATTTTATTATGTTTTATTGTGTTAATATGTTTTATTTTAATTATGGATACAGTGGTTAGGCATTAATTAATGTTTTGGTGAGACAGTGTCATAATTCAATTTTTTTACTATTTTTTACTAAAATTTTTTGGGACATCAACTTGTCAATCGGCTGAGGGGCCGAGGCCTGAAGGGTTAATTGGACCAGTCGACAACGATCTCCATTCAAGCGAATATAAACCTTGCACCCCATGCATATAAAGGACAAATTTATGTAATGATATTGCAGTGCAAAGTGTGTCTAATCACGAAAACAAGGCTATCGGTTTGTGATGTGACTCGCCGGTTCCGCGATTATGGTAAATATCCTCGATCGTGTACTTGATGTATCATCAAT
Source organism: Micropterix aruncella (assembly GCA_944548615.1). NCBI lineage: Eukaryota > Metazoa > Arthropoda > Insecta > Lepidoptera > Micropterigidae > Micropterix > Micropterix aruncella. The sequence continues at coordinate 17,882,498 of OX155971.1, forward strand.
AGGGTTCCATTTGTACGCTTTTGTACATAACCCTAAAAATCTAATCGAAAAGATCCCGAAACAAAGTTTTTGATTACCTTCAAGCACTTTCCTCTATAGGACGTTGGCTATCATATTGGCTATAACAACTTTGTGGACTGACCTGGGACAATGATGGACTTCAACATTGTTTGTTACGTAAGGGTTGTTAGAAGGATGACCTAAGACAATATTACGCTTAGACCTTGTTTATTAAATTAATAAGGCTTTAAGGTTTGCACTAAAACAACAACAGTATTTGGCCTTGTTTATTGAATGTCATAAAACTTGAGGACTGGTTCTGGGCGATGATCAATATTGACTTTTTACTGAATTGAGTGACTCTGCATGTGCAGGTTGAGTTAGGTTATCAACCACCCTGAATTGTTTGTTAAGGTTGACATCTTTAGTCTTGTGTAGTTCTGAAACAACTACATACTAAATTCGGTGCAATCAATAATTTTGTACTTTAATGTTACTTTAACAATAAAATAAGAAACAAAAAATCAAGTAGAGGAGGGCTTCAGTGAAAGGGCTTCAGAAACGAAAACGACGACCTGCGAATAATAAAGCAAAAAATCTCCCATTCAAATCGAGCCCAGTATTCTCCGCCCCATTTTAGGCGAAGGTAGGTAACTATACGAATTAGAATGAAAAGCGGAGTGAATTTGCCTGTTAAGGAAGTTCAGCCATTTGAAGGAAGTGACGTCACGCCCGGCGATTCCTAAAGCCCTGCATTAATGGGGGAGGGAGCCAAGAGGGCGGAGGCTTACGTGAGCACGACGAAGCAAGCCCTTAATGCGAATCGGCCGACTCAAAAGATCAGCAGAATAAAGGCGGAGACAAACAACTTCGCAGAATTTTAACGCGAGCGAGTAATTAGGTCGAAGATTATCGCCAGCTTGACAATTTTATTGATGTTTTGCCCCTGAGAAATAGGAATGCTAAAACAAAACCCGCTAAATACAGTTTTGTCATTTTTATCAGAAGATAAAAATATTGATTATAATATAATAAAAATATTTATTTCATACTTAGTGTAAACTTCAAAGCTTGGCAACCCGTGGTAAGTCGAACGCGACCAAACGGGTGAAGAGAGGACTGGTCGAACGCCGCCACTTATAGGTCAAACTGTCATACGATCAGAGCGGACGGTCGATATCGCCGCTGCCGTAATTCCTGTTTTATATAATTATATTTCGCTCGCGTGCGCTTTGTATTGTACTACACCTACAATAAATCTGTGCCACCACGAACAAAGCGTTTATCTGGAATCCTGCCATCCTTCACCAGCGACAAATTAGAGGTTGTCCGAGCAGACCGCAACTCATTACAATATTTATCACCCCAAGACTTTCCCGCATACACTTCCAAGAATTCATAAACCATGATATGCACGTCAAACTCATAAACCCTTGTTGGTTGACCCGTAATTATGCGTTTCAAGAATATGGGGTTCGAATGCCTCGTTCAAGAACGTCTTTATCAACCTGTTTGTTGTTACTTTTTCGAAGAAAATCGTAGAACATATTTTGAGGTCGACTAATCGATAACAGCTGTAAACAAACTGCTATAAACAAACAGCTATAAACAAACAGCTGTAAACAAACAACAGCTGTAAACGATTTACCGCCAACAGCTGAAAAAATCGGTTGTGTCACCCCAAGACTTTCCCGGCAATTATCAAAGGACGTCATCTCATTTAATTTAAAAATCGAAATGTAAACGCGCGTCGCGTAAAATTCGCCGTTAAAATTCGAATTTCAAATGAAAGACATAACGCAATGAAAATTTAAATTTTTAACATGCGTCACGGGATATAAAACACGCACTGCCAAAAATTTAAATATTTGATTCCCCCCCATACATTTGTATGGCGGAATTAAAATATTATTTGTGGCGCTTGTATATGAGAAAATGTAGCCAAAAAATTCACAATTTGATTCGATCCAACACGCCACGCCATCATTTCACCAAATATCAAGTCTCTATATGTCCATTATTTCTAGGATGATATATGACTAGTGCGCCCCCTTGGTGAACAGATTTCAACCTCAATCTTTCCAACTCTAGCCATAACCAAATGGGAGTCGGCGAACAAAATGATCTAAAAGCATTGAGCTCAATTTTACTGGAGAGGCAAAAAACTAAATGGCATACTTGCATTTGTTTATTTGTATATTTTTGTTTTTTAGTTGATAAATTGGCTGATTGTATAATATCTAGCATTAGTACGTAATTTTTCATTGCAAGAATGGGACATAATATAAAAACAAATTTTCGTTTAGATCGTTTTGATTGAAATCGAAATATTTAGATTGTTTAGATCGCAATTGTTTTCATAATTTATTGCGTTTTGATTGCTACTGTTGTTACAAAAACAGGAAATTTTATATTTCTACATCGTTATTAATCCTTGATTATTTAAATCTATTCAATCCCTAATTAATGAAATGTAAAAAATTCTCAAAATAATTCTAAAATACCTAAATGTTATTTAAGTAATATATGAATATATCTTCTTAGAACCGGCGTTTAGTGCCGAAGCTATGCTCAAATGTAAATGTTGCCATATGTAAATTAGGGATAACACAACAAAAACATAAAAAGGTGCCATAAAAACATATTTAGACCGTTTAGTGTGAGATTTAGATCATTTTGAAAGACATTCATTTTAATTCTAAATTATCAACTATTTTCAACTAGCGATAGATCGTTTTGAATGAAATTGATGATTTCTACATCATTTTTGTAACGTTTCTAAGTCGTTTTGATAGTAAATAGTTTTATCAATCGATAGAACGGCCAAGGTGGAACGATTTAAAAAAAACATTTTTGGGTCGAAGCACCAACCATAAACGCATTCAAAAATAGGCTTGATTTATATTTTAAAAATGATATATAAAAGAAAAAAAAAGAAACAGCAACACCAGTAAATTTCATAGATATGAACACAACTGCGTTAAGTTGCTAGTTCATCAAAAAAAAAAAAAAATATTAAAAACAGCAGCCACCGCCGCCGCCTGCTAGGTATTTTCGAGGTGCTTCGTTTAACTAAAAACTTATAGTTAATGACTAATCTCTATTTAACACCCGTGATAAGGCATTATTTTATTTTGATAATGATACTTATTTTATTGCTAATGTCTTTAAAAAACACTGATTACTTATTTTTCTTATTTTTTTGAGATATTAAATCAGTTATTGTAGCTGAAACATAAAAGTAGGATATATGCTGTCGCGGACTTTTTTATAGACATCTTTAAGGCCCATGTTTTTGTTTTATATTGTTTTTACATATATCAAACCGTTAAGTCAGCGCACGCCGATAAAGTAACACACCAGGTCATATTTCTCCGACTTGATTTACAAATATTGTGATTTCGTATTGAAAACCAATATTTATCGCAATTAATAATAGCCTATAGTGCTCATCAATAATGGAGCTTTCTATTAGTGAAAGACTTTTATTAATCTGATGAGTAGTTTCAGAGATTACCCCCTACATACAAACTTACAAACTTAGAAACATTACTTCTTTATAATATTAGTATAGATATAAAGCCAATGCGTACTTACTCACAGTTGCTTTCTGCGAACGAAATAATTTTATAGCCTAATTATAAAAAAATATATATTTCCTAAGTTATCAAGGTATTTTTATAACCTATCATGTTTTGCCTGCTCCATTAAGATGAGAAAATACCATAAGAACAACGACTCCCTTTATTCCTTATTATAATAGGTCTATATTGTATTATCCCTACTATTGTGCTCTTTTTTTTTCATCGACAGAGTAATATGTATTATGAAGGGCTGAATATCATCGTGGATGGTTTATAAAATTACCATATTAAAGAGAGGCTTGAATATGAACGAAACTCCCGCTCAAAGAAAATTCTTTACTGTTTGCTAAAAGGCCGTAAGCTTAAAATACACATTTTTCAGCTGGGTGCGATTTATCTTTCAATTTATTTAGACATAAATAATCACACAAAACATTGTGTTCAACTCTAAATCTATACTAATAATATGTTTGTACGTTTGTATGTAGGGGGTAATCTCCAAAACTACTTATCCGATTTGAAAAATTCTTTCACTAATAGAAATCTACATTATCGAGTAATGCTATAGGCTATATTTTATTATGATAAATAATAGTTTTCAATACGAAATCACGATATTTGTAAATCAAGACGGAGAAAATGAGCTGGTGAGTTGCTTTATCGGCGTGCTCTGAAGAAACGGTTTTGGTATATTTGAAAACTATGTAAAACAAAAACGTCG